>VWZK01016247.1:367259-494677 GCA_013396935.1 Baryphthengus martii
TTTTTTTTTTTTTTTTTTTTTTTTTTTTTTCTTTTCTGAGAGAGCCCAGCACCACGCTCACCCTTGTGAGAGGAACACCTTTCTGTCCTTCACCATCCTTCTCTATTCTCCACCTCATCAATGAGAGAAGCAATGTTCACGATATAAACATGTATGTACTGTACATAATCCTGCCAAGCTGTTTCTGTTCCCTTTTCCCCACTCCCTCCTAAAAAAACAGGCAGTGTGTTCCCAGAGATGGGTATGGTGTCTCCCAGAGAACAGCGGTGGTGTGGTGAGGGACATGGGCTCTGCCTTTTAGCCTTGGCAGGATGGCCAGAACAAGGCAATGGGAACCAGGGCAGCATGAGGAGAAGCTGTGCAAGCTTTAGGTGAGAAGGCCAGCTCCTGCTCTTCCCAAGGTTCCTCAAGGTCTGTGTAGCTTTCTTCTTAAATTTTTGTCTTCAGAAGTTTGATGGAAGAGAGCTCAAACCCTCCCAGCACAAGCAGTGACCCCTTTTTGTTTTCTTCCCTGCACGTCTCACTCTAGGAGAGGAGATTTATAAATAACCTATTTCAATTAAATGTGCGGGTTTTTTTCGGTCCTGCTAAGTAATAGGGTCTTCCTGCAAAAAGAGCTGCGTATTAAGGGGTGGGATGGATGGTGGTTGGTGCCAAATCTCTAGAAAACTACTGCATTTCCTTATGGAGAACTGAGATGTGACCTTTCTCCTCCATAGGATAATCTAAGTTTTGTAAAATGTGACTCCTGTCTTGTAACTCCTGTCTCCAACGAAGAGAGACTCCCTGTAGGAATTGGTCAGTTTTCCTCAAGTGCTGACTTGGAGCCATCGTGAAGAAGCTTTATTTGTGTACTTCCCTCTCTGTCGGCTGGTGCCAGACACCAGCAGGAGCCTGGGAGCAGCACAGGGCAGATCAGCCTGGCGAGCTCCACCAGTGTTTGCTGTCAAGATAAACAAGTTTGCGGCTGTTGTTATGGAGATAAATTAGGAGCAAGGGCTTGTTTTAAATGCCTTTTTTTTTTTTTTTAACTTGTCTTTTCAAGAGAAACAGAACAGCTAATGGAGGAACCAAATTCCTTACCGCATTAATAATGTGCTAATGTGCCCATCGCTAGGGTAAATGTTGCTGGTGATTAAATAGTGATTGGTGATAAATCACAAATAAAGACAAATGTTCATCTAAGATAAATGGTGATCCAAGCCTTCTTTTTCTTACTGTAGAGTCCAGACATCTGAACAGTTTTGCTGAGTACTCGGGGAAAACTGCAGAGCAGAAATGAGGCTTGAAGGCAGCAGAAACAATCTTTTTCACTACTGTTACTATTCCCAACGATGTCTCTACAGCCATGTCTGTGCTGCTGACTAAAAAGAAATCAGAAATCCATCTCTGCTCCCAAGGGCTGTGCTGCTACTTACTGCTGCCTGCCATTGGAATAATTGTCCAGAGCCACAGCAGGTGACAGGAGTCAGGGAATACAGTACATGACTACTGAATTTTCTTTAAGGAAAGCAAAGACACATGAAGACCCTTCCTTGGGTGATGGTGCCACAGGTTCACTGTGGTCCTGCTTGGAAGTTTGTCCTTCACGACACTTCACTGAGCAGTGGAAGAGTCCTGCTCCAAAGGCTTGTGGCCACCCCCAGCCAACACAATGTTCAAAGATTTTTTTTTGATGCTCAATCAGAGGACAGCTGTGTGTTCAAAATGATACCGCTTGTGGGAAATCTCACACCCACAGATTTAACCTTAGGCAGAGGTTTTCAAAACACCAGATTCATAACATCCATGATCTGGGCTTTTAAATATCAAGGCCTTTCTTCAAGCTGGGTGTTTTGTTTTTTTCCCTTTGCTTTATCTCCTTTCCTTTCTCACAATGTGCTCGTGTACAGGTGATGACACCCTGAATGACAGCAGGCATATCAGGGAGGTCCCTTTATGCTTAGATGCTCTCCCTGAACCGTAGAGAGGTACCCAGGCATGAGGAATCCTGACATGTGCTGAATGGGTTATCTTTGTGTTAGTGATGCTTTTGACAAAACCTCTCTAGTCTTTTCCCTTTCTCCCTTTGGAGAAAGAATAGGATCTGCTTGCTAGAAAGGCTTTGGTGACATATACTGCCTGCACTTTGAATGGGGGAGCTGTATTGCAGAGGATTTTCTTGGCAGGAATGGATAGTCTTTATTCCTCAAGTAAGTTCACTTTTTTCCACTTCATTTTAATACAGTATATTATTAGTTGTGCTGTGAAATGTGTGTATGGGGGGGTGTTCCAATCTAATTTTTGTTTGTTTTGCTTTAAAGAAACTGCTCGAAATAGTGATCCAAAGGGAGGTACCAACAGTTTCCTGTTTCATCCTTTTCCCTTTCATAATGATCTTGGTAGTTACAGATGCTTACACACTAACAATTTGACATGAGTCTTAATGACTTCATAGTACCTTCTTCAGTTTTTCTTTGGCAATAACTTGCTATTTCACTTGCAGAGTAAGTTTTCATCTTCCTGGTTAGTATCCACATGCCTTTACCATTTTGACAAGCAGTGGCACAAGAGTAGCCCATCGTGAGGACAGACTTCTCACTGGGCAGCCCAGTAACAAGTGCTGTCACTGAATGCTGAGCCAAAGGTGTTCAAAAATAAAAATCTCCATTCTGAAGATGCAGTCCATCACTAGATTAGCCAGTAAGTCTTTCTTTAGTTGTGTTCCTCAAAGCTACTCCTCTGTCAAGAAGAATCCATTACTTGAAAGTAGCCTATGTTGCTTTCAGCCAGAGACAACTTGGAAGTTTCTAAAATGAACTGTGACAGTGTCACCTTTTGCCTGTGCATATTGCAGTCGAGAAGAGTTGTGCTGTTGAATCTTCATTAGAAGAAGATCAGACACATTATTCATTAGCTAGTACAATGTTGAGTGGAAGAGTGATTGATGGTACAAGAAGAAGGTTACACGAGAGCAGGATGCACAGGGATTTATGTCAGGATTGGTCTCAACCCTTGCTCTCATTTTGTCTGTGCCAGGTATGGGCAGCAAGAGCACCCCCAGATCTCTTTCGTTCAAACCAAATCAAGTATCCCTTCATCTCTCCCCTTAGCTCTGGCAGCACAGCAGAGACGATACAGGGAATACGCTGATACAAGCCCTGGATGCCCAATGGGCAGGCATGATGTATAACCAGGAAGCGTCTGTGGGAGGTGAGACACTGGGTGTGCACTCAGGCTTTGCTGTGCTCCCTTGTATTGCAAGGGTGATGAATGAGAGGAGGGTTTTTAGTCCTTGGGAAAAGAATTACTAAGTGGTAATGAAAATCTTTTAGTCATGGGTGGAGATTTTTACTGAGACTGTTGGACTAAGATGAGTGGTACCGCCTGTCCACACCAGGGTACAAACCCCAGTTTGGCACGCTGGTTCTGCACAGCGAGGGCTTGTCAGTGCATGGCAGTGTTTGCTGCTTCAGGTGCATCAACAGCTATTTACATGAAGAGTGTAGGAAATGCAGCTTAAAGCAGGAAGAGAATTCTTAATCTAAAGACTGGCCCCTGAAATGAAACAAGGTACTCAAGTAGAAGGGCCTCTTGCTAGGCCTTCTGCTTCCAAGGAGGTGGGGTGAAGTTCCCAGGGACAAAGTCAATTGCTTTTCTCTTTTTAATACGAAGGAAATTAAGAGCGCTATAAATACACTGCTTGTGCTTGTCACGATCCCGAGGTCTATCCACTTAAACTAATTCTGTACATTTTGCTCTGCATGCTTTGTCTCATCAGTGCTGCAAATCTATGTTTCCTTGGCCAGTACTCTTCCTTGTGCCTACTTTATTTCTGTAATCCTGATGTTCCTTCTGGTTGGAAATGAGAGACGGTATCTGTCTGCTGTTTATCAAAGGATCAAACAGCTGTGCCTGAGCTTTTGAAGTTTTTCATGATATTTCCTAGCTCATTTTCTATTTAATATCATTCATACGGAGCCTGAAGCACCGACAGACCACTGAACATATGAATGGGAGCCTTTCAACCAGGAGAATTAAATCACAGAGCAACAGCAGCATGCAACAGCACCCACTGTTGCAGTGGTGCTCACCACCTGTGTCCGTGCCTGAGTAAAGAGTGGCACCAGGAGGTGCCAGTGGGGGCTACTGGTTCTGCAGGATGGAGAGAAAAAGCACTGGGAGCAAGACAGGAGAGGTGCTGGGAGCTGCTTCTCTTCAAGGGCAGATGGACAGAAAGGGAGAGCAGCGAAGACAGCGTCAGCTGCCTGCGGCGGGTCAGAGATAAACCTCCACTCCATGCAGCCCTGAGATATTGAATGATGCTCTCCCACGGTATTTGCTTCCCAAGGGACTGCTTCCCAAAGAAAACCAAGATGCCTGAGCCATGTGCTAGCTTTTTCCACTCTCTTGGTCATTTGTCTGCAAGCACAAGAGGCAGCAGAGGAACGCTCCACAACAATGCACAAGCACAGGGTGACAATCTCCAAACCACGGCTGAGCAGACTCTAACACGGGGAATTCAGCCAACACAGGGAATTTAACAGGTTGATCTGGTACTTGATGAAAGAAAACTTATGCTCTGTGCTGGGCCTACAGAATGAGCAAAAAATAGTTCAGGTCTTCCTGCAGTAGTGCCTGAGGATCCAGGAAAATCATGCTGTATGTAAATAAAATTATAACTTTTTGGCCGAATATTGGCCCTTTGGATACTAGTTAGGAAGCTTTTTAAAGGTGTGTGTCCTCCCCCAATTATATGAGGAATGGATTTAGTTTTGTGCAGCTCAACTAATCTCAATTCTGGGAGTAGGAAAGTTTTCCTGGTTTACTGATTGCCACGGAGTGGTAGGGGATTCAAGACAGTAGATAGAGTATCCCAGATTTGTAAGTAGATTGAAAATTACTAATTTTTTAGCATCTAATTTCACACATGCAGCCTTATCTGCAAATGTTGGTTAGTGGAGATGCGGTTTAGTTCTTGTGGAAGTTTTCATCCAAAGGTGTCAAGATGCTTTCCAAAGGAGCCTGTGCAATCTCCGCTTGACACACATGTACACCGAAGCACTGAGACGGAGCGACTTGCCCTAAGCTGTCCAGCACACCCCAAACAGAACAGGCAGCACCACATTTGGGCATTTTGTACCTATTTTCTAGGACATGGTGCCTTTGAAATACGTTTCAGGCATGCCATAGGTGCAAGGTTGACCTCTTCTTGGTTAGTTTGTGTTAAGCAGAAACAAATTCTTCACTCTGTACACTGAAACAATTCAAAGCATTCAAAAGTCAGATTTAGAATGTGCAAGTGCAGGGCTAATTAATTTCTTTTTATTAGAAGGTCAGTTTATGTAATAGATTTTTTTTTTGCTTTCATTAAACAGAAACCCTGTTGGTGTTTTGTATTAACGTGCCTATAAATAATAGTACTATGGTGGTGTGATATTTTTAGAAATTCTTTCTGGATATCTGTGTGAAGCCCTAAGCCTAAGACACAGAAAATGTCACTACTGCTGTTTCACTGTGAAACCTCCTTTTATCCTCATTTCAATCGGTTGAGACTGAATTGCCACATAAACATAAATGGTTTAGCTCTAGCTGTCCAAGGCAGAACCAAGCTTTGACTGTTTTCTACACTCCTCTGGTACAACCCAACTATCCGAAGGTGAAGGCCTTTCTCTGTCCCTTTTCTCCTGCCAGGCAGACCCTACGGACCTTGACAGCTACTCTGTGCTCCCCTGGCTCAGTGTTCTGGTGTCCATTCAAACTTTCTGTTTCTTGCCACACAGCGTGAGTGACTTCTCTCAGATCTGTTACTGTAGATGACCATGACGAAAGGTTAGGCTTACCACTAGCAAAATGCAAGACCTGTAGAGAACCAAGCTGCCAAGTGGTGTGTGGGTGTGATTTCTGACCATCACATGAGTTTCAAAAGGACCTATGTAACAAGTTCATGACAAGCAATCAAGTACGCTCTCATTTTTGAAATCTGAGAGAGTAAATTTTGGGCAAATTTAGGCTTTGCTAGCCTCTGCATCTGATCCACCGAAAATTTGGCTGCTTGCTCCTGTGTTAATAAACCGCAATTCAGTTGTAACAGTGAGACTTACAAATGTAAAGGACTCTTCCTCTCTGCATGGAAGAAAGCCCTGACAATGAGCTCTGTTTGACAGCTCTTTATCAAGAGCCCACAAGTGCTCAATGGTGAGATGGTGTGGCAGGGAACACCTGATTTACTGCTTCCTTAATCCTTCCACCCCAGCCTGGGGAAGAGAAGCAACAATTCATCTTACTCCTGTATTTTCAGTCCAGCAGGCTGGGCTGTGCACTGTGAGCACCCCGCAGTGTCAGCTCTTGGCATGGGGGAGGTTAAATTGGTGATTAGTTTTTACTCTGAGGTTGCCTCGTAAGCAAAACTCCTGTCTCTTAAAAGAAGGAAAGCAATTCCTTGGAGAAATGTAGTTGCTGAAAATCGTTTCAGGAAGGCCTCCCAACACGGTGTAACAGAAGGATTTGGAGCCCAAGTACTGTCCTGCACTCCCACGGTCAAACATTCCTTTAGATGCATCCAGCTGGCTTGCTCAAATTTGTCCAAAACTTCTGAAGGTCATGGGCAGGATATCTCCTCTGAAATTCACTTCTTTGGTTGCTGCATGGTGGTCTCTGACTTTCAGTAAGATCCTTTGCCCACATTTTACCATGGTCTATCATCTCATAATTGAAGTGTTCTCCTGGGAAGTAGCTGCTATGGGCTTGTACCCCCTCAGATGAACTGAACCCAGGTTCCCCGTGGAAAGGAAAGAGTTTATTTCACAGGCAGGAGGTTAGCACTGCTCCCTGGAGTCCCCCTCTCTCATCCCAAATCAACACAGTAGTGACCTCCACGCAGCGGGGCCAGCAGCAGCGCACTCATGGGATGAGCAGGGAGTTTAGTGCCTGAGAGGCAGAAAGAGCCTTACTGTTGAATATTTACCGCTCAGCATCAAAGCTGCTTAAGACAAAGGTCCCTACCAGCTTCAAACATCCTGAAACAGAAAATGAAATCTGGTGGAGTAGGTAACCTTCTCAAAGGCATTTGTACTATAGCCTAGAAACCAGGGTCTGCAAGGGTACACAGCTGCTTTTGGCAGGATGGCCATCATTTCCTTTTTTCAAACCTGTACCAGGAGCTCTTCCCAGCCCTGCGGATGGATGCATTATGCTGTGTGCACTTCCCAGAGGGAAATAATAGCAGCATCCCCCACGCCCCTGCCTATTTTATTTTATTATTTTTTTTTTTAATACAACTAAGAAAAGCTTTCAGTTAAAATTGCTGATTTCTCTCTGTCAGAGGAAACATTTTTGCTTTGGACTCCAGAACTGCTGGAAAGAGTTTAATTCCCTAATGAAGTATTTTAAGGCCAAAGTCTCCTTTTGTTTACACAGGCTGGGATCAGCGATGAGCCTTGAGAAGGTCAAGGCAAAGTTTAGCCAATGACTTAGGGTTAATATTTTTTTTAAAAAAGGATCAGTTTTGTATTTATTCTTACGTTCTCAATGTGTTTTGGAGTCAGGCTGCACATACTTAGCTTTAAGCTGCCTGGGATCTCCACACTGTTAGCTGCTCTCTCAGGCATTTGGGGTAGTTTATGTGTGGACTTTCATAGCAACTGCATCAGCACTTTGGAGAAGATTTAGGACTTTTTGAAAATGTCAGCACTTTCAAAACCCAATTTTCTTTTTAAATTGGTGAAAATCTAGGTGTTTTCAGCTCCTCTCACCTCCAAGATACAAATGGATGTCTGAGACACCAGGACCTGAGCAGACCATCATGTCTGTTTAAACAACTTACAACACACCCCATGCTAGGCTGTGGGCTCTGGAAAGTTTGTTAACTTGCCCTGCATGACTTGTGCCTGTGCACACAACTCAGGCTGTCTCCAGGCACTTAGTCACTCGGGCAGCAGCAAACCCAGGCTCTGAAGCTGCCACTAGCCAGGAGCAGAATATACTCACTCACTGGCTTTTCATGGCAGTAATTAATTTTTATGAATAAGGGTGAGGGGAAGGGTGTCAGAAACAGATGGATTATAATCGGCTTTTAATTAAAATGTTCGAACCATAATTTAAACTAAAAATACCCTATTACTTATCTTTGCTATTTCACGGGCACTGAGGCAGGAGGCAATAACGTAACTAATGATCTGATTGTCACCAGCTTGTATAAGGAGGCGTGTCTGGGGTCTGATCAGATTATGCCATCAATTAAATACTGTAGAAGTGCTCCCTCCTTCAGCAGAGCTCCCCGCAGGGCAGTGTATGCCTGCACAAGCTCCCCCCTAGCTGAAATCTTTATTTTCTCTCCCCAAGGGGATGAGCTCCCATGAGGGGGGTAAAAGCAAGGCTGCAAATGGCTACAGTTTGATGATGATCTGGTCGCTGTTACAATACTTCAGGGATGATTTTTCTGGGAGGTGGCTGTTTCATGGCTTTAACCCACTGGTAAATCATATTTATCGTAACAGTTACTGACCAAAGAAGAATTCAGAAACTGGGTCTTGCCATCCCAGCTCCGAGGCAAGAAGGACAACAAGGATTAACCAGGAGGCTGAAGGCCTGCACCATGCTGTGGTGTAGCTGAGGAGAAAGCTCAGTTTGAAAATCTCATGGGAGCTTTCAAGTGGCTGAACCAAATGAAGATTTGGGTGGTTGTGCTCAAAGCATGATGGCCACCAGAACGCTTGAGTGAGATTTTCAAGGGCTAGAATGGGGTGTATAGACTCTAGAGCCTATCTCAAGCTGAGATTGGTCAATGAAGGCCCTCTGTCCCACTTCATGGTTGCTCAACAGCTCCAGACTTGCCTTAGGCACTGGCATTGCTTTTGGGCCACCTTAAAACACTGGGCTCAAAGGCACCAATATAAGACCAGCTGCTTGAACGGCTGATGTCCATGCATCAGAGGAAGGCGAATCATCTGAAAGAATTTGTGTCATCACTCATTCTGATCTAGAGCTCCTTCCCTCTCTGTTGCTGGATTCCTCTGAGTTAACTGAAAAATACAGAAACATAAAAAGAGTCTGAAGTCTGAAAGTGATCACAGTCCTGCAAAATAACTTGGTAAATTACTGAAACTGGGTATGATTACAGTGAGTGTCATGAGTTCTTGCTCCAATTACTGCACTAGATTCAAAATCACAGCCAAATTGGTTTCTGTAATAGGCCTGCTCCACACCATGGGCGTGACATATCAGCCATGAAAAAAAGAACTGCAATTAATTTGTCATCAGAGAATCAATAGGAAAAAAAAAGTTTTAACCCATTCAAATGTAGTGATTACAGAGGATTTTTTTTTTCCCTAATTGTAAATCATTACAATCGACAGGGATAAGGAACTGTTGACTCATCAGAGAAAGTGGTCGGTCACAGATGCAGACATTTTGAACTACTTTTTTCTGGCTCCGTATGACAGCCCTGGAACAGGTAAAAGGCTAATTTGGCTTCACACAGTGCCTCTTTCTCTGTGTGGTAACACAGGAGGGACAAGATTTAGGTTTTCTGCGATTAAAGCAACAGGCTGCAGGGCCTGTGCTACAGCTATCCAAAATCCTTAATGAGCTGGATCTCACTGGTGCTGGAAAGGGCAAGTCAGCTTCCTGAGAAACCAGGAAAATCCAGCCTCTGGCTCAGTCCCCACTGGAGCACCACAGCCAGACTTTTAGTTGCGAGGCTAGGGGCTGGCTCCTGAACCCCTCCGAGGAGCCGAGGCAGTGGGGAGCTGGCCCTGCACTGGGCCAGGTTATGGCTGGGTCCTCGCTCTGATGCAGGCTGACAGCAGCAGGGCCCTGAAATAGCCTTCCGTTTGGCACCTGTGGCCACCACAAAGCTGAACACAACACATTTTGTCTGGGGGGGTGGGGGGGTAGTTCTGGCATCTCCCTGGCCGTCAGAGGTATCTGTGTTCCCAGTTTTTAATGTAGGAGAAATGAGCTTTTTTAGATACTAAATTATATTCAGTTCCCCTTTGAGGATGAGTTTTCAGTCAGAAAACTCTCTTACCACAACCTTTGGTGTTACAATTCACACTCTCAGAAAGAGATACCATTTTTCTCAACCATAACTTGACAGCCAATTCCCTTTTGCCCTCCTCCAGGCAAATGCTTTCACAGGTACACAGATGAGTAAACCAGCTTTCCGGTCTATTAATATCCATGGGTTTCATTCTTTGGGGGAGCTGCCAAACCACTCGTGAAAGAGTCCTGGAGCATTAGCTGAACCTATCAGGTTCCCCACTAACCGAACAGGCTTCAGTTCCACGACTTGAAGCATGCCTTTACCTCCACGGAATTCAGACCTGTGACACCAAGAAAAGAAGAAAAGCAGCAGCCGCCCTCAAAGAGGGAGTAACTGACACAAAGTAGGAAGAGAAATATGCACATGCTAAAACATAATCAAGTACCGTTGATCATAGCGTAGCTTTCCTTTGCAACTTGGAAGCTCTCCAAGTACACCCAACCCATTTATTTACAAAACAAATGACCCAGGGTTGTCGCACATTCTGCAGAATGGCTTCATTTGCATAATGTAGGCGATCTACTGTGGATTTAGCTGTTGCAAGATTTCCTCATTCAAGATGCTGCAGCGTTATGTGCAGCATTATTGTTTTTATCCACATTTGGAGTTGTATTTTGTTTGGGGCATAAAGGCAACAGAACATTTTCTACCACTACTATTGTTAGCAGTGCTTTAATCATGATACTTTGAAATCTAAACCTGTCTTCCAGCAGTTCACAAAAGGTCACCCTCAGAAATCTTACGGAAAGTTGGCACCTGTGCAGCCCTTTACATACATTTACACAGGCCACAGAATGTTTGTAATTGAGTTAGAAGCCACATCATTCAACGCTCAGTCACAAGACCGGAGAAAAGCAAGTGATCTCTACCATATATGATGCATTACCTAATTAAAGTGGAGTTACCAGTGGCTTTGAAAACAAGAGGTAGCGTCAACGTTTGCGCTCTGCGCGATGCACTATGAAGAAGGAAGAAGGGAACACCACTCTACACATGAAGCCCATTCAGCAGTCAGTGCTCCAAAACAGGCCCTAAGATTTCTCACAGGGAGCTGTCAGAAAAGAAAACATTTTTGGGTGACCACATTTCCCTTGGCACTAGTGAGGACTCCTGTTACACTGATTAAAATCCTTAACCTTTGAAATTTCCTAAGACGGCACTAACTTGACATGGAAGGGACGTCAATGTTGCTTTGTTGCGTTGGGACTGCACTGGCCTGCAGCGCTCCATGCAGCAGGGACTGACTTAGCTACTGCTCAATCTGAGCATCCACCCATTTGTGCTAACTGAAAAAAATAATAAAAAACACATGTCCTTTCTGATCACCAGTTTTGTTCTTGGTACCAGACCAACCGCTGCTTTTGTTTCACCACTCAATTGTCTTTTTTTCCCCTGTGTGACTGGCTTTGGGGGCAACATGTTCCAAAGCTGATGAATCTTTCAGTGGCTTTGAAACTAGCTGTCATAACATTTCTGCCTACTATTTTGTGCCAACTTAAGTCTTCTAAAAGTCCTACCTGTGATCTCTCCAGTCAGCATCCAAGATGGGTAACCAGAGCACCTGCCTACAAAAGCATTAGGGACTTTACAAGGAACTCTGCTCCAAAATTCTTTCACTACACCGAAACAGTATTTCTGCTACAAAGGCCTTGATTTTTTTTTATTTTTTTTTTGTAAAGTATCACCAGGAAAAGAGCTCAGTCAGCTGGTACTCAGGCAGAACTACCGACCACTGCAGGGAAGTTAGGGTGGGTCTTGGGAAGATCTTTCACAATTCCTTTCTTGTCTTCTGCCCTTAATCTAGTTTTGGTCACTTCTGTCACATGCCAGATATTGGACAAATGAGAGCCATAAAGAAATCACTTTTGTAACAAAATTTATTTTTGCTCTGTGGATACAAATCCCAAACATCAACAAACAAATTCCAGTGGAAAAATACCAGTTATTAACAATGAAAACTTTCATTATTATTTAATAAATAGAACTTTGGCATTCAAAATTCTAGCTGTAAACCCTACTTTAAAAAAAAAATTACAAAAAGAGGCAAGAACAACAAGCCTAAAGCTGAGCCAGCCAGTGGCTCCTTTACTTTTTACAATGAACACATTGTGATTAAGTCATGACAACTCTATTTACATATGAGGTATTCTGAGCGGTTCAAAAATTGAACCCAATTTACAAAACTACCAGTCTTCAGGGACTGATCCAGTACATGTGTCAGCTGTGCTTTTAACAGATAGCTCCAGACACTCCTCCCCACTGAATTAATGATATATTGTAATTAATATACACAAAATACATTATGATTTGAGTTTCCTGCTCACGCTTCATATTCAAAAAAAGCTGCAAACTACGACCAGCCCAGCATTCAAAGTGTACACCTAGTGCCTAGTTTAAGTACTTCTGTTTCTAGACGTTATGCGAGAGTTCTTACTACAAAAGCTTATTAAAGAAAATACGGGCAGTTAAGAGGAAAACAAGGTGCAGTCATCAGCATCTTAACAACTTATCCGACGTTCAAGGGGAATATATGCTTACTTCAGGCAAAAAAAAGGCACAAAGGTATGCAGCCGTGGAATTAATATTGCTCATGAGCTACTGGAATAAATTGTCCCTTTAGAGAATAACCATTGATTTGTTTGCAGTCTAAGAATACAGATGAGTTCAGAAGATCTTTTCCTCACTCATGACAGAACTCATCACATCAATGAGAAGAGCCCAGTTACACCTCCAACCCTGCCTGCGTAACATCACTGCTAAGGATAAGGAAAACAGGAGCATGCTGCTGCTGCCGCCCATGCTAAGGCAGCAGCTTGTGGAGGAAGAGGTTTGCTTGCTTGCTTTCCTTATGCTCTTACCCTGCAAGAAAAACGTTCAAATCAGCGTTTGAAACAAAAGCTGGGCAGTGAGGGCAAAGGAAGGAAGGATACCTTTTGAAGTGAAAAAGAAGAAATTTCAGCTCTGGTAATGACTTTGTGGCCATCGGCAGTTTTGAAAGCCGGAGCCCGAGCGGGTGGTTATGGCAATCTCTACAGTTTTGCACAACTATCACACTACAAAGCTGCACAGCTGAGGCTAGCAACCTAAAACACATTTACACAACTGAGCTGCGTTACTTCTAGATAGTAAATACAGAGCATCATCTATAGCTTGTCTGAAGACAGCTACTTTCCAAGTCTGTTTAAAAATACATTCTTGAATACAGTAGTTACTGTAAATATCTTCTAAAGGATTGTATAAATTCAATCTGAGACTATACAAAAAATTACTGTACAGATTTGCTGACAGCCAGAACGGTACAGCGTCCATTCGTTAGCGCTTGTTTTTCAGCCCTTGAGATTGTCTTATAGCTACAGGAAAAAGTTGTCATGACTAAATCTAAGCAATTCCAACGTTAACATTCATTAATCCACTCTGTATTAAATATGCTGAATGAGACCACACACACTACATTTTAACCAGTTAAACAATCATGCATATCTTATACAAAGCTTATTCCATTTAGAGGCATCCGTAAACTGATGCATATATAGTAATTGCTACTACTACAACAGGCCAAATTTTAAGAAATCAAAGTAAAATACTGTTTCGCTATAGATAGTCAATCGGTAGTCTGCATCTTTGGCTCATATATTCACCATTTACCTCCCTACTTTAACTTGACTGAGGCAGATAAACTTAGGGCTTTTTAAAAATCAAGTGCTTTAAAGTCAACATAAATATTACAGGTTCTGTAATAAAAATATTACGATGCAAGATTACAGCACTGCAATCAAAGCATTACAAATCAAATGAGACCTCCTTCCTGAGGGACTTTCTACTACTACTTGAAAAGCATAAAATCTCCTGAAGTGCTCTGCAAATATAAATTACTGTTCTCCACCCTGCAGTACAGGATCACTGTTTCAGAGGAGGGACAGTGGAGGCTGCTCACCAGCCAAGTGACCAGCTTAATAGTTCAAAAGGTCTCCTCTCTAATTGCTCTGTTAAACTCCTTGTTATTTCCACCAAATGTAGAAGAATGTGTTGCTTGGTAATTTTTTACCGTTACGTTACCATCTAAGGAAATATTATGTGCAACTTAAGTGTTTTCCTAATACTTCTATTTTATTATCCGAAATGCTATTGTTGAATTCTGATACGAGAGATGTCATAAACGGGAGATTCTTACTTCACTGCAGGGCCAAACCAAAGGAACCACACCAAAGGAACGAGCTGAGGCCCTAGTCACAAAAGCCAGTGCTGTTAGAGCCATGGGAAACTGTGCAAGCCCAGTTGTGCAAAGATCCTTGCTTTCAGTTTTGCACTAGTATAAAAGCATACCTTCAAGCATGCAGAAAGGGCAAAGAAATTTAAATTTTTACCTTGAAGTAGAGACACTAGGCAATTTCACGTGAGACTTCATCTAGACACTGTTTTAGTGCTCACAGGAGCTGAACCAGTCAGATTAATCTATCTGACAACACTATGTAGCAATAATATAAATAGCAACACTATTTTTCACAAATTAGTCCATGTGTAGGTTCAGGATAAACTGTCAAATAAATAAGTCTGTATAGCCACAAAAAAATTAAATCACTAAATTATGAAAACAACATTAATGGTAACTGTTTAACAACGAACAGAAAACAAAACATCACCAAGTTAAAACTGGTAACCAGTCTACATTGCTATACAATTCTTTTCTATTAACATAAATACAACCAGAAAAAAATGAAGATACTAACACTTTTGCCATAAATTGTTACCCTAGAATTTACTCAGTTCTAACTGCTAAGTTTTCTACGAGACTTCTGCTGATATCCACACTACGGGTCAGCTGTCTGGCTTGCACCTTAGTCATTTGAAGCTTTCATTTGAAACTTTCTCTTAAGACCAAATATATAACTGATGCTCATGTATTTTCTTAACAGTGCAATTTGAGAGTGGTTTTGCTCTTTGCAAGTTTTTGTTTCCTTCAGTTAAATCCTATTTCACACCATGCATAACTGTGGTGGCAGCTAACTTGCAGTAATGTTCCAGGAAATTAGAAGCATTAACATGTCACCTGCCCCACGGGAGTGAAACAGCCCTGCCAACTGACACTCACTGAATAAACTATGGAACATGATCTTATTTTTTTAAATGTAATTGCTTCACACATAAATAGAGAAATCAAGGATTCCCAAACAATGTGGAAAATGTTGCAGTCTTCAGATAACCGAGGACTTAATACTGCTAAGTGGAGTTCTGAGCCGTGATTTTGCCAAGTGCCAAACATCCATTTTGTAGATGTGGTAAAAAACAAAAAATGGCTGAGGTGATTCATAACCTCATCAGAGGCCTT
Organism: Baryphthengus martii; assembly: GCA_013396935.1. Taxonomy (NCBI): domain Eukaryota; kingdom Metazoa; phylum Chordata; class Aves; order Coraciiformes; family Momotidae; genus Baryphthengus; species Baryphthengus martii. The sequence continues at coordinate 382,610 of VWZK01016247.1, forward strand.
CAGGGATGGAACACAGATCAGCCACATTTTAAAGAGGAGACGACCTAAGGGAAAAATAATATGGTATGAACATTAAAATACAGTTGGGTTTTTGTTTGTTTTTTTTGTTGTTTTTTTTTTCTGAACGCCACATACTACGCTACAGTTTCAGGCCTTCCAGCTTCTCTGGGTTTGTCACAGGCTTCTTAAAACTCATGTTGCTGTGGGAGCGCTTAAAACAATTTGATAACACTATATTTAACGGTCTTCATTTGCATAAAGGAGTTAAAACTTGGTTTTCTTCTGCTATTGGGCAAATAAGTTAGACATCCACTACTAAAACCAACATCTTTCCTATTTAAAATTTCTTAGGCAACTTGAAAAGCAACTATTTTTTGTAGTGCTTCAAGACTGTTCCAATTGCAATTCCCAGACTGAAGTGCAGTTGCAGAAGCCTCTGGCTTCACCACGTACAGTTTTAGGTCCTTCAACCCTCTGCTCTAATTTCAGAGCACAAATCACGCCACAAACCCTTGAGGAAGGAAAGGACTGAGCAGTAGCAGCAGCACGGCTGTTTTGAAGCTCTGACTCCAGAGAGCAGGTGAAGTAGTAAGACGAGTATCCAACTGAATCATTCTTCACAGTTTGTTCCTACATTCAGTAGTTTGGAGAAAAGATTTCTTGTAGTTTGTACCACTCTGTTCAAATGATGACTCTCCCCTGCTCACCAGACTCCCAAGATTAAACATGTGCAATCCTCAGAGATGCACGCGCGGCGATGTTTGCGGTCTTCCAATATGGCTCCTTAATAGAAATGCAAAGACCTGTGACACAGCAGCATTTAATAAGTCATTTAACACTGGATGAAATGTTGTCACTGAGTAATGCAATTGTCCCCCATGTCCTGAGCATAACGGTCCGACATTATAGTCCTTAATTCATCAATATCCTTTCGCAACTGACAAACGTCCAAGAGCTTCTTCGAAAGGGTTTCTGTGCTGTGGTAATTTTCGTTCTCTTCAGATGAACAGCTCAGCGCTACAAAAAACAACATCCAAGGTTAAAGCTCCAGCAGTTGTGCTCTGCAGATATTTCCAACAGTCAGTCCCCTTTGAAATGAAGGCAGGCATTTAAATTTAATTACATCAAGACTAATCACACTTTGGTATGATGAAAAACCAACAAAAATGTGGTACCGTCTGAAACTCAAGTCAATTCAGAGCCCATCAGTGCTTCTCTGAGAAACAAGCTTTTCTGTCTACACCAAGTTCTAGGCTTGCTAAAGTCTTGCTAAAGTCTGATGGATCTCAACAACAGTGAAAAAGGTGGGTAGAAAAGCCATTTCCTAGAGACTTTGAAGGTTTCTACACCCACTCAGAAATGAGGGACAGAAGGGCTCAGGAAATGAGGCCATGTACGATGATGAGATAGAACTACAGATATGTTGCACTACTCATCCTGCTGGCTGATGATGGTCTCTCAGATTCAGAGACTGGTACAGGCTGCGCTGGCCAGTACTTCAAGGGGTTACAGTGCAGATGAGTCTATCTGCTGTGTAGTAGCTTTTGCCACACAAGACGTTATACTTTCACCTTTCTACTTTGCTGAGGGTCCAGTTCAGTAACCAGTCTATCTGACACATTCCACTGTTTTCTGAATGTTAATTAGAATTAAATATATTAAGGTCAAAAAAAAAAAGTAATTGTTCATTAAGCTTCTTGAAAGGCTTAACACAAACTCACCACACTGAAGCTCTGTTGACTGGCTTAAGGGTGAGTTTCTCATTTCCTGGTTAAGTTTAACATGTAATTGCTGAAAACTAGATGGGCCATTAACAGTACTGGAGATGAAGTTGCCTGGCACCAGGCTTATCTAACGCACACAGATATCCCCATCCCCCACCCCTATCCCAGGCACGTACATGTTCACACAGTAGATGTATATTCCTACCACTCGACCCCAAAGGCTTTGAAACAAGACTCCATGTAGTCTGCTTATGTCTCACCTCCCTCATAATGAATTTATAGGGCAGAACATGTTTGACAGAACAGCATTCATTCATTGACTCTCAGGGTGACTGCGGTGTATCTCAGGAGGGATAGACAACTGGTTACACACCTTCCTCTCCTAGTAGGGTGAACATATTCATAATTGGGTCCCTATGAAGAGCCAGCTATCTGCTCTCCCAGTCTGGCAAGGACCTGTGTAGTCATACGCATTCAGTGGCCCAAGACCACTAAAAGCCCAGCTTTTCCAGAGAGCTCCAGGAGTACAGTTCACACACGGTTGCTCCAGTTGTGTAGCAACTGGGACACTGGTCTGTCCAGCTGCCAAGTTCAACCACCACTTAGCTAAACTGTTACTCCTCTGTGGCAAAATAGTAGTAAGCATTTCGATGACAGCATCACTTACATCTGATTCCCAGCAGTAAGGAAAGGTTAGGCTCCTTGCCCTGAGCCCTCTGGGTAAGAATACTGCATAGTGCTTTCAAGTCAAACAAGCAATGAGACATTTCCTTGAACAACTGGTCTGCTACAGGCATCTTCTCAGACACTGGCTGCCTGGACTGCTCCACCTGCCGCATCTGCTCCTTCAGGCAGGCATTCTCTTCCATCAGTCTTTGGTTCTTTGTGAAAAGTAAACGGGGAAAAAGGGGAAAGTTAGTCTGCAGCATCACTGCAGCAGAAAGTTCCCTGTTTCAAACCTCAAACAATATAATGAAAAATCATTAATTTTCATACATACAATCAGCATTTCTGTACCCCTCCAAAGAATGCAGATAGACAGCTTTTATATGGCTGTGTCACGTTACCATTGCTTAGCAGCCTTCTCCCTTGAAGTTCTCACTTCTTGAGGTAGGGATGGTGTCTATTACATGTCTGTACAGCAGCCAGCCCAGTCAAGTACGTAATTGAGCTCATAAAGCCCTACCGTGGCATCTTATAATCATTCTATAAGGTTCTTCCCAGCTAATGTGGTCAGGGGTTGGGTTACAGGAATATTTACTTACTTCAGAAAGAGTTTTATTTAACTGCTCTATATTCCTTTCTTTTTCTTCAAGCTCATTTGTCATCTTCTGAACTATCAGCTTTTCTTGCAAAAGCTTCTCTTGCATAGACTAAAGTGAAGGAAAACAGGGAATGCTTTTAAATTTTCATACTTTATATTAGCACAGACAAAAAACTGCATCCTTAATACATTTATAAGGTTCAGCTGCTTTTGTATTTTATTTTGTAAGGTTTATTGCTTCTGTATTAATTCTTCATTTTTTATTTTCTACCATGTTCCACCTCGTAATATTCAGCTGGACCAAAACAGCTCTCTGCACACTAACACTGCTATTCCAAGTTTTATCAGGGTTTCCCTGATAAAAGAGCAGCATCTGTTTAGAAACAAAAAGATCGTATGTATGCAAAACCTTACTCCAGTATGGGATGCATGAAGTCTAAAATAACCATGCAATATTGTTCATTCCAACCAAACAATTTCACTTGAAATAAGCAGTAGATTAATGACAACTAAGCTTCATTTGTGCAATTTCAAGTCGTAACTGAAGATTTTTGGCCTCCACTTTCCACAAAGACTACGGCAGGACTTCCTACAACCTTTCATAACACAGAATTCACCTCACCTTTCACACCACTGAGAAGAAAGCCTTTGACAGCTAATAGAGAGCAGTAACCTCTTTAAAACCACTGACACACAGGATAAAAGAGTAGTCTATACAAGTCTACTGTGTTGAAAAAAAAACAACTGCAGGCAAAAAGAAAATAACTTGTAGATTATAGTCTCATTTTTAACAGATACAGATTCCTATTTTCAGTAATGTAAACAGCAAATTTCTAGGATGCTGTTGTACTTAAGTACTGGAGCTTTCCATGACTGACTTCCCTCGAACGGTCACAAGCAGCAACAAAAAAACAACAACTGCTGTAATATGGAAACATTGGCTGCCAATTCCCCAGTCTTCACCTACAGAGGAGAAACTGAGAAATCATGAGGTATTTCCAAAGTGAATTTTTGGGGGGTGAATTCAGCATGCATTTGTATTTATTCCACTAGTTGGCTTTTAGATCTGTAGACAGGTCATCTTTCAACATCATCTGCCACAATTCAGAAAGAGGAATATTGAAACCATCTTATCTGAATAATAGTAACAATTAATAGTGGTTTTATAAACTCCTGATGCTTTAAAACTGACAAATCTTTTCAGACTTCATAACGGAAAAAAACACCTCCTCTTTTATTGTTAATGGCATTACTCACAATGCTGTGCTAGCACAGTGCATTTGAAGTGTCCTCTCCACCCCCAGCTCAGCACGTTGATACGTAAAACCTGTTGCCCAATTTCAATTATAAGATGTAAATACAGTCCCATCAGGCTCAAAATACAGCTGGAGCACTGGTAACAACGGTGCATGTCTTGGCACAGTTTTGATTGTAACCTTCCACAGAGTGGAACCAGAGACCATGATGGGGGGAGGAGAAGCAGCATTTCACAAACCAGTGGCTCTCCATTTACGGAACGACACTGTCCTAGAGGAATGTTTATTTCTTGAATCCCTGTAGGAACAATCCTAAAGACTTTTCTTTCAAAGTGGAGAACTCTCTCATAGGGAATTCTACATGGTAGCTTAAATAAAAAGCTAGAGAAAGACCAACATCACTTCTTAGTGAAAAGCATGTTTAAATTGCTGCATTATGACTTCGCAACATTATTCAAAGACAGAAAATATCCTGAGCTCCTCACCTGACAGAGCCATGCAAAATTCTGTCAAAGTATGTTGGGTCTGGAGTCTCAGGAAAAGAATCTAGTTTTGGAACATAAGCTACATTTTCTCTTATGAGAGTTGCTCCTAAGACAAATGAAGAATAGAAGTTTCAGGGTACCAGTACTAGGGGCTGTAGCACATAGGAGACTGTGTTTATATATGGGCCCGCCCTTTACCATGCAAGTGACCTACAGAGTGGACAAGAAGCCATTTCATTGACTTGCCAGCTATAAAAATTTTTAGTGCTGATGAGAAGGCAGAGAGAGCAAGGAGAGGCAAGGCAGGGCCGACACTAAGTAGAGTTTTTAATGGGCTGGCCACTTCTGGGAGGTGTGCAGCCTTGCCAAAATTTCCCAATGTATTCAGACCAAGCAGTGAGGAAAGACAGTTCTTTGTCACACCCTTTGCAAAACTGGGAAACAGTCGTGCTAAAACGTACACATTTAATATGGAATAAAAGAAACTCTCACAAACCCACGTTATTTTCATGTAAGTAATAAGAGACACCAGAAATGACTCCTTGTTTTTAAAACCCTTTTCACACACTTGTCCTGCTTCTCAGTTCATTGACACCATGCCATTCAAGAGGAAGTGCTGAAGCAATGTGCATCCTACAGATAAGCTGTGCGAGAAAGCACAGTTTCACACTCCAGTGGGAGAAAGGGAAGGAAGAAAGAGGGCCCTGCCCCACAGCAAAGGAAACAGCCAGGGCTGTAAGAGGGCAGGAAATAGCTCTGCTTCAGCCATTTCCTCTGGCGTGCTTGAAGATGAACAGAACCTCCAGTGATACTGAACCATCATCTTGAGTTTTTTAAAACCCATCTACTGAGAAAAAATGGCCACATTGGGTCAGACTGGAGGTCCCTCTAGCTCCATCTGTGATAGCAGCCACACAGCAGATGCTTAGGAAGGAGAAGGAGAATGGGGCAACTTAGGTGTGCAAAACATCCTCCCAGCTTCCAAGTATCTTCAAATGTTAATAGTCTTTGATGATGAGCAAGTTCAGAGAGACCCATACCCTCCTTTACAATACGTGCATTATTACTACCACTTGCATGTTGGTGTCAACACCAGGCATTAAAGGTTTGACTGTGCAGCCTTCCTGAGAGTGAGCAAGGGGTGGGCAGGACAGGTTGAGAAATATCTCCCCCAGTGTATTTTCAGCACTACATCTGCTATTAAATTTACATGACTGTGTAAACTACTCCAAAAACAATTTCTAGAATATTGCAAATAATGTGTACATTTCCAGCTCATGAGTTGCACCATTTAAGGTGTTTAAACTATTAAGATATTTAATCGGTGTTTATTTCTAAAAGAAACACTTAACATCTATTGTTCTCTCCTATTCTAATTTTAAAGCTCAGAAAAAGCACATGTGCTCACCAGCTTGGCTGAGCCTGCAGTGCTATGATTTCCCAGTTGCTCCTATTGCTATGAATTCTCTGTACTTGACCCTTAATTCTTCCATATGCTTCCCAGAGTTACAATTTGGGGGCATTACTCCCAGCCGGGCACAGTATGGGTTCATTGTGACTGACAGGATCGACAGATGTACTTTGGGTAACACTGGCATTGAACAACCTGACTTCTACTAGCTCTTTTTGCACTAAAAAAAGCTTAATGTTGTGGTATCTAAATTTATCAGGTAAACAGGGATTTTTTTAAGCACCACTCTCATCTGTAATTTTCCCGAACATGTACTATATATGCAGCATAATGTCCTGTCAAGATCAACCAGAGTTTTACTTCCTCACACTCATGAGAACAAATCAACCAAGCAAAATCATACAAGGAGGATCAAAATCATTCCACCATGATTATGGGCAAATAGAAACTAGCACTGCTTCATACGCTGCTGTCTGAAACAGAATTGGTTTTCAGCTTGCAAGTTAAAAACAATGAACTGAAATACATTATCAAGCCTAAGTTTACAATGCAGCAGGAGACAGGGAATAAAATAAGGTCTTCTGAGATGAAGATAAATTGTATCTCTCTGCTGATAAGGGATTTCAGTTTCTAATGAACTCATTTTCAATGTTTCTCAGGGAAGAAACGTGAAGGACCAGGGAGATTAAGGATACAAAGAACCTTTTGTAGTCTACAAGTAATTTGCAAACCAGTTAACACAATTTTCAAATCTTATTTTCTGTCCTCTTATAAAATACCTCAAAAGAGGAAAAGTAAGAGAAAGTCCCAGAGAACAGAACATTCTGTTACAGACTGTCACAACTACTCAGCATTTCCCAGTCTCAGCTCCCTGAAGTCACTTCAGAGTAAGCACATAGAACAGCCATCTGTATCAACATGCACAAAGACCACTAGCCTCGAGATAAAGCTGATGGAGACAAAAAGATCAACGTTCAGGAAACATGAAAATATTTATGTTGGTGATAATACATTTAGGCAAGTTGTATATATTTTTTATAAGAACATACACTCCTACTGTACCTGTAAATAATCTTAGCTTAACTGTGAAGGCGAGAGAACTTCAGTAATATTACAGAGTTCAATTTGAACGTTTTTTGTTTTGAAATAACCAGAACACTTGTCTGTGTCACAGATTTGCATTCAATAGGCTACTCCACGAAAACACCTCAAATCAATTGTCTTTTTCAAACCTAGAGAAGCTTAAATGATTGATTTTGCTTTTCAGTTAGCAGACATATGTTATTTTGTAACTTAAATTCTCCTACTTTTCTTTACAGATGTATTTAATACAATGTAATTTAAGCAAACAAAACCATGTGTGTCGACAGGCATCAGGCCTGCTATTTACCTGCATGGTAGAGAAAGGAAGCAATTTAATGGTAGAAGACAATTTACTTTCAACAGCTACAAATAAGCAAACGTGGCTCCAGTGTGCAAAGCAGAAATAAGAAAGCACATTCTCTTCGCAAGTGTTATGCAAACAGTTTTGTGCCTCTTCATTATTTGGATTCTAGCTCCAGCGTGCACCCTTCCACTTTGGAAGGAGCAAGTAGGTATTCAGCTCATTGTTTACTTCCATTTTGTTGTTCTTCCAAAACTAACGTACATGGGGTCAAAGCAGAAATGCCTTCTTGATTCTCAAGGGGCAACTCTGTCACTTCAGTGTCTCTAAAGAGCAAGGAAGCAAAAAATGTGGAGACAAATGCCAATCTAGAAGAATGCAGAAACTAGAATTTATTGAATTTGGCTTCAGTATTTGCTGAAAATAGATGTTTGGTTTTTTAATGTTCAGCTTTTTCTAGAGCAAGACATACCTTCTCCAGTATAATCTGTAAAAATATTTCCTTTTCCCACAACAAACACTGGTCACTAAGTAACTTTAAAGTCTCAGGAGCCTGGTGTGTTAATCTGATCCACAGAATTGCAATTGACTCCTAGCTGACAACCTCTGCTGTCTTGAAAAATCCTTGGCTCCAAGCTAGGTGCCCAAGATTCGTTAAGACAGTTAAGACAGATTCAAGTGACCGATATGTCAGAAAGCAGCTGAACATGGACCTGCTTAAATGATGTGAAATGTGAAGTGGTTATGGTTTAGAAAGGCACCTGGCTCTACTACGGATCTCAGAAGTGACACTTCTAACATTACTTTTCATCCTTTGGATGACCATCTGAACCCCAAAGCTGGATGTGAGGCTTCACTGTTACCCAGAGGCAGTCTTAACACTTGTACCAAGTGGTTCTGATATGACATCCACTAGAGCAGCAGAATAAGGAGGCTATTTAGTAAGTTTTTTACTTCAGATAAGTACCTGCAAAGTGCTAAACCATGCAAACATGAATAACAAATACATAACAAGCCTGCAATAGCAAACATGTCAACTACAGGGCTTAAGATTAAGTTCTTGACATTTCTACCTTTGCCTCTTATTTGGGAAGAAAAAAGGATGAATTCAGCTTCAGTCATGTTATGTTTACAAACTAAAAATGTACAGAGTAAACAACAAAATATACACTCTTCCTTACCTGCATGTCTAAAATCAGTCCAGATATCTGATTTTGTTGATTGTCTATGACCTAGAATATAAAAATTAGTTATTTAGAAGGCTTGAATCACTTCAGATCCTTTTTTAAAAATCAGTTTACAGATGTGTAGCCATAGATTTCTGACAGAATCTTTGAAAATGTAAATGATAAGTTAGAGAGTTTAACTCAGACAGGACAGGAAATTCATGCAAAATAAATGTACTGAACAGAAACAGACAGGTATTGAAAAGGAATCTGAATTAGCAACAAATGTGTAATTCATTTGTGAGGTATTTATTTGTAAAGTAAAATTAAAAAAAAACAAACAAATGCAGGACTCAAGGTTAAAGATGCCACTAGCAGATCATTTGCAGACTAACCTTAGTGGCTTTCTCATTCTTTTCTCTGAGACATTCATTCTCACTCTGAAGTTGTTTTGTGTCCAACATGGAAAGGCGAATACCATCTTCCAGGCATTTTTCTACTTTCTGTTGTAAACTGCCATTCAACACGAAAGAAAAATTAAGTGTACTGACAGAAAACAGAAGGTCTGTGTGTTCTAGTGAAAAATTAGAAAGTTGCATCATCTTCCAACCAGAACTGTAAAACTGTACCTAGCAGAAACTAGTGTTACGAATGAGCAAACCAACAGTAGATTAACAGTGCAAAAATCCTTAACTACTGAAGTTACTGTAGCACCGACAGTAACAGATTCATGGAGGAACAAGCGGTTTTATGGGCCAGATTCTGTGCTGCACCTCCCAAAAGGCACAGCTCCAGCAGTACAGGGTAGGGAGAGTGGGCAGCGAGCATGAAAGAAAAGCTTTGTGGTGCTCCCAGCTGCTCTGTGCTCCTGTGGGAGGCAAAAGCAGCACCAGCATAGATCAGAGGTGTCTTCAAATCCCTCAAGATTATTGGAGCTTTAAAAAAATAAGATTCTCTCACTGAGGCATGTGTAGCTTAAGGCAGGGTCCAGAATCAGAGGTTACACTGACTACTGATGCCCTGTCCTCCATGCTCTCTGTGACTTGTAAGGGGGAAGCATAAAGCCACTCCTGACATCTGCTCCCACCCACACAAGGGGATGACCTTCAGATCCTCTGTAGCTCCACACTCAAGTTGCTAGGTGCAGCTAGAGCCTTTGCCTGATCACCCTCTCTCAGAAAGGAAATACATTTTATTAGTATTAATCTTGCTGTCTAATTTAGAAACCAGAGTCCACCTCAACTATTTGCAGGCTTTCAGAAGAGACAAAATGATACCCTTCTAGACTATGAGGGCACGAAGAAAAAAGGCCTCTCATTGGTAAGACGGAAACAATGCGTCAACAATTTCGCTGGCAAGGTGTCCCAACCAGCTTGTCTTTCATCATGGAAACACTTTCAGACTCCTGTGGCATGCACCTTTACCCAATGGAGGGACAGTGAACTGTAGTAGCATTCATATAAAATATTAAAAGTGACACACTTCCCCCCTCCCCCAACTTTTTTTTTTTAAATAAGTGTTTAAGTAGCTCTCCTGATCTAAAATATACCACAGTAACAATGTCTCCACATTTCATCTGGAGATCATGGAGCTGTGGCACCTCTGCGTTTTTTTATAGTTAGGCAAGTTCAATGACAGTAGATCAGCTATGGCCAAACCTCCCTGTAAATAGCCTCATCCTCAGTGAAAAGGTAAGAAACAGCTACAATCTTTGATGCGTCCCTGATATACCCCTCAGCCAATATCCAGGGAGTTTTTTCACAGCTTGTGACAGGATTAGTTATCAAACAGGAGTGCTGACAGCTTCTATATGTTGCCCCTTTGCTGCACATGTTTATTCTATCCTCTGACAGCAGGCTATGATGCCACTGCAGCAGTCCCACATCTGTAAAGAAAGGTAGTGAAGAGTGTCCTGGGCAAAATCCTGTCTGCACTGTCACTTGCGACTTGATACAAATAAAAAATCTTCTTGGATTTTCTTATGCATTACACTGTCGCTCTGCACAGTAGTATATTTAAGCCATGAAAAATCATTAGCATTGTAATAGATAAAGCGCGCAAACAACACTAGGTCTTGACATTAGGTGGGAAAGTACACCCATTTCAGGGCACAGCTGTTCATACCTCTGCACTGTTGTGACCAGCTCTTTCTCTTTTTTCTTCTGACACACCAGTTGCAGTTCTGTCTCTCTGCACTGTGATCGGGCCTCCCCGAGCTTCTTTTCTAACTCAGTCATAGTTTCTTCAAGTTGCTTGTTCTTCTCTTCTAGAATTTGCAGCTAACACAGGTTACATTAGTCAGACACGATGCCACACTAGCAGAAGGCCTTGCAGCAGGCCGCAGCTTTGCAGTCACCTGCTCTGTAATCTTAGGCCCATTTGACTTAACTGAGTATGACAATCCCTAATAGCTACAGTGCTTTCTAAAACATTGAAATACTTCTCTTCCGAAACAGATAGGGAAAGAATCCATGTTGAAACAGTAAGAGATGTGACAACAGATGTCAGGAAGCTTACTTGTATTTTTAAAGCTTAAAACAAACTCCTTTTAACTTACCTGTTTAGTCTGTCCTTCTATATCATCCAGCGTTGGTAAGTCAGCCAGATATTTTTCTAAGGTTTCAATTCGTCTTTGTTTTTCTTTGTTTTGCTCAGACTCTTTCTGGTATTTCTTTTTCAGGGTATTAATATATCGGTCTCTAGTTTTAAGCTAGAAGAAAGTAAGAGCGTATGTCATGATTACAGCGAAAAATAAGCCTGCTTTGTAAGAAGAGAGTGGTCACTCTTCAAGAGCTGTACTCTCAGCTATATGAAAGGGTTGGTTACCGCGGAAAACAAAACCAAAGAATGATTAATCCCAACAGCTCCATGTCATAGACTCACACATGACCTCAAACCACAGTTGCTTCACCTCTGCCCAGAACAACCCATGTGTCTTGTGAATCGAGAATCCAAACACTTTAACAGTTAAAACATTCTTCTATTTTTTTCACCAATGGAGATGTTCACATGCAACAAATGATCAGGAAATAGTTTAGTCCATCCTTTTCCTCTGGCCTAGGAAAACAACTTAAAACACAGGAATCAATGAGAACTGGAACCAAAAACTTGACTTTGACTGAGTCTGGTAATTACATCAGAGGACATCAGAACAGAATAGTGAGTTTCTTAAACACTTTTTCTACAGGTATCTTAATTGTCCGTCAGCCTGCAAAAGGTTTTTTTATACCATGTTATCTTTGCTTGCACTCCTGGTGCTTACTTTGCTTTAGTACCTAGGTCAAAAAAAACAGGAAAGGAGGCAGGAAACTCAGTATTTTCCATTCGTACTCTAGTTCAATGAAAAACAGTATCTCTACTGCCTGAACTAAAGTGCAGTAATTCACAGATAACAAATATCTGTCACGAGAATAAATGCTAAACATACTGCTATTTCAGTGCTAGACAACATCCATCTCGCTGAGAAATAAATGTGTGACACTGTCAGTGTCAGAGCTCAAAAACAGAGCCTACTGAAAGTTTAAGTCAATAATGCCTGTGAAGTTTTTCCAGAGATCAATAAGTTTTTCTGTTATGGGCCACAAAACTGAGGATTGCCAAAAGGGTGGAGATCTTTGTATCTCTTATTTTATCAAGATCTCAAAACTGACCAAAGCTTTCAGGCTGCTTTAAAATCTTCCTGATTAGGAAAAGCCCAAGTAAACCCCACATTCAATAAGGCAAAGCTCCAACTCAGCCACAATCTTTTGCCACAATAAGTGCTTCAGAACCACGCACTTCTCCTTACACTCCAAACCTTAAGGCAGTGAGATAAATATGCATGCGTAAGCCGACGTGGCACAGTTAAGAATTGCCAAGAGTCTGACCATTAGCTGAGTGAATTCCTTCCCTCTGTTTCTCACATACCACTAAGGACGACAAGTTCACCAGACAGAATACTCCAGTGCCTGTGTGATGAAGTTTCCAAATCTCCTTGTTCTGCATATATACCACAGAGAATTTCCTCTCTTGCAACCTCTCTCATCCTAAAAGCTACTGTGTGTGTCTTGGAACTCCTCCCACTCTCTCTAAATGTCCAGCATCAGCCCACAGACTCTTTCCACCTTCTGGCACCTGAGACGAAAAAAACCCACCACAGTAGGTTTTTTCACTTACTCTTGCTGACTCTGCTGAGGGGAAAAAACAAGCTTTGGATTTTAATTGTAATATTTTTTTATTTTTTTTTTTATGTTCCTCTGTCTTATACGCACTGCTGATGACTTTGTTGGGACAGGAAAAAAAATAGGAAAGCTCTTGCCTCTTGGCAATTAAATACTAAAAGTAGGGCCATAAAAATCATAAGGGAGACCACCACTACTACACACTATCAGCAGTACTTTACAGGAGTCCTCCCCTATTACCCATAGTAGAGAGAGAAGGAGTAGCCAGCAGGGTATAGGGGTCTGAACTGAAGCCATTTCCAGTTCAACAGGCCGATTTCCAGATTAAATGCCTCAGAACTAAAGTGAGGGCTGAAAAATCTGCACATGCCAAGCAGCACATTCATGCCTGGCTAAGTAAGAGGAACAATCTAGGCGTTTGTGCCATGGACACTAGTGGAGAGTACTGCGGTATCTATCTTAAGAGGCTCCCTCAGCTAGGAAGCTGTGAGGAGCTACCACGATTACCAGCCAGCCATGACAGGGAAGCTCATTCAGGCTTCTGAAATTCCAGTGCCAATTAAAGAGATTTCAATCACTTCAGTCCTACACTGACTACGCACAGAGCCTAGGGGGAAAAAAAAAATAAAAAAATCTCTTCTCTTCAGGCACCAGAATTCTTCACAGGGTGCTGCAAATACTTCCTTGCTTGGTATGTCTGCATGGAGCAAAGACAGATACGATGCCAGCAGTGAACAAAAAGCATCTCTGACCTCTACTGGCCCTGCAGTTTTTTCAAAAGGAAAGCATCAAAGCATTCACAAGAGGCAACAGAGACAATCTATAGGTTTGCTATAGAGAACTAGCATGAGGAATTAGTTCCTTTTGCTGTACTTGGCTCCTAAAGGCTTCCTCACTCCTGCATCGGGAGCTGCAGTGAGGAGCTGACTGCTTTCCACTTCTTCCAGGGTGCTTTGGGTCCTGCAGACTCCATCGTGCTCCCCTTCAGTTGCTTCTTTTCCAGAGTGAAGATTTAATCACTCCTCCTGTGATTTTCTCATGGATATCTGACTTTGCTGCCCTTCTCTGAATCTTTTTCCAATTCCAATACATCCTGGTTTTGTGATAAGACAGACTTTTCCTAGACTTCTCAACACTGATAAAAGATGGATCAGGAATCGAGAGTGTTCCTTATGTATTTTTTCATCCCACATACACTCAACAGTCACAGCTTGTTTCTTACTATCAAAAACATACCAGCTACACACTGTATCTAAATGCTGTATGTTAAAAACTCCAATGTAGGGAAAAATAACATTATTTGCAAGAGTGAGGCAAACTGAGAAGTAGAAATGTATGCCAGTAACCTTAACCTAAACTTCTGTGCGTTCTTTTAGCAAACAAATTCAAGCAAAGCTCCCCTGAACGCTAACTGCATTTTCCCCACTCCCTGGCCAAATCTGGCTCTGAGCTAAAAAAAACCCCCAACTTACTCTCTCCGAAGAGGCAGGCATTAACTCAGACACAACCCTAGCACAGCTACTAGCAACAATCCCTCTCACCAGTACAGAAATTGTACTCCTGTCCCCTAACATCAATCACTGATCTGGGGCACAAAGCCTTCAGGCTCTGGGCTGATGTCCCTGTGAGCACAGCAGAGGAACTCCAGAAAAGGCTGTTCCGAGGCTCAGCACCCATCCTACCCCTCAGGTTCCCAGCCTGCAACATCCCTGTGGGAACACAGCACAGCTCGTTCCTCCCTCTGAAGTCTTCCCTCAATCAGAAGGGCGCTAATTTTATTACAGAAACACTTGCTCTCCTTCCCTGCCCGTTCTCTGCTTGAGAGCCTTTTGGTAAGTGCACAGAACGGATCAGGCTCCTAGCTACAGACCATCCTGCTGACACAAGCACTGCTGCCCAGGTCCTCACCACTGCCACAACCTACAGCAGCAGTTCCAAGGCAGTGAGGAACACAAGCAGTAAAAGCTGAGACAGAAGGAAGCAGCAGAATCAACCCCTACCCTTCCAGAATGTTACCCCTAGTGAAAAGCATAAGACAGAGTCCGTAAAAAATGGTAAGGCAGAATGAGATGAATAATGTTGTCTTCTTTGTCTTCTGACCTGCCACTTCACTGTATCATATCGCTCCTACCCCTTGACCCTGCATTAATGTAAACTTAAACCCAGTAGTAACACCCAGTGATCAAAGAAAAGAAGGCAACAGTGACAATGTGCCCCTAAAACATCAATTAGGAATTGCTTGGTCAATGGCACATTCCTGCTCACAATAAAAGAAAGTTGTCAGGATATTCAAAATTACCCGTGGGTAATGCTTCAGCCTCCAAAGAAATCCCTGGTCAAGACAGGTCCAAGACCGGAGCCATCTGAGCTCCTTGTTTGTCTCAGACTAAAGCCTACTCTGCACATCCCAGCAAAGCTACAAGAGAATCACTCCTGCTGAGTAGTCACATACAGGCCAGTACGTGGATCTCAAAGCACAAGGGCTGCATTTACAAGCCAGGTTAAAAGTAAGTATTTCAATTTCCCTCTCCTTCTGCAGTTTTAAATTATACTTTTTTATTGTAATAAACACTTCAAGCTACGTGAATTCTTAGAGCTGAGCAGCTTCTCTTCAAAGCAAGCTTAATTGACGCTTGGCTAAAACCATGATCATGATTGCCATTTCATATAGGATCACTTTTAGGATGTATTCACTACGAGTTCAGATTTATCCATTGCCAATGTCTACAACTACTATCAATAGTTTGAAAATGAGTCAGCAACCCACACACTAAGTTGCTTTCTAGCAAACAAAACACATACTGCTAAAGCAGTGTCAAAAGGAAATTTGGAACATGAAAGACACTTACTTTCTCCTCCACCTTCTTCTTCTCCTCACTAGATTTGTTTGAAATTTGTTTTACAAACTCACTGAATTGCAATCCCTTATTCTCAGCTGCTGCAATTTTTCGTTCCAGCTCCTCACGGTGAGATGTTGATCTTTCTGAAATATGAGGTTGCAGTGGTGTGCCCTCATACTGTGGTTGCTTACAAAAAGAAATAAAAGAATCATACAAATGAACACACACATCCCGCCATACACTTGAGCAACACAGCAGAATACAGTCCTGCATTTTTTCCGCTGTCAGTAAGGGTGGGGTTTGATTTTTCAAACATTAAAATATGTGGTAACAGTATGTATTTCAGGAATCTGGAGGAAAAAAAAATAAATAAAGAAGCTGAACATCTTTACATTCACATACTTATGAGAGGTGTGAATTTTCTTCCAAATGAAACTCCTGAAAATCCAAACAAAAAGTGTTTTCAAAACAAATCACTGCCACTGCACTATCATACCATCCCCTAGGAAGAAAAACAATCTATAAAATGGTCATGAATATATGAAAGTAAGAGATGCTCCAACCTCAAGATCCTTCTAAAGCAGAACATTAGTACTAGTTAAACCTTAGAGCTATCGCACCTGAGGTGCAGAATGGTGTGGGGACAAGCCTGAGACTACAGCTATAATCAGAAGGCAGGCCTCCTACTTTCTGCCATCCATATCAAAAACCTCCTCCCTTTCTATTTCATGAAGTTCAGTATTATTCTTCTATCTCCACTGCCCACAGACAGTCAAGCACAAAATGAAATTACTGCATGTGGGATGAAAAAGGGGATATATTCCACCAGGCTTTCAGTTTCAAGATTCTTTTAATAACAAAAAGTGGTATTTTTAAAAATACTGTCTGTATAATTTCTTTAACTGGTAACATTCCTTCAGCAAAGCATTAAAAGAGATTAAAACTTCCATTAAAGAAGATTTGCATTTGTAAGTTAATCTTATAGAAGGCACGCATATCAAGTAGAAATCCTAATACTTTATAAACTTTAATTATTTAAATTACAAAAGATAAATGCATCTGCTGCTTTAGTACACCGTAATACACTTCGAATAAGATACATACACTAAAATCTCAGTTTCTGCGGTATTTGTAGGGTAGTTTTTTTCCAAAAAATCTTAATCTAGACAGAATTTTCACACAGAAGTTCTAGCTGAATTTCTCTCCTGTCTCACACAAATCGGATTCTCACCTGATGTACAGGTGTGTTATTCCAAGGACATAATTAATATCACGTTGAAGTACATTAGCTGAGATCCTGCTGCAGTGTTTCTGACAGAAAAGATAAGGTAATAAAAGGGGGACAGAAAAGCTATTTCTCTGCCTATCTGCCTTTAACATTCTCTTTCTGCATCGCCTTTTAGATATGCCAAGGTCTAGAGACAGGATTTCTGTGCTACAACAGAGTATTAGCCACAGTCCTTAAACTCATCTGCGTTTTGTGGCTAGCCTAGGATAATTCTACCCCTACACTTCCTGATATTTGCGCTATTTAGATAAAAATTAGGACAGGTAGGCCCAAAATACCACCACACATTCCCCCTGCAGACTAAGTGTTCCCTGGGAGTACCAATCCTTTTCCTTTTCAGATGTCTCATGCAAAGGTATTTCACCAGTCTGTTCTCCTTCTCACATCTCTTTCATCCATTCAATCAACACAATCCAACCCCTGCTTTGGACTGTGCCACCTCCTCCTCTTCAGAAAACCTTCAATCAGCTCTTTTCAGACACTCTCTTATCAAACTACTTTATCTCCTAACATCTCCCCTTATAAAACCCTGCTACATGCACACTGTTGACCCCTCATTCTTACCTGTTTTATCAGACTTCAAAACAAGCATGTACAAAATGTTAACATAACTTAAACTTCTGCAAATGTAAGGCAAACTACAACACTTAGAGGGTATTCTCCTCTATACAATTACACAAAATCTATACTCACAAAAGCTCGACGTTTTGGCCTGTAGTGCATTGTGAACATGATTTTAGGTGTCAGTTATTGGGCAATGGAAAGCTTTGCTGAAAGAAAAATATCCATCCTACCTGCAAATTAGTCACGTACGGTTCTTCGCAGTTCACAAGATGGCTCAGCCTTGCATGTTGAGCTCTTAACTCATTCTCCCTTATCTTCTGATGTAAATTGTTAATTTGCTGCTTTTGCCTGTAACACACAGATTTTATTTCAAAAGGAATGGAACGGAGATTAAAAAAAACATAGATCTTACAATCTTATACCGAAGAACACTATAACAATTCTATTTGACTATCCTGGATCTACAACAGCTGTGGGGCTTTCCCACCACAGCCAGACCACAACTAGTTTAGTTTACCACTAGAACTGGAATCTCGTCAAGATATGAACTATTAAACCAGAGTTGCCGTGTAACTTTGATTTAAGCACACCTCAAAGAATCTGTGCTGAACCGGCAATAAGCTGCACATCTTTTAGAAACACAATTTGAAAAAATCTGTCAGTTTTGTGGTTGTTGAGGGAGGCTTCTGTTGTCAGTTGGTCATAAGGCCAGAACTGTAAGCTGGACAAAGTATACATAAAGCAGAATGAAAACAAACAAAACTTGCGCCTTCATTTTACTTGGACTTCTCCTGCTCAGTCCCTCTCTCTTTGCCAGAGCTGACTTTTGAGACAGGTTAAAGAGATTTACAAGTCAAAGGAAGCAGAAAGAACTTCAGAAGAAAAAGTCATTTATATAGACAGTCAAGCATGGTTGTCCCTTCCCGCAAGGTCTTTCTTTTTGTTTTGCTTAAGACTTTCTCAGCCAACTGCTTTACACAAAACGTACCCTATCCCTACAGTAAAATACCACACTGTACACTAAACTAGAATTAGCCTCGCACCAATCACTTTGCCAGTGGACAGCAGAAATGGTATCACTATTGTATCACTATTTAATTATATCACAAATTATATTACTGTTTCAATCATGACTGCATTTGAACTAGTGTGACTGCAAGGCAAATACAATCCCCAGCCCACAGCACAGCCCTGTGAAGTGGGCTCTCTGTGGAGCAATGAGCACCTCAACGACCAAATCCAGAACGAAGGTGTTAGCACCCATCAAGAAACACACATTGCAACCTTCTTATTAAACTTAAAACAAATTTTGTGCACCCCTTTAATTTAACTTTTTTTTTTTCTTTTCTGGAAAAGATGATGCTGAATCGAGATGACTAAGCCCAATCTTTAAGAGGAGATAAACGGCAAATACAGGTTAACTTCAAAGGAGAAGACCTGCCTATACACACATTGAAAAGCAAAATCTCTCAAACTACAGAAAAAAGATCAAAGATAGCTTGCTTTTTTAAAATTTGGGGAGGATTATGTTTAAGAGCAGCACCTTGGAAATGCTATCATGTGTATACAAAACATGCATTATACAATCGGTAAACTAACAAAAGATGTATTTGTTGAAAAGATGTCAACTGCAAATTTTAGGAGGAAATACAAGATGTGAAAACCCAATTAAAAGGAGTACTTTAGCCACATACATTCTAATTAAACATCAGCCAACTGTATCCAAATTATTTGGTTTACAAGAAGGATTTAATATTTCAAAAACTGTGAATACATTAGAAGTTAAACTTTTAAGCTATGCACATTGCAGAAGATATGATGCATGACTACAGAACATGTTTTTATGCTTCCCTATTTTTCTATCTATAAACAAGAGCAATTAATGGAAAAAGAGCATAAACAAGTTGCAAATTTGGTAGTACTGTAGAACAATTCATAAAACAAGAGCAATTGAATGTATTTATGTGATTCTGTTACAAGGTTTAAAATATTCTGTATCACCACAGGTGATTTTCAGGCTTCCCTCTTCCACTCCACTATCTAGAAGGAATAAGCTCGTACAAATATAAAAGGAGTATGTAATACTGAAAGACTTCGTATAGTTCTGGTTGACAGCTGTAACATGGCACTACAAACAAAGTCTTTCAAACTTATAAGAAGCAGATCTGAAGATCAGGTAAAAGAATATGCTTTTAACCTGTAACAGAGCTTGTAAAATTATACATGAAAACTCAAAGCCTTGATGACTTCTGTGTATGATTGGTGACAAATACCGAAATAATTATGAGTTGTCCTAATCTATGAACAGAAGTAATTTTTCATTTTTCTAATCACCTTATTACTTAACTAAACAGATCTATTAAAATATGTCTGCCCGATGTGTTTTAAAATCAGGTACCCATTTGTCACTTATCCCTTGAAGGCACTACACGATTTTCTGTTTGTGGCTGACTGTAGCTTAGCATTGTCTTCCTTTGCAGGCAGGAGTTCCACAACCTGAACTAAAGACTACAGCCTGGAGCAAGTGTTATAAAGTATTTCTGAACTTCCAATGTAGTTTGAACTAAATTACCATACATCCTTTCATAATCCTTTCTCTACCCTACCTAATCCCTGCAGGAAAAAAGGTGAGACAAATTAATCCGTGATGAAAGAGAGCTGCGCTAGCACACAGTGTAACCAGTTTGCTTCTTTTCATTCTGTAAAGCATGAAACTCTCCACTGTTATAAAATCTTGCCAACAAAACACACCGTAGAAATGTTTTAAGGCTACGCAGGCCCTGCGCAACTTCTTCGCATAACCTCCACTCTGAAAATATAACCTCCTGGCACCCAGAAACAAAAATTCTGAAAGAAGCCCAGCAGTCACAAGTGGAATAGAAGATAAACACCATAGAAACATATTTACTATTTACATACAATCCAGTAAGTCTTTGGAGACTTCATACCAGATGCATTTTATTGCTGATGTTCTCATATGCTAAGACAGTTTTAATCCTCTGTTACCCCACAGCTGTTACTATTAATCCGCAGCATAACCACAGGCTGTGAGCTTTATTTAAAGTGTAGAAAGCTCAAATGCTCTCACATATTACGGCAGGAACACTGTCCCCAGAAGGCTCCCTATCTATCAATAAATCATACCAGCTCTAAAAAAAAACAAACAAACCAAAACAAAACCAAAATCAACCAAACCAAAAAACACACCTCAAAAATGTTCAGCATTTAGGTGCTTTCAAATTTCTTTTCATACACATGGCAACTGGCACTCTAGGTTGGCCAACCCCAGAAATAAATACTCCTGAAACAGGGGGAAATTTTATTCTCTAGACAGTGATGCTACTGTCATCTTGTATGTCGACCCATACAACACTTATCGCCTCATGGGCATCCTCTGTGTTCACAGAGGGCCAGACTAGAGCAGACTAAAATTCTCTGACTATCGTGACCAATGTTGGCAAACACTCTTCTACTCTTCCCTTTCTCTGATCAGCAGCCACCACCCTTAAGCCTCTTCCACGGTTCAAGATATTTTGAAAAAAAGATCAAATTTTTTTATTTTTTTTTTTTGCTATAGACATTGGAGTTAAACGCAGCTGCGCTGCATCACTCTGACCTGCTCCTTTTCCTGTAGCTTTCAACATAGGCATATGCATTCACTGTCTTACATAGGACTGAAGACTTCAGACACTGAGGTCCTCAACCTTTTGTGATTCCAGAAGTCATCCATCCTGGAGTGGGTGCAGGCTCCGGCCCGAGCTCAAGACATGGTGGAATCTGACAGGAGCCCATCCTTGAGACTCAGGTTGACAGAAACCGGACTGTAGCTCACACAACCAGGTTCAGTGGAAATACCGTACCTAGGGACCATGGCAACTGCTCTGCTTCACAAATCCTCAAGTTTCTTTGCCATGAGCGAGTGCTACAATTCTATGTTGATTGCAAAGTAAGAATTATTGGCATATTATGTGAATGTCACGGGACTTGTCACATGGTTTCATTCAGCTCCTTTGCCTTCCCCCCCGTCAAATACTCTATGTCACTTCAAGTGTCTGTCTTGACACATCCCTTCCCCTTACACTCTGACTTAAGGAAAAAAGGAGGCAATGCCCTGCTCCAAAGTGATAGACCAAAAGGACTCAAAGGTGAGAAAAGTTTGTTTTTTACAAAACAAAAGAAACCAAAAAAACAGTCACAAAAGGCAGGAATGTAAAACATAGTTTTGCGAGGGACGTTTAAAAGTGTTCCTTACATAAACTGACGTTAGAAGATTTATAAACTTTAACTCTTATATTAACATGATACTAATAACATTGTTTTCACAAGTACATCTGGCACAGATCTTTACAGCTGTCCCCTCAATGTGTAATATTGTCTCCAGGCATGAGGGGGATGGGGTGGGGTGGAGGGGTACTGGTGCAGAAGCAGAGAGACAAAAAGAGAATTGAAACTCCTTTTGAACTGGCTCTTTTATCCCAATATCCACATGCTAGTTCTTTACATACTAGCTTACTTCCAGGTCTTGTAAAATCCACACGTTTTTTGTTCGCTTTTCTTCTATTATTTCCTTGAGCATTTGTTATTTTTGTAAACAAAATATCAAGACTGTAGTCATGTTTCACCACTGCAGATCAATGATAATTTGTAAGGAAGGAAAAGTTAAAAACCTTTCATGGCAGATCGTGTCATTCCCTGGCCTTTCCTGGAATTACCAGATATTATTCTTATACAAACTGCTGGCCCTAGAGACTAGGCTACCTTACTAAGATCTTGATTCCGTGTAATTATTTTTATGGCGTTTAAGGAGAGTAGTTCTCCTTATCTGACTTCCTGCCTGCCACAGATACTTCCATTTCCACACAGTAACCTCTGTGTCCAGCTCAACAATTGAAATCAAATGGAAGTGTGTCAATCATCAGGAAGCTAAAAGCCCACACTCCCGAGGCCACACTTCACCGATGAAGTGACATATACTGGTATGGTTCTGACAGGTCTCTGCTAACATCCTCTGCTCTAGAAGAATGAAAAAGCCCTTGATTCTGAGTGTTACTATATTTGGGTAGAAAGTCAATTTGGAGCATCACATGTAGAAGGGTGGCTCACTAAACGCAGCTTAAACTTCCACCTGGATAGGGAAAGAGGCCAGTAGTAAACAAAGCCCCAAAACCAATGTGAATACATGATCAGTAATTTGGAAGATAATGCCAAAGAACTTCAGCATCAGCAAAGATCAGGAGGAAAGATAGTCTCAAATTTCCTATGCAATAAAGTTTGGTTTTTTGGTGAAATGAAGAGCCTGCAGTTCAAAGTGAATACCACATTTCCACCAGTCACAGGAGAGTTTATCCTGAAAAGATGGGAACGCTACCTCTGGGAGTCAAGAGGTCATCTCTATTCTGCATGAATTGCTGTTTTTCAGATGACTTTGAAATGCTAGCCTGACCCACAGGAGGTGAGCTAGTGCTGAAGCAAGGCAGGCAAGAACATTGTCAGCAACTTTCTCAAATGGGACACGACACAACTGTCTGCTCAGAGGACTGCACCCTCCCTCCCACGACAGCAGGTTTTACTACTTCCGCAGTCTCCTAATAGGACGAATACAGAGCAAGCCTTGCACATCCCCTGCTCTTCTCAACTCTGTCAAATATTAGAACTTCCTAAAAATATTAAAATCTACAGACCAGAATCTGAGATTGTAGCTGATCAAAACTGCACAGTGCTGTACTGCAAAAAACAAACACCACACGAGTACGGCCTGTGAGAGAGACGAGCGCTCAACCAGAGGGAGGTCTTGACTGGCCAGTTTGAACATTTCAGGGAAGATACACTAATCAGTTGGAGAGATCTCAAGGCATAATAAAAGCTACCAGAGGTCTAGAAAACATGACCTAAGAGGAAAGAGTAAGTCATATTAGGAAAAGTTTTCTAATGTTTCAACTAATTAATCACCAAACTGTCCAACTGAGGAAGGCTGCAGAAGATCTGCTATTGCAGGCAGCAATAGCATAGAGATCAACCAGGAGTGGCACCACTATAGCTTGTCCATCCTAGAGCCTAGTCAATAGGTTAGATAGGTCCTTTCTAGCCCTACATCCTCTCCTAATTGCCAAGATGGAGGTTATTATGTGAAAACTAATGGTAACAAATGTCATTTCACCAATATTAGAAATATTTCCTGATGAAAAGGCAAACTTTTAAAACACTGAAATAATTACTCTGTTAACAAAATTTTTCTGAAAGTTTACCAGCCCAAGATACACAGGTCTCAACCACAGGTTGCCTAGGTGACTGGCGATACCAGAAAGACATAAATACATCATTTTCAAGCTATTATTGCAAGCAAAGAAAATTTTACACAGCAAGACATTCTGAGGAGATTCCTCAAAGCCCAACTCTGTGCACAGGACTCCGAGTTACACATGCATGCACTCAGACCCTGGGTGGTGCAAAACTTCCTCAAAAATGACAACAAATTATCACCCAAATGGATACGCTAATGTTGCAGGTCTTAAGAGATCATCTCCTATTAAGAGAATTACAGCTTTACAACTAACAGTAACACAAGTACTATCAGAATACATACAGTTTGACGCCAACTACTGAAGTCAGAACGATTTGACAGAAGGCACAGAAAATCTAAATCTCTTGTCCCAGTGAAAACATCTAAGCATAATTCAATTATGGATGGAAAGTTAATGATTTAGCACCTGTTTTAATAATGTAAATGTTATTATGACCTGAAGAACAACAGCTATTCACTATAGTTCTGTATCTACCTTTCCTTAAAAAGCTGTTCAAATGCTGTCTGGAAGAGAACACTGCATGCACAATGTTATTCTCAGCAGCTTACATCATATGTTCAGATATTTGGCATTTATTCACATACCCCCTATGTGCAGTCACTGCCAAAAACAACAGTGCCAGGACCACACTAGAGACATCTACAGTGTCTGGCCAGTCTCAAGAGACGTTCGCAATTGTACCAAACAATGTAATTTTACGGTTGGGAATGTACTGAACAGAGGAGCAACACAGAATTAAAATGCAATGCCGTCATTTTCTAAACCAGTACAAACACTTTTGGCTCCCTCTGGTGCTAAATATAACAGCATTACATACTAAGCCGCCAGAGAAGTAAGGCCATGATATAATCCAATTATTTTGTACAGTAGGTGACAGACATTCTAGGAATAAGTGTTACAGTAGCAGATTTCCTCCTACAGACAGAATCCTTAAGTCCTTACTCTCAGCCTGTACCAACAGCTCGTGCCACGTTTTCGCTTCCTGAAAGTACAGTCTCCATCTCATTTGTTAAGAGCAGACTTAAAAACCATTTTCAGGCTCTAATTCATTAAACTGGCAGTGATTCCTAGAGTAGTTCTAAAAAGCAAACCAAAATCATGTTTAAACTCCCCCATTTATGCTACTGTGTGCATTGAGACTTAAAAATACGCATGTTTTGCTGAACAGACTACACAAATCAAATTGATTTTAGATAATAATCTAAATAATCTATTAATAAATCTGTAGTTCAACATAGTTTATAGAATAAAAATCAAGCCACTTTTCTACTCACAAGGGGCTGTGAATGAATAAAAAAAAAATAAAAAAATCTATTCATGGTTTTGAATTTCCAGTGACACAAAGTATCCAAGCATGACATTTTACATTTAAGTATTATTCCTTGAATCGTTTTTAACGATTGTTTGAAACTTGCTTGCAACTATTCCAAACTGTTAAGAGTTCTGATGCAAAACAAGGAAATTTAATAACCTAATCCGGAAGGGCTGGATTTTTGTTGCCTTTTTATCCTTGAGTGGAAAGAAGGGAAGCAGGCAGCAGGTTTCTCTTGCCTTCTCCTTCCCCTCCTCCCTATTTTTAAGAGGATAAAGGCAGAAGAGCTTAAGGATGCTGCTGCCCCGTACAGAGCCTGCATTTCCTGCTTATCTACACACTGAAGCTCTGCTGTGCAGAACAAGGTGCGTGGTGCAAGTGATGTTAATCTCTGGATTAGCGGGGCCACAGTGCAATTCCCAGCAGAAGAAGCATTAACCTTAAAAAAAAAAGTTGGGTAATGACCCTGTGATTGAAAGGAAGGCTGGTGACAAGGGCAAGAGAAGGGTGTTCCCAGCGTGTTGCTTTTCATCCAGCTGTTCCTTGTACCTGTCTCCAGCAAACAGCTGGGTCTGGAGCTCCACAGCTGCTGCTATCCCACTCCTCCAGCTTCCAGGCAGCTGGAGGTTAACCCATCTCTCCCAAGCTTCTGTCCTCCCAGAATTAAACTACATCTTGTAAAACTCTGCGAGAACCACAGGTACGAAAGGCCTTCTCAGCAAATGTCTACTACCGAACCACTGTCAACAAAAGAATTCCTCCTCCACTTCCTGAAAGCATACATTCTGTAAATTAACTACCACAGTCTTGAATCGTAATTAACCACACTTTAGCAAACTTTGCACTTTTATTTTTAGGTCACTAAATAAATCCCCAAATAAATTCACATTCTGAAAAACAAAACCAAAACCAAACTATTAAGTAAGCTCAGGAAGACCAGGAGCTGGAAGAGTTAAGTTTAATCCCAAAATACCATTTGGACTCCCAATACAGGGCCTTGTGTCCCCATGTGGTAAATACAGATTATATAAAATTTTCACTTAGTGCATTGAAGATAGATATTATTCACCCTTATGTCTTATTAATACCACACCTAATAAGAAATATAACACAGGTGCTTTATAATGGAGTTCAATGTCTAGGATTTTGGACAGCAGCTCTGTAGCATTTTTCCATGAGTGAAACCAAAAGTATTTTAGTCATAGAAAACAGTACCACTTCTTAACAACAAAAAAAAGTGTTTTTAAAACTTTCTAAATATGTATCACTTTGCCCTGATTTTAAATAATACAAACCATCCATTTCAAATAATTTTGTTTAATTTTAAAATAACTTCTAAGGAAAATATTTTGCCCAAATAGAGGCTCACTATTCAAAAAAGAGTCTTTTCTGTGATATATTATTACACTGTACTAATACAATTTACAACATGCTTAACTATAATACCAAGTGTCTACTTAGAGGAAATGACTGTAGTATCACTAAGTGGTCTTTGTTCCACTTCAATAGCTTCCAGAGTGTATTTTGCCTTTTCAGCTGAATGAAAAGGAATCATCTCAACAAGCTTCTGGAGAGAAATCCAGGAAAGAACTGTATTCGCTGTATTCACAGAAGCATGACTTGTACAAAAAGGGAAAAAAAAAAAAAAAGTCATCACACTGCCACTAGATATAGAATCACGGAATTGTTTAATTGATTAGGCTGTAAGGGACCTTAAAGATCATTTAGTTTCAACCCCCCCTTGCATGAGCAGAGATATATTCCACTAGATGAGGTTGCTCAAAGCCCTGTCCAACCTGGCCTTGAACACTCGCAGGGTTGGGGCACCAACAGCCTCTTGGGGCAACCTGCTCCAGTGTCTTACCACCCCCATAGCAAAGAATTTCTTCCTAATATCTGATCTAAATCTATCTTTTTTTACTTCAAATAATACAATATAAATAAATAAAACAATATATCAAGAACTATCTCTTCTTCCTCAACGGGCAGTATCAAGTGACATCACCAGGCAACTGCCCCTTCACAAAGTGCCACTTCAGAAACTCCACCCTTGAATGTAAACACGTTTCCAGTGTGAGAAGAACAATGTGCGCTGCCTTTTTAGTTGCCGTTGTACAACAAGCCTTCATGTAGAGCGCAGAGGATTGTACGTTCAGCAGAGACACTGAAGACCACCCATTAGTCATCGTAGGCTACGTACTTAGAAATGCTGCTGACAGCTTGGGCCCTGAGAGGTGGGCTGCAGCTTACAGAGCATTACTACTGGTACAGCAAGCCTGAAAAAAACCCTTTAATTTAGACAGCCTTTAGGTAGCTGATCAAAAGGCTCTGACAGAGGAGATCCAAGCAACAGTTAAGAAAGTTTCCATTTTAACTGCTTATCCCCTTGGGAGACCAGCTCCTCTGCAGGTGAGCGGGCAGAGCGGGGCGCTGTGCCCACGCCTCAGCCCCTGCAGTTTGTAACTTTGTGTGCCACCCTCTGCTGCCGAGGCAGGTAAATGCCCACTAATATGCCACATCAAACTGTGGAAGCTGATGCCAACCGTCGTCACCACAGTGCCAGCAGAGGCAATGGCCAGATTACTAAAGGACAGAAACACCTTAAACCACTGGAATTCCTTGCTCTGTTGCAATAGAACAAGGAACAGATTTGCACAAGCATAATTCTCCTCAGTTCAAAGTAAATTAGGCCCAAGTTATCTCTCTCCACCCATTACAAAAAGAGGAACTGTTAGATGAAATACAAAAACATTCATAATGGATGTCAAACATTCCTGTGATCAACACACACCTGCTTCACACAGTTCTTCTCACGCTGTGGAGCAAACTATCAATAAGAGGGCACAACTATTTCAAGATCAGAACAACCACCCCTCTTTCAGCCACGAGCCAAGTGTTTATTATTAAAACACAGACTAAGCCAAATGATAATTATGTCAAATATAAAAATGCCCTTCTTCAAATGTCCTACATCCAAACTTCACAGCTCCTGATGACACCTGCTAATTTAGTGTAAGCTTTATTAAGCTCAAGCCCTTTATTAAAAGCACATTTTCCTCATTAAGGCTTCATTTTATCCAAACATCAAGAAATTACTTCACCTATACTATAAACTTAACAGCACTGGATTGCTGCCAAGGACAATTTCAGACTGATAGCAATTTTAATAAGCAGCAATGGATGTATTTACTGACATACAGATCCTGGATTTAATAATTTATTATCCAAGTAATTTTCATGAGCATTTGAATAGGATTTTACCAATGAATGTTACTGCAAAGGCCAGTTTCTCAAAGCTTTATCCACTGGCTTCAACTATATTGCATTTCTGTACTTGTCCTGAAAAAGAAAATCAGGGCAATTTAGTTTACCGATTTTCATCCTGAAAGTCACTTCTAAGATCTGTACAAGAAGCAAGACCGGTAAGAAGCTAAGATGGGGAAGATGACAGCAGAACTGGCAGTTCCACTACAGAGGCATTAAACCCTCAAGTAAGTTTTCAACACTGTAAAAGTCTTTTAGCCAGCAGCCAGTCTTCTCTCCGAGCAAGTATTAGTTCCTACATATTTGTGCATAAATATTTGCTGGACTGGAACCTAACAACTTTACAACTAAGTAGGTCTCCTGAAAGTCAGTTCCTACATCATCACTTTTACCTCATCTAAGGCAATCAACGCAGCAGGAGCAGGTTACTCACCGATCGATCACGATCTCCTTCTGTCTTAGCAGTCCTTCTTTAATTTTCATTAAAGATTCCCAGTTGCTGAAGTCCTGATAGCTGGTAGCTGGGTAACTTTGACGAGACGTTCCAGTCGGAACCTGTATAAAATAATTGTAGAATTAGCCTACAAAACAGTAAAGGTGAATAATATTATAGATATTAGGGCATTTAAAAAGCAGTTTGCTGTTTCAGAAACCTAATGGTTGTGCTTCGTTTTAATTCAGATTTCCTTTATATAAAACAAACAGGTTTATAAACAAGTTTCTTGAAACAAACTTTCATATCAATGATTTAAAAATGATTTTATCATTTCTCTAGTACAGAATTCATGGTTCTGAAAGCAGTTTGAAATGAAAAGCTCATTTAGAAATTAAGTACATAATCAAGACAAACACCATAAAATGTTCATATCCTGCTGCAACTCTTGTAAGCTCTACAAAAGAGATAGATTGGTAGCTTTAGACCTGCTGGTAACTGCAGATAACAGTCACCATTCACTTGTTTGATTCCCACATGTAACTTCACGATACAGGCAAAGATAAATTCCCTTAGATGTGCATGAATTTAAAATATGGAATATGAGAATGTAATTCTGGTCAAATTCTGACTGTTTCAAAGAATGTCAGGCTTCACAAGTAAGAGGTTTCAGGCTTTCCAGTCATCTTCACAAAGGCGAGGCTTTGTGTCTCACAACAAGCTGAAGATAGCAGGTGAACTGAGTATGAACCAACAACATTAGGGTTTGGGAGAAAAGTAAATAACTAACTGTGACGTTTAATCAAGAACGTTTTTATACTTAGAACAGATGAAGTATATGGAGTATATGAAGTATTTGGATGAGGAATTCACATAAGGGAAGGTTTAAGTTAGAACTTCTGTGATCAGACTGAGAGAGCCCAGCATCGGCTGCCATGAGATAGCAAATAATCTTCCTCCAGTTTTTTAATCACTGACAAAAAGATTTCTAGTTTCATTACCTAGGAGGCATGCTGGACTATGTTGCCTTTTTAGATTTTTGGAAGGGAGCAGAAGGAAAAACAAAAATGAAAATGTCTAATTTTATTTTATTTTTTTAAAGTTTAAATAGATTTCAGGATATTTTTACTTATATTACTCTAAAACGTGTTATATTTCATTTGAAATTACAATAAACTGTATTAAGAGCAAAAGATATCATCAACAACTAATATTAGGTAAACAATTGTTAAGCAAACCATGCTTCTGCCCAAAGCTTTATCATGAAGCATAACATTGAATGGAGAGAATTCATTAACTAAAACTCCATGTCATGAAGTGCTGAAGTCAGGAACCAACTCCTGACAGCTCTAGTCTCTTCTGTAAGTTGAAGTAATATTTTTTCACCATACAGTCCAGTTCAGTTCAATCCTTATCTTGCCCATTGATAAAATGGACAGAAACACATTTTCCCTCTTTGAATTTATAACTTTATAACTTTATAAAACCATACAAGATAAGACTTACTAGTTCTGAAATATTTCAAGACTGTCACACACACTGCCCACCCTCTCCCAGTCCAATTCAGCTGCTTCACAGAATACTTCCTTTGCTTAACAACCTGGATAGCTTCAATAGTAAAATTATTTATGAATTATTTTTAATAAACAACAACAATTATACACATTAAACACTTCTGACTATTTCTGGCCTAAGATACATTCAACATGTTGACTGTACTCCTTGCTAGACAGTATCAAGTATTCTATCTTTACTGAAAAGGCCATATGGACTGGATAAACAAGTACTTTTTGAGGAAAAGTAACATGTGAAATAATACTAAAATCAAAGTGTCTCTTAAAATAGCCCATTGATTTACAACTACAGGTAATATTTCTTATCCCATGCTCATTCATTATTACATCCCACAAGCAATAAAAAACAGAGAACATTTGAAAATTCTCTCAATTGTTGTGCCTAAAAAGAGTCCTCATACAACTGCTTACTGAAGCAGATTCTAGGTTTGAAGGTCTTGTGGGAATGAAATTTCTCACATCTACTATTTCTAGTAAGTCAGCCCATTAAACCTATGCTCGTGCAACTTGAAGTTATGTTAAAGATGGCAGCAACCTCAATTGGGAGGCAAGGGATAGGAAAACTAAGTGTTACCTGGATTAAGATCTGTCACGTATTTCTTAACATTTGTCATCGGTTTAACAGTTGTCTTGCTTCATCTTTCATGCACAATGATCAATATCAGCATTAAAAACCCCTAAACTGGTGATATCACCTTGGCTTTTTTTGGTTTGGGCAGCGCTCTTATAAAGCACAGGAAAGATACCAAGTCATGATTCTTCCTGGAAGTAAAACATGTGCAGAGTCTTTAAGGATCAATGAATCTAAAATTAATTTTGCCTGGGTTGCTCTGTCCAGACCAGATAACTTCAAAGTTATCTTTGGTGCTTACAGAATACCTGAGGATTGTCACATATTGCTCCGTATTACAGTTATTCACACGACTGGCTGAATTAGCAGGGACCAGCACAGAACTATTTCAGTGAATGTCTGTCTTAGTCACGCATGCCATGTTATGCAGTATAAAGCGACAACATCAGGAACTATCACTGCACTTTGTGTCATAAAATTTTTTCCTTTGCTTTTCCCATGACATATCATGCAGCACAAAGTGACAACATCAAGAACTATCACTGTGTTTTGTGTCATGAAATGTTTTCCCTTTGCTTCTCCCACATTAATGCTGAGGAATGCTTTCCTATATCCACCTCAACACCATTAAGCTGCAATCTAGAAAAAAAAAAAAAAAGAGAAAGACAAAGTTCTTCATGCAGATGGGTTTAGATCGTTACCTTTCAGAGCCAGCAATTCCATCTCTACCCAAGGGAAACATGATAAGCAGGAAACATACGGCTTTATAAAGTCCATCCAACTCACTTATTGAGTAAGGTGAATTTTATATTTAAGATTGAACTATAAAAACGAAGAAATTAAAGACAACTATTTAAATATGAACCTGTCTTAACTGAAAAGATTCTGGAAGCCATCAGTGGTTTCTCCAGCAAAATTCTTCAAAGCAAGGCCCTTAATTGAAACTAGCACCCGATAGTTTCCACTAAAATTAGAATGAAACCCTTCAGCTTTGGTACAATAAGTGACTATACAAGAAACCAATTAAATATTAAGGCTGCTCAAAAGAAAGGCAGTAAGTTTTGCAAAGTTAAGAACAAAGTAATGTTTTTTGAATTAGATGCTAATGATAGTGTGGATTTAAAAAAAAAAATAATCTAATACATAAGAGCCTCCTTAGCTGACTGACTGAGATGCTTTGGAATATATCTAATCTTATGGAGTACATACATACACAAACAAAATACTATTTCGTGTTATAACTGCGTACTTCAATTTGTCATTCTGAACAGACAAAAACAACAAAAAATATTTCTGGTTTTAATAAAATCTTTCAGTCAATTTAATAAAAAGAATATGCTAAAAATACTTCTCAGCACTTCCCAGAATAACAAGACACTTCACTCATTTATGAGCACACGGTGTTGACTACTCCATACAGTTTCTAGCTGCTTTGAATGGTGTGGTGACACACAGGTGGTCCACCTCAATATATTTGAGTATTTTGTTTCCTAAGGACACCAAACAGTCAGAGCAAGACACACTTTCAGGACTCACATACAGAAAGCCATCCACAACTCCAAGTCCTCAACTTGAATCTTCCAGAATTACAAAATGAAATACCAGCTTGAAACAGACAGCACTTTTTTCCATCTGCCCTAGAAAATACAACTATTTTTGTTGCCTGGCACCTCTTGCAACACTATCAGCCTTAGACTGAGAACATCTGTTCTGTTAAAACAGTATATCTTCTTTGCACAGTGGCATGCAAAGGTCCTCACTAGCCTGTTTTTTGACAAGGGCTTGGCCTTGACTTTCACGACCTGGCAAGTCTTCTAATCACTGCTGAAGTGCAGCTAGCTGCTGGGAAAAAAATAAAATAAAAAAAATCTTTGCTAGACTGGCCTATATGCAAATATTCGTTGCTGGAGCACACACTGCCGACTGATTCCATCACATTTCTTAACATTAGGAAAATAATTTTTCTCTAGACTGCAGGGCAACAACATCTGGAAAACTTGGGCAAATAATGGCTGGGTTTTTAATTGTGCTAATTAAAATTATCTCCTCCAAACACACTGGTAGTTTCTGCCTGAAGCAGTTCAGTGTCTAAGGACAAAGAGCAGCACAGCACTGCATGTAACACGCTGCACCACAGAGCAAAGGTGGAGTCTAAAAATGTCAAAATGACAGCTCATTTCAAAAACAGCAACAGATTTTCAAGTTTTTCTACCGTGAAAGCTGCAGTTTAAATATCTTAGCACTGTCTATACTAGAACTGTAGTTGCAGTGTAGCCCATTTTCATAGCCCGTTCCTAACAGCTAGCAGAGTGCCAAAAGTTACGCTAAGTGAACAATCCCTCTTGGCTGACTGCCCCTAATGCCATCATAACCCTCCCTTCTGTAGGTACCATTCTTCTCTCGATGCATTTTACAGGCATTCATCATTCAGAAGAAAAAAATTCCTTGCAGCCACAGCTAACGCAAGGCAAAGAATCAGCACAACCAGCGACGGCAGCACAAACGGGTCCTTTCATTCAATTGACAGTGGAGGACACAATGACGTGACCCCATGGGCTGTGCTTCAGGGACAGGGCACTTGCCCTACCACCTCACTGGGCATTGAGGGAGGAAGAAGAGGTGGACGTGGCAGCAGCAAGTCTGAATGCACTGCTAGCACTCCCCTGAGATGGGAAAAACATTAGATCTATAAGGGCAGAGCAACAGTCACTGATGAACTCTGCAACTGCCCCTCCCCGAGTAAGGCAAGAATTTACCCATCTCTTCCTCCACACCCAGATACCTTCCTTCCTAACATCAGGTTGAGTGATGCAGCTCACAACAGCTCCCTTAATTCCAATAATCCTGGAGGATCATCTGTCTTCTTGCCAGCGAAACACATAGAGCTAATGGCTCTCTCACAAGGAAAGTGAGAGGAGGCTGCAACCACAGAATCAGGCCCTAATTGTAAATCACTTTAAAAGTAAGGTGAAGGATAATTTCTATAGAAAGAGGCTGTGCCTTGCTGAAGCACACTCAAAAAAACAGCCACAAAGAAGCTTTACAACAGATTCCCAGATGGGTGAAAACAAGGCTATGGAACAATTCAAGCCAGCCTGTCTTGTGGTGTCCGTATTTCACCACCACCTACTTACCACTCCACTCAGCTCCATCTCTGCCATTTAGGGAAGACAGTGTTTCTGCTCGGCAAGATAGAATCACTACAGCTCTTGGCAGCAGCACCTAGGCTGGATCACATTTTGCTATATTTCTACAAATCTTCCGCAGTCACAGGGGAGAGAACACCTAATCATGCCCTCACACCCTTATTCCAGCCATGGTACATATGGTGATCTTTGGGGAATTTTTAACGAGGAGGAGGACATAATTAAAATCAAAATTGAAACATCAAATTGTGAGGTACTGAGAAACACAGACACAGTGTAGAGACGTTAGTACGGCCAACAGCAAGTGGCGAAATCCAGCACAAAAACTTAAAAAAAAAAAAAAAAATCAGTAAGTCTTGGGAAAAAAATCCCAAACAAACTTTATACAGACATGCAACCCATAAAGTAATATAAGAGAGACCACAACTAACATAGAACAAACTTGACAGAAGCTCACAATTTAACCTGTCTGGAGATCAGCTTAACACAAGTCTGGATTGCCTATATATATGGTATGTCAGGTCACAGTGAAAAGTGGTGAGGAGAGGAATAAGACAGTGACTTTAAAGAGCTCTGTCATAAACTCAGCTGAAAGAACATGTTTGCTTCTGAGTGCTGTACTATGAGAAAGTCACTGAAATGTTCAGAGCCTGTTCAAAGAAAGCAACTCTAATGATTAAAAAGCTTAGAAAGAATGATTTGGAAGTAAAGAGCAGAATACTACAGGATCTGAAAAGACACAAAATCAGCCAGCAAATACTGTTTCCTCTGCTGAGAGTCCATACAAACCGAAGGTGATGGAACAAAAACTGAGATATGACAATTTGGGATAAGAATATGAGAAGAAAAAAAAATAAGAAAAGCAAAAATCAGAAAACCCAAACAAATAAACCAAAAAGAAGGAGAAAAGTAATAAGAGCATCTCAAACAATTGAAAGAAGATTCGAATTTTAAGAGTTTAGGATCTACGCTGAATGTTTAGTTCCTAAAGGGCAAGGTATTCCTTAATGACACATCAAGACTTCTTCTCAGTGTTAGGATTAAATTATGGTGGGACCAAGAACATGTTACTAAATAAAGAACTCGTTTATGCCAAGAGGAGAATCCCAGTTGGGCTCCAACCTCACAGACTTTAAAACGAGATCAGAACTCACTTAAGGAAGGGCTCACTTTAAAAATTATTTAGCCACAGTTGAACAACAGAGATGCTAAACAAGGGATTGCTACAGAATAAGCAGCCAGCATGACAGATGTGCTAATTGTTATCCCAGTCTGCAGTAGTCTAAATTAGCGTTGGTAATTTGGAGTCTCAAAATTGGCTAAACACCAACAAAAGAGGACAACACCCATCCCTGCCATTTTCACATAGTTTTTTTGCCATTAGAGAGTCAGACCCATTCAGTTTGGCACAGCAACATCAAAGAGAGCTTTACAAAACAAACACATGAAGTCCTTTGCAAGTGCACCAACCTGCTCTTCCTCCCCATCCTCGTTACAGCAAGTGCTTAAAATTGTGGTAATGAGTTGTTCTGTTCTGTAAAGGGGGTGGGGGGGCAACCTGCCTCTCTTCAGCGGATGAAATCACATTATTGGATCTGTTGTACGACTTTTTAAAGCTTTTCCAATAAAAAAATTAAAATGCTAATGCTGACTATTTACAGACAACACCACTATCATTGTACCTTCTAGGAAATGGAAAGCTTTCAAAATGAAAAACCAAACAGTAACGGCATTTTAATGCCTCCCTCTATCTGTCACACTTTTTTCGAGAATGTTTGTTGAAGTCTCCTTCACAAATGAAATCCCCATTGCACACAAGGCATTAGACGCTGATTAGAGACCTCACGGACTTGACCCCCGTAAGCCAAGGAGGGATTTGACTGTTCTGTGAGTTACTGTTATTCGTACATTTACTTCTTCCCCAACGTTGTTTATACTGCAGCTGAGGCGCCTGAACTTTCATCAAGGTCAGGTTTGATAACCACAACAAGAGAGGAACACATGATCCCTCAGCATGATAGCTTACAAATGAATTAAGAGCAAAGTGTAGCAAGAACATGGTTGCTGGGATACTAAGAGAGATGGGAAGAAACAAATGCTGAGGTCAGGTATGCTATTTGCCATGGAGGAAACAAATAATAATATTAAAAAAATACTAGAGATTTGCTACTGATGGCATATTTAAAGGGTTTTGGTAGCAACCACGTGGTAACTTTAACATGGCATAAATTTACATTGCTATCAAAGGGAGGGGGGCCTGTTCTTCTGCCCCTTCTCATCACTTCAAACATTCATAACTTTCAGCTCCCTCCTGACAGCCTACACTAGTCCTACACTCTCCCTCCATCCCATACACATGAAGGTTATTTGTATGTAGGTCGGGCTCCTATCAGATTCATCGAACAAGGCCATGTGAAACCAAGAGCTGGCACACACCATTAAGTGGAAAAGCAGCGTACCAGACAACACGTTTTGCAGTGGCAGAGCTTTATGATGGATTAGTACAAACATACAACCACAAGTTGAATTATCTCAACTCCAGACAGAGCCAAACCCTCCAGAAGCATCAGTGTGGGGACCGAGTATTTTCTAAATTGGCAAAAAAAAATACTAATATGCAGCTGCTGGGACACTGTCAAGTTACTGGCCAAGACTTAGTATTTAGATAGTCAATCAGTTTAAGAAAAGGAACTTCCACATGAAGGTGGCATAAGAGAATAAAACAAACAAACAAAAAACCTCCTGTGCTTTCTTATCTTTCCAAATCACCCTGCCCGTGCTGGTTATCTGAACTACAAGAGCACATACAGGACTAGCAGCACAGTCCCAGCCAACACTCAAGAGACTGTATGTGTGGAAGATCTGTATGTGCTCAGAATATACACCCAGCAGGGGGATTCCTGAATAAAACAGGAATGTAACGGGGGATTAGTAAGGGAAATGAACTGGAATGCTGGCCACCGCTTAACTGGCAAGGCTTCATCCCTTCTAGCATTCTTGATGGTATTGTGCAAAAGCCTCAAACAATAACCTACAAAGTTTATATGTGAACTCTGAAAAGACAGTGCAAGATCCCTAGAGGTGCACATTGTTACTCTACGGGTCAAGGATGATCTCACAACAAGAGGCTGCAGCCACTCAGCAGTCCTCCCCGACTTTCTCATCTCTGCCACCTTAAGCTACTACCTTCTTAAAGGGTGAAACTGGCACTCCCAGAGCTGCATGCTAGATTATAGACCCTCCTCTGCTTATCTTCCTGTGAACAATTACACTTCTCTTGCTTTTATGTGTTGTTATAACATCCCTTTATACTCCCTGGAACACCGATGTTATTTTTGTCAGAAATCCTTTCCATTTATATTCTGGCAAATGTTATGAACACAGAACACTTCTAGGTGCCACTTAATATGACGTTAAAAGCAACAGTGCCTGGAATTTTCCACTGATAACAACTGGGTATTTCCTAAGTATAGAAGCACTTGTTTTATTAAGTACTCATACTATCTTCGCATTACATTTAAATTCAAATGTTCTTTACTGAAAAAAAAAAAAGGCAAAACAAACAAAACCACAAAAAAACCACAACAAAAACCAACCAACCAACCAACCAACCCAAACAACAACAAGAAGAAATTCTGGAGGTGAAAGGGAGCTTCTACAAGGAGAATCACTTTAAATTTTATTCCTTTTGTTTTTGTGGGGTTTTTTTTGTTGGTTTTTGTTTTTTTTAAAGCTTTTAGTGAAAGCTACACTGTTCACTGGATTGGGTTTTTTTGCTTCCTATTCTGGCACGGAAAGCAACATGACCAAAAAGTGACAACAGTTACTCAAAGCCGATAGAAAGACTATTGTTTTAAGTGCTGCACTAATGTAGGACATATATTATTCACTACAAAACATTATTAACTGTGTAAGACAGAAATGGGTTAGAAAGAAAAGGAATAGTTGGGAAAATAGGATACGGTGCAAATCAAGCTTCAATGGAAGCACCTCTAAAAGTAAGATCTCAGTCATTTGTACTCAAGCATCATCAATCAAGATGTGATCACTTTTTAAAACCTTTATGTTAGAGGTACATTGCTAATATCTACAAATACTCATTTCTTAAGGGCTAGCATTGATTGTTCATTCATTACTTATTACTCTGGCTCACAACGAAAAAAAGAGAGTGGATGAAAAAAGTTACCTGGAAAGTAAGTAAAATAGCATCTGTTTTTTGCCAGCCTGCACAAAGTCTGCAAGGATGTGCCGAGCTGGCCATCAGTCTTGCACACAAACAGGCAGGAGCACCTCTGTAACAAGAGGATAACAAGGAGAGAGTGCAATCTGGGTGGATTTTGGAGCTGGAGGACAAGAATACTTAACTTGCTGTGCAGTAATTGGAAAAGAAAATTTAAAAGAACCCAGTAAGCATAAAGTACCAGATTCTCTTAAGAAAACGTGTGAAGATATTGAAAGAGAGGTTAAGTCATTCTGAATTTAATGTGGAGTAGAAATATGCATTTGAGGAAAACTGATGCTCTGCAATTTCTTCAAGTGTCCCAATTCTTCAGATGGAAGATCTTTAGATCCTGCAAAGGGTGTTGGCTCCTGAATCAGAAAACTGTGTTCTATTTGTTTTATATTTTCATGACTTTAAAAGAAACACGAACCACGAGTGAAATATACACTACATTTTAGTAAAAAAAAGAAACAAAAAAACACCCACAAAAATAAAGCAGAAATATTCAAAATATTTCTATGACAACAAACCCAGCTATTCACATAAACTCATAAAAGCACACTTTACTTCAAAATGACAATCTAGAATTTGTTTCTCTGGTCACCTGCAGAAAGAACAGAATATAGCCAAATTGCTGGAACCTGTGCATTTCAGTTTTCGCAGATTGAACTTCTGTACACGTTATAACTGACAGCGCACGGGGAAAGAATGATTAGGTAATAGACTGTTTTCCACTCCCTCTTAGGTTGATAAACCAAACTAGTAAGCAGAAACAGAGACACACACACACACCCCAACAATCCCCTTTTGTTCTTCTCCAGCTCTCATCATCACGAACACAGATTAAAACAAAGGCAAGGAAAAGCGACAAGGATATTCTATGAAACAGCAGCAGCCGGGGGTTTAGTAAAGCCACGTTACTGGGGATTGGAAGACAAAACTAAGTTCTCTACGGAAACAGTCTCACGCAGAGTTAGAGGCCTAGGGTTGCTAGAGCTCTGTGCAA
Source organism: Baryphthengus martii (assembly GCA_013396935.1). NCBI lineage: Eukaryota > Metazoa > Chordata > Aves > Coraciiformes > Momotidae > Baryphthengus > Baryphthengus martii. The sequence goes on from VWZK01016247.1 coordinate 421,982, forward strand.
CACGAGTATAGCACTCATTTACATTTGTTGGTGACTACATTGAAAAATTCCAGCAGATGGAAAACTTACTGGCACAATTAACTCAGAGGAACTAGCTGTGTTTCAGCCAGGAAACCAAGCAGGGCAGCATATGGATCTGTGAAAAGATTTCCATCTTTTCAGGGATTCTACCACCATCCCTGTACAGCATCACATATATCACAGATCATCACATTAAACAAGTTATTCAGTCACTTGCCCCAGAATTTTAAATGTAAAAAAAAATACAAATAATTTTAAACTCACATGGAGACACCATGTATCTGCATGTCTTTTTAAATTTCAGGGAATTACAGAGGCTTTGTATCTCTGACAAGTCAGGTTCTGGAGTCTTAAAAGTCAGACCGTTGAAAATCCTGGCCTGAAACATCTTCATCACTGACAAACAGAAAAAAATGCAGTCAGTTTAACACCAACTGTCTGTGAAACTGGGAACCACACAGGCATGGAAGGTAGTCACACAATTCGTGTGTGGAGTAAGTGACAGATATTTAAACTGTTTGGCTTCAATCCAGATTGTGAACCTTTCCCTCTTGAGTTTATGAGGGGTACTTAAAACGCACTTGTCTCTAAAAAAAGTAGCAGTATGATGTAAGGGTGCATTCAAACATCCGTGTCAGTGTGTGAAGGTGTTTTCCCTTCTTAGGAGATAAACTATGGGGGAGACCAAGCACGTTCTTAATACAAGCAGAAAGAGTAGAAAAAGCTCACACTAAAAAATAAACCTCACTTCCATCACCAACAATTAGTACTTGTCGCTTATGAGGTTAGTTTCTTTTTAAGATACTTTGAGACCTATAGTTTGGATTCTATAGAAAGGAAACTGAGACAAGAGCAATGACAATTTGCCCAAGGCTCTCTAAAGAGCACCAAAACACCGCAGATTTTCCAGCGGGGAAACCATTTTGTAAACAAATTATTGGTTTTAACAAATACAAACAAGACTATACCTGCCTAAAGGAAAATAATTATGTATTAGTATGAAGGTTTTGATTGAAATAAAAAGAAAAGCAAGGTCTTATCGATCCTTGGAGGCAAAATGGAGATGAAGCTGCATATTCTGTTTGACTCTATTTGTCATCATGCTAGAAAATGTCACACAGAGAGACAGGTTTCCTAATGCTCCATCTGGAGACTCCCTTTTGTGTCCAAAATTGAGAGAATCAGAGGGAGAAATGATACCCAGTGTGGTGACGAGCCACTCTGCTAGAAGCCGGGCATCTGCAGCAAACCCTTCCTAGTATACTGTCTAATAGTACATCAATAATACTAAACCTTTGGAAAGAACTAGAAGCTGATTCAGTAACAACCAGTTAAAAGCTGTATTTACACCTCTTACACCTAGTTTGTGATTGAAGCTTAAAATAGCTTTCCATTAGTCTTTGAGAAACAAAACAGAAGAAACGTGAAAAATGTAGTGTGGATACCAATTCAAAGTCATCACTTTCCAAATTCCAGTTCAGCTATACTCCATCCACTAGTCAAACTCAAAAGGCTTGTCAATTCTCAGTTCACCTTTCTGCACCGGCATTGCTAAGGTATTTCAGATGAATGGAAATCTGCAAAATCCTCCATAGGTGGAAAGAAGCACCAGGAAGCTCAAGTGGTCTGTAGGGAACCCAGGAGATCCTCCATACTTTTGCCTTTGTGTATGCTGAAAAAGTCATAATGAATATTCAAGCAGGTATGTTTTTCAGCTATAAAACCCTATAACCGTATTTGAAGACCCTTTTTACACTGAAATGCCCCCCTTATTTCCCCTCCCTTCATCAGGTATGCTCATATTCTGTTCACAGTAACATATTAAATTAATCAAGTAAAACAGTATATCCTTAACCTGTATACTACTTAATCCACACAGAAGTTACTGCAGTCTGAAGAGTTTCAAATTTAATGTAAATGCTGCAGCTAATTGTAAGAAAAAAATAATTAATAATATACATCTTCTTCCAAAACTAGTGCTAGAGTAATCCAATAGAGCATGAATTGAGTAACGGTATTTTAACACAGAAGGAGGAAGCCCAGGAGGTAGAAAGTGCCAAAGTTCATGTTTCAGAATGAACTGCCTTTGTTTTCATTTTCTGATTCACAAGGATATCAATACTATTTTTATACCAAATACTCATATAACCAAATGATACAAAGGGCTGTATTTCAAAACCACAGGACCAATTCATTTTCAATAAAGGCCACAAAAAGAGGAAAGCAAATACTGTCTTCTTACAGATGAAAATCACAAAAGGAGGAAAAGAAAAAAAAGCTTTCCTTTACATCATCTTGGTGGCCAAGCAGCTACAGCCGAAAGGACCAGTGAGACTGTACACGACAAAGTTTCCATGCTCCAGTGAGTGACAACACAGCTTCCATGAGGAAGCAGCTGCCTGTAACAAAATACATAGTCAAAAAATATTTGCAAAACCAGGAAATCCGTTCTGGATACTCAGAGATGGTCTGAACCAGAGGAATAGAGCAATGTTTTTCTTTTGGCACATTCTAGAACGGAATAAAGAAAAATATCAAGTTTTTAACCTCATATTCTCAAGTAATAAGAGTTTTGGGTTTTAATTTTTCTGGGGTGCTGGGAGCAAAACAAGATCTCCTTTTTAAATTAAAGGTTTCTTTTCCCATATATGTAATTGTGAAACAACATTTCTGAAGAGGTAAAAGACACTCTGCTATTTAAATAAACTTCTGTGATTTCTGATGAAGTAAAAAAAAATATAAAAATTAGTGTTTTAGCTACAAATTGCATGTAACAATGAAAGGAAGTGATAGGTACCCAACATTCACCATAAGAATTGTGCTAATCTTACTTATAGTCACTCAATAGAAAAAGAAAAAGAAAAATCAAGGGCAGGGCAATGGGCAGAAGTAGTGAAGAAAAGACAGACATCCTTCTGTAATACCAAACAAGAGACAGAAAGGTGTTTCTGGTTCGTATTTCCCAGGTCAAAAGTAGGACCAACTAAAAACTGGCCTTTAAATGGCTGATCTACAAAGTCTCCATGGTGATCTGAATGAAGATCCCAGTGAGGCCAGATGTTGAGGCCACGGGGTTCCAGGCTCCCCTTCCACGCTACGTGAGGGTGGTCACTGCAACAGTGCACAAGAGAATCCTTCAGCTTCTAAATGTTGCTAACGTGTTGGTCGTTTGGGCGATGTGTAGGTATTTGTTCGGACAACCTTCAGCTGAGGATAGGTAGCAGCTAAATCGAAACCCCAACTGCTTCCCCTCCATTCTGCAGTTACTGTTTAAGTGGAAATAATCCAGCATCACCACCTGGCAACTGGAACACAGTCTTCCAACTTTATCTCTCCTTCACATGTCTTTGTCCCGCCGTTCAACCATCACTCATAACATGTCAAATAACACAACTAATCTCTGTGCTTCCTAGAACACTTTATCTCAAAGACACTTAACACAGTTTCTTAGGTATAAGGAACTCTGCACGCCAACTAAAGCACATTGTTCAGCTTAAGCACTTGAGGACATCAATAAATATCAAAATATAGTTCTCCTAGGCATTTCATAGAAATAAATAAAAAAAAAAAACCCAACCCTTCCACTAACGAAGATCACCAAATTTTGTATTCCTGTATCATGTTGCTATTCTGAAGACACTTTGCATCATTGCAATTAACTGCTACTATTAATTATCTGACCTTCAGTCATCTATTAAAAAAGTACACTTCATTGCTATGAAAGCAAGCAGGTATTTGAAAGAGCAGCTTTTTGTGATATCAATATTTTGTGGCAAAATAATAAAGCTACATGGGTCAAGTCTGTGCTAACTGCGTTGCCTCCAAGTGAAACAAATGCTCCCTACGGGGGTATGGGAAGGAGGACACTGTGAATTTTCAGAGCAAGAGCCAGGCAATATTTCTTGTTCTCTTACTTCTCTCCTAACACCGGGTCAAAGCATCAAAGACAATAAACAGGCGTTACACACTTCTGAGCCCTGTGATCTACTTTAATGGTTAAAAGTTCATGCCAGTAACAGTGACTGAAATGAAAACATGCAAGCTGACCTTCCAAAAATGTCTTTGGTTACTAACAAGTCAGATGACTAGTCCTTCCAGAGCCTTCAACATTCCCAAATTGAGAAATATTTCATCCCAAGTTGTAGAGTTTTCTATTAATTTATTTTGTAGAGGTTTTTTTAATCCCTCTGCAATGGTATGCTTCACAAGCTGCAGCTTCAAAAAGTAAGTTCACGTTGTTTATAATGAAGGACAAAATGTGAAGATCAAACCAATTTAATGACTGTCCAATGCTTAGGAAAAGTAAATACTTCTTGTCCCAGAGGAGAATAACACAACGCACAGCCCAGATTTCTCAGCAGAGCTGTTTCCTATAACACTAGCAGAGACTGTTAGCCTCATTGTTCGAGCAGGAATATCTGTAGCCTTAGAAAGGTAGCTTGGTCCGCATACATTCAAAAAACATTGAGATTCCAGATATGACTGAGAATCACTGAAGCCAGATAAGCAGTAAAGGAGGTATCAGGTAAAACATGTGTGTCATATCTATCAAATTCAAGCAAAAAAACCTCAGAGCCATAAAAAATTAAAACGTTACCATTTCCAAATTGGTTAGGCTATCTACTTCCTTGGTGTAAATTCGGGATCCTGTTCACATCAGCTGAAAATATTGCTTTTTCTGTATTTTTAGAAGGAAGAAAAAGCTCCCATCTCCCCTGAGGCTGTATTAGATCTGCAGTACAAACATAACTGAAGGGATACATTAGCTAAGTGTTTTCCCTTAGCAGAGATCAGCAAGAAGTGTTCCATAAAACACATTTGCTGATACCTGGATGGCTACAAACACACTCAGAATCAGGCTAGAAAAATAACTGATTACAAAAAGGAAAGAATTCATTTTAGTGTACAGCTTCAATACCAAAATCTGCTGTTCTGTCTCTCTTGCACACACAGGCTAGTGCACATCCGTGGAAGCATCTGCTTTGTCCCTTCTCTTAGTTTTTAGTTACTTTTAAGCCAAACGTGCAACACAAGAACCTTAGCAGTGCGATATCGTACAGGTACACGTCCAGTACGAGACAAAACTGCAGTGGCACCACAGCATAATGAACTAACCTAAATATTTGGACTTATAAATAATTGGCCTTGGGTTATGGGTCATGTCTATGCAGAGTTGTAGATTATCAATGGACAATACACTGACATCTCAAATTCTTTACACAGATTATGCAGGTGGCCAGTGTCTGCAGTTGGGACTTTTTAAAACTAGCACACGAAAGGCAAAAGTAGTCCAGGAAATTACCACCAATATGAAAGTAAGTCTTATTATTTTATTTTTTTAAATAAAGGAGCTGGTATGCTGAAGTATAACACATCTCTTTTTGGACATTATCCCAAACATCAACCGGATCTCTAAACAAATTTATGAGAAGAAACATGCTCTGGTGGCAGATTTCTAATCCCACTGGAGAAAGCCCAGATCATCTCCATTTACGGTCAAGCAAGCAACAGCTGCACATTTTTGTTCCCCAGAACAAAATTAAGCAGACCAGAACCTCCAACACAGATTTCTTTTTAAAGCTTTTCCTTTCTGACATCCATGGGTGTCTGGGCCTGTTCAGTCAGGGTGAATCAAACAGAAAAACGATGTGCTAATATACACTGTGTGTCAGACTGACATGTCCCATGAGCAGCACTTTGGCATCTGTCTCAGAATCCCACCAAAGTCCCCATGAGTTACACTAAACTGAACTAGAAAAACTTTCACCGGGGAGGGTACTCAAATACGCTTAGTCAGAGGAACATCTATACAAGATCCACAGCATCCATGTCGTCTGAATTTGTGAATGCTACTGTTACTTAACAAATATATTTTCCATCTTAAAATTTCTTATCCAAGTTAGACATTTACGGAAGGCATGTTATATTTCTGACGAGATACTACTATTTATATTAATGCCTCACCGTGCACATTTATGAATCGTTCTTTAAAAAAACCACCAAGCTACAACTGTGTCAACAGCTCACAAACACCACCGATATTCTTTTAAAGCATCTCGCTTCTAAAAAGCTCCAAAATGACGATTAGGTCCAATCAGCTAATGAAAAACCAAAAGCTGAGAATTTGGAGTAGGGTAACTAACAGGACCATTTCACAGTGACTCGGTAAAAGGGAGGAACTGGCACCAGGGTCTGCTGGAGTGCTGGGTGTTGTACTTTAATAACAAAGTACAGAGGTGAATTTCAGCGGTGCAAGTCTCCTATTACATCTTACAAAAAGCAAACAGTGAAACAATCGCAGTAATTTTGCTGGATGACAGCATGCAATAAAAACATGAAGCTTCCCTGATAAAAAGGCCAAATACAGTTTGCTTGACTCGGAGAGATTTATAAGGCTAATAATGTCATTACAAGTAAATGATGAACCCCTTTGCAGTGGTAAAGAACTATCACTCCTCACTGCGGAGATACTCAATTAACTTTCAACTGAAATGCGTGACCCTAAATTTCCCAGGTTTGATATTATAGGATAACAGAAAGCAGGCAGATTTATTATATTAAAACTGAGTTGCTAACTATGTTATAACCAATCTCGTAGAAGAGAAGAGCTAAACATTATTTAGAAAAATAAAAATAGAGGTCAATTTGAAACAAGGTGGTACATCACCTCCAAGGTCTTTTTGTCTCTAGCTGGCAGCATATATCACAGCAGGGCTTACAGAGAATGGAAACAAAAAAAAAGGCAACTAAAAAACACTCTCAAAAACCAAAACACCATGTCTGGTTTCCTGCTCAAAACCAAGCAGTAATCTATGCTAAACAATCACCGTCAAAACTAGATCTCTAAGCATTCGGGTAGGTTGAGCTTCTGTATTTTTGCCTGCAATTTTGAAATCAGGAAAAGGCATGTGCTGTCAGTAGTAGCCACGTACGAAGCCTGATGCTGGATACTCACACACTCACACCCAGTAAATCCTCTACTTCCCAGATGCACAAAACCTGCTTCATATGTGCACTGTGGTCTCATTTGTCACTTTCAACAAAGGATAATAAACATAAGATAACCTACAAAGTAGCATCCAGCTGCTACTCATATCCAAACAAACAGAATAGGTTCTCAAAACAATCACTTGGATAGTTTCCAGTCACAAAAAGAGAGAGGGGGAGAAAAAGGATGGGGGTGTGTCCTAGAGAAAAGGTAAATACTTCAAATTACATAGGAATGATAAATTTCAGAGATGAACTTATATATGCTGGATTTTATTTGGAAGAAAAAAAGTCCTCTAACTCAAACACTAACTTAAAGGTTGAAAGAGACTTGAAATACAGAAAAATTACTTCTGTTCAAGCACTGTCAGAAGAAAGGTGATACTGGAAAACACCATCATACACTGTCACCTAAATACTCTGTAACAGAATTATCCAAACTATACATACTGAAAGTGTAGTTTAAGAAAAATCATTCCAAGCCAAAAATCCGTATGACATGTGATCACACAGATTAGAGATTTAGGGGTTTTATGATGAAGAAACATTGCTGTAGCAAAAGCAACACATCCGAAACAGCTCCCTGAACACATTCCCATTTCCGACCTTGTTCAAGAACAGGCAGGGTGTAAAGCAGCAGCTCCCCTCGCTACCCCACGGAAGCGCCGGGCTGCCCAGATTCCTGCATCCCGTGCCTGCGCAGGTGTCCCCCTGGCACACACTTCCCCTCACCAGAGGAAAGATGTTGCCCGTGTTTAACATATTACTGCTGTGAACAAGTTTAGAGGAACGACTGCCTGTGTCAGAAGACAGAAATGGGACCAATCACAACTGGTGAGCTGCTGAATGACGCTGGGAGTCCTGCCTCTGAAACTTTTGTTATTTCTTCCCCTCCTCAACCTACTTCAACTGTTCCCACAACTTGGTCACAGACTCAGCCAAGTCGCCAGAGATCTACAGACGCTTCCCACAGCCCCGAGCAGGCTCCTCTGCGCTTCACTAACAGTCATACCAGAGGTAAGGAATCTCTTTTATGCTTTTAATTCTCACAGCAAGGCACTGTACTGCAGTTTTCCACAGAAATGTCTCTACTCAAATTAACAGCTGGTTATAATTGTTTACCAAAAATACGGACGTGTAGGCATTACAGCTCGGAGTCAAAAATACACTGCGGGGGGGGGACCTATTTTAGTGACAATAAAGACAATGGAGATTTTTCAACAAGCTCACGGGACAGTAGCTGTCCTTGGGGAGATGATTTACGCAAATAATATTGCACCAGGTGAGAAGCTTTCATCCTTTTCCTCAGACCTTTCTCTTTCCTTTTAAATTTGATACGTTGTTGGCTTTTTTTAATATAAAATCCACAAAAAGATTAATTCACTTCGAGTTTTGCAGAGACATTTGTTTCCCCAAAGCTGCCTATCCACAGCCCAGCAAAAGCAGAGCTCTTCCACCATTTAACTCAGAAACATATTTTTCTGATCTAACGCGTTGAGAGAACAAACTTTTTTTTTGCTGTACAATGAAATACCCTTAATTTCAGAATTTAAGTGGTAATAGAACTGAAATTATATCATGTTAATCAAAGTGCAGTTCAAGCTAAGAATTCAGATAGCATTTTTCCTGTGAATTCCTTTAAAGTTTTATTTTCTCCTGCTGGTCATTGGAACTGCCAAACTTGTCCTAGAATGTTTCTAGTAACAGATAAATACTTCAGCTAGATTTGTAACAACATGAGCTGATTTTCAAATGTAGAAAGTAATTTGTTTTATTTCCAACTAAGGGACGTGCGTACACACTGTACAAAATACAACTCCAGCTTTAAAATCACTGCAAACAAAGAAGAGTGCATCTCAAACAGAATCATGTCACTTCAAAATTACATGTTAAATATTACATCTTCAGACATACAAATTTTTTTTTTAAATAGTATGATTCATGAATACGTAGGTCTCTAAGGAATTTCTCCTCCTTACAATTACGTTCTACTCTTCCATCAATTTACACCTTACTACTTATGCCTACTTAAGGTTCTGGTTTTAAAAAAGACAGATTTAATAGACCTTAATTTTGAGAGGCATGATTTCCCTCTTACCAAAAGAGACACACCTAATTTCTTTTCCTGTTACTGACTGGTAGGCACCAGGCAAAAATATATGGAACGTGTTTGGTTTTGTGCTCAGCAGCCTTGTGCTGGTTTTGCATAGACAACTACTGGAAGTGTCCAGATCGTGTTACTCCTAAGGCAAACGAGTTGTTAAGTTTTCTAGAAGCTGTTTCCAGCAGGTACAAACAGCACTTCAGAGCTCCCAGTACCTTCAAGTCAATGCCTATGATGAGTAAAAAGATTGAGACACAGATACGTATTCTTCAAGGCTAAAGTTACGTAAAATGTCAACTAAAGAGAGGAGCTTCTACTAAGCAGAGATTTTAGCTGATTTTTTCGGACCATCGGCAAAAAATAAATATAGTAATAATGAAAAAAAAATTAAAATGTATAGACTACACTATACAGAAGATTTTTTTTTTTTCGCTTTAAGAATAATTTGATTTAGGAATAGAAAAGTACCACAATCTGAGAAATGAAAAATCCCACAGGAAAGTAATGTTATGTTCTCTAAACTACAAGATACTTCAGAACTGGAAGATTCCTTATGCTTTCTAGATATTGATAAACGGCTTAAGAGGACTTTCCTGGCTTCAAGTTACTTCTCAGAAGCTGAATTTACCTACTACATTCCTCTTTTAATCAATGCCATGTAATTGTCCCATGAGTTGCTAAAAAGGTTAAAAACACAACTGGCAACATCCTCTTCTACTTTTTATATATGCCAGACGTAATGTAATTTTTACTTCAGTTCGAACTGCATTTATCCCATTTCCTATTAATAAGCAGCATCATATGAACCACCAGAATCTAAAACCCAACTTGAAACGACAAGGTGTTAGATATTCAATGCATGCAGCAGAGAAGGGAGTTAGTTCCTACATAAAAGGCAAATTATACCAACAGATGGGAAAAGGTATAGGGTTATATGTCTAATTTTGATTAGGGGAACTGATGAGAAATATGGAGGCTGAAGCACCTGCCCAAGATCCTGCAGCAGCTGCAGGGAATTTAACCCAGAGTCAGAAACTGGCACAAAGCATTAGCTCCCAGCCTACTCTAACAGACCAGCACAGAGATGAAAGTCCCACTTATCCATTAGGTATGTGGATAACTTCCAAAAACCAAAATGCCAGGCCTGGTATGTTCAACTATTCATCAGTGTAATTTCTTGGCATCTCCACCTCTCACATTTTCATGGACTTGAAATACAGGGAAAGGCTCTTACTGATGATCTTGCTTCTAGAATGCTGAGAACAACGTTAGTCAAAAGGGAAGACTGTAAGAGGAAAGAATTAATAAGAGGAAAAAAAAAAACCAAACCTGAAGTGTGAGCCTTCCCCTATCCTCTCCCAAACATGAGAAATATTGACACTTCAGTACAAAAATCAACTTTGAAACAAAATAAGGATAAAATGAGTTTGCTTTTCTGGTTACCAGTACTTTCTAAACTCTATGAGTTGAACTGTTGCTTTTTTCATCCACCCTAAGGAATTGTTTTCTGCATACGATGGAAAAAAAAAAAAGAAAAAAGACATTATATGCCACAAATCAGTGTTTAGCTTAGCTCTCTTCGATGGCTTAATGTACTCCAGTTGCAGTTTTCTTTTCCCTTTCACAATTTCTTGCTCTTTTTTCTACATTCCCACTCTCTTCCTTTGCTTGTTTTCTTCTACTTTTCTCCCTCAATCTGTCTTCTGCACTACTGTTTGCATTGTTTGCATTCTTGCCTTTACCCATCCCAGTTTTTGACCTTCAGCCCTTTCTCTCCCCCCTTTTATGTCTCCTTCTAAAAAACAAACAAACAAAATAAAGTAAAACGAACAAATAAACAAACAAAGAACACAGTAAAAGAAAAATCAACTTTCCTTTTTCTTCAGTCAAGATGTTAAATTGGTTAATATCGCTAATACCTTTCTTCACTGGCACAACTGCCTAGCGCAATTCTCAGTCTAAAATCAGAATAAGCAACAGAACTCTGCACCCCAAGCATAGGTAAATACATAATCCAAATGCTGGGATAAAGCCTAGCAAGTCATCTCCATACTATATTTTTTGTAGAAAGAACAATGACATACCTTCATAAATCACTTCTTTCCTTGAAAACCTCTAAGTAACAATTTTTATCATTGGAAACTTTTACTTACTGAACTAAAGTGACAAAGTGACAGTAGTGAGACCCTCTAGAAGTCTCTAGAGTTAATTTAGACCAGTTCCTTCTCACCCCTCATCTTCCTCGTGCATAAACAAAAAAAAAAAAGCAGGCCTACACATCAGCTGCAGCTGCTGTGCACTGGCAGAGATGTACAACTCTGCAATGTCTACTCCTCTGGGGACCACACAATCCCCAGACACTGGTGACAAAGAGCTTCAGGTTCAATTCAACTCACAGCTTTTAGTCCCGCACACAGGGTTCTTCTTTGCTTTGGCACTACACACATATATCTTTAAATCTAACCTTCTCTGAACATGCAGGGGATGCCTCTTAGAGTCTAGGTGCATCGCACCGCTCACATAAACAGCTACAGGAATTTGTTAGGCCACATAATTTTTGGTAACGCTTCTAAACACGTACTAGACCAAGGATCACATAACTTATGGCACTTTTTGCATCATCGTGCTCATGGCTATTAAGACATTAACTTTCAATGGATGAAACCGAATTACTAGGTTTTGGGGACATCTCATTGTAGAAGTCTATGCAATAGACTGTTACGCAATACTGCTTTTTAACAATGCCTTTTCAGGGCTTCACTTGGTCGTATGGGATAGCAAGAAATCAAGTATGTCAAACCTCTTCTATTCCACTGATATCACTGCTGCATTTAGTAAACATATGACAGGAAACAGGCTGTGCCTAAAATTGCTGTGGCATTTCCAAAGGAGCCAAATTTATCCCATGTGACTTCAACGGAGTCAATGCAGTTGTACCAGGAACAAGCATGGCCCACAGTTTTCACTTGGGTCACATACCTCCCCTCATTGTGAAGGACACCCGGGAACAAAGCTAAAAATAACCTAATACAAGTTAGGGAAACAGGCACATGTCAGTGAAGAAGGAAACAATAATTGCGATCTGTGACTCATTCCAGAGCACCAGGTGTAGGGGATCCCCTACATAGTAAGATACAGGGTCAGCCACATGATGTCTTGCTGCAGATTCACATTGTGTCTAAGACAAGTCTTTCATATCCACTGATTAAACACACAACTGCACAGCAATGCAGCCAACAGCTCCTCTCGTGCAAGACTCAGTCTTCTCACACGAGTTACATTTTTTGACTGTAAAAAAAAAAAAAAAAAAAACTAATGGAGTTTCCCCTTTTCCTGCACTTTCCTTTCGGAAGCGGTGTCTGCACGCATAATAATACTTAAGACTGAACATCAAACGCAGTCAGGGGACTAAACAGCAGAGAATAGCTGCTATCACCGTGGCAATGATCAGCCTGCATTTTGGTGTAATTATTTAAAATATTTATAAAAACAGCTATCCATTTTGACCTTGATAGCCACTCCTACACAGCTGTGTTACTGAACCTGTTTCTCTTTACGCACACTTTAGGTGGGTGACAGCGCCATGGAGGATTAACAAGGAAGGTATGTGTTTATTAGTTGAAGCCTTGTACTTGTAAAGACAAATTTGTTAAAATGCAGACACAGAAATTGCTTCCTTTGCTTACACGAGAACTTCTGCCAGACGGGCTTAGTAGGGAAAATAACATGTAGCTGTTTCAAAAATTTCCAAAACTGTATCAGCTTTTAAATCAAGAAAATCAAGTTACTCTGTTTTGACCTTGCCTCATTCCCGCTCTACAGGATTTTCTAGCTGTAAAAGGTATGCATTTTAACTTACGCTACCTTCCTCTTCTTTTTTTATAATCCTTTTGTATCACTTGTTCAGCCATGTATGTCCAAGCGGTTAACGCCAACTCAGCTCGACTGAGCCTTCTAACCTACTGCCTCCTGCCACAACATCGCTCACCCATTCCAAAGGGCCCTCCTAGAGAGATCCCACCATCCCATCTCTCCTCAGCTGTGCTGATCTTGCATTTGTGATGCCCAACCAGCTAATATTGCTTTTTATGGAAGCACTTCAAAGCCCCAGGTCCTTGCCTCTTGAGTCATGTAAATGAAGCACATGCAGCAACAGAGCAATGTTGGTGCCAGCGTGTGCAGTCCAGTCTAACGCAGTCCAGAGAAGTGTATACGGACAATAAGTCCATATACACAGGTTGAAAAAAAACCAACAACGAATCATTCTGATAGTCCCAAGAAAAACAGCAGCCGAGAAGACGATAGATATATTGCTGCAGCAGGTCACACACAGCCCGACGACTACAGGTTGCGCACACCCTGCACAGAAAAAAAAAATTAAAAAAATATATATATACACACATACACACACAAGAAGTTGTGATGAAGTCATCCACAGGAAATACTGTTCTCTGCGCAGTGTCTGTCACACAAGCTGGTTACACAACCTTTTCTGTACCGGCATAAAGCCATTAGTGGCTCACCTACTGTGCACTGTCTAGAAAAGGATAAACAGTCTAATGACTTGAGAATTCCTGTGTGTGTCTTTCTTTTGCTGCGCTCAGGGCAGACAATGACCAACAACAAGCCAAGCAGAATATACTTGGCAAGCACTTTAACTGCTTAAATAGACAAAACCAGGTACACCATAAAGTCAGACGGAGATGAAAAATTATAGTCGCTATGAAATTAAGTTCCTGGGATGTGTTATGTTAACAATAAAGTTAAGATCAGTTGTAGCTCAAAACATAACAACAAAATGTGAAGTTCAATTTGAGGAGATGTCATCATCACATGGAATCCCCTAAAGGTGTTAAAATATCCATGTGTAATTTGGTTTCTTTTGAAAGTCTCTTTTAAATACCAGCACTGCCCCTGGAAGCACACATATTTTGCTCATACAGTACCATTTGACTCTACAGCCCAACATGGAGGGACTAAGAGTCTGAAAGATACTTCCACTTCATGCTAAGGTTTTTTTCATTTTAGCCACATCTAAAGACAAATTTCTGGACAAAAAGAAAAAGTACCCCTGATTAAGTCAGGATCATAGGGTTATCATATAATTTGGGCAGCAGATATCTAAGCAAACATTTTCCTTTATGTGACATCTATAAGTAGATGGGAATTTCATTTATTGAAAAAAAAAGAAAAAAAGAATGACAAGGAGAGGTCCTCTAAAGATATGATCATGATAAAAAAACATAAAACATTTAGGGGCAATTGTAGCAAAGTTTGAGGGATACACAAACGCATGTATCATCATCATCTTGAAAATCAAGTTTTCACACTGCGATAGCACCTACAGAATCCACTTCACTAGGAGCTAGGCAAGCATACATCAAAACTAACTTCTTGCCACAGAAGTTTCATATAGGAGGGTTTTACTCCGCAACTATTTACTGGGCGTTTTAAGACACTCTGTTCTTCCATCTGCCATTAAAAAGGGGGAGAATATACTTGAAATAAAACACTCACTTAAGAGATAAACTTATGTGCATACCTTATTTTGTTCCTCTAGCAGTCCTCTGCCTTTGCACCTACACTTTGTAACACATTGTCCCACACATACAAAAAAAAAGTAGTCCCTGCTCTGGTTGCGTTTTGAGAAATGTGCTACTAAAAGTCCCTTTAGCAGTGATGTGTTAGCTTTTAATTACACACCATAAAGAATTTTTCCTTGGAATGCAAATGTTTCAACAGGATTTGTTTATCACCCTTTCCAAATAAGGTACTGGTAAATCAGATTATCTGCCCAGGTCAACAACAGCCAGCAGTAATATCCAGATCTCCTGGCTGAAAGGCCTGTGACTTGAGTCACGTCATCAGGCTTTCATGTGTGCTCGAACAAATAAAGCTTCGGGGGGTGAGAGTGGTAGGGAAATCAGACATGTCCTTTTCACAGACAGTAAAGGATAGAGAGCTTAGAATTTAAAGCAATGATTCTGGGTAAAGCCCACGTATCCACCGTTTCCATCTTACACTTCCTCAACTCGGCACTGCTAAGAAGCAGGTGCTCAGCAGCCTTCAGGAGGAGAAGCACAATACAGCACAAACCTAAACCTGAACAACAAAATTTTTAAAATCCTGTTTTAAAGCTCAAAACACTGTAAAGGCAATCTATTTACTTCAGGTTTTTCGGAACTTTAAAACAATCTCCATTTGCACTCATCAAAACACTTGCCTTCTGCATATCTAACTCTTCACTTTCCTGCTTTCCCAGCTCCACAAAGGCTATCTAAACCAAAGAGAAGATTATAGGCACTTTGCACTGTTCCTGACAACTTCTCTTCTTTCCTGTACTCCTCAAACTTCTGATTTGTGCCCTCTGCTTTCGTGTTGCCATGGAGAAGGTCCAACACATAACCCGTTCTGCTCTGAGGAGAGCCTCAACTATTGAGGTCAACCCACAAGCTCGCCAAAGGCTCCAAGAGCTCTTTGTGAATTTCTGTCTGATTTTAATTTGCCTCTTGCTGATCTGTATCATTGTGATGCTCATCTGAAGCTCCAGCACTTCTCTGCACTGTCCTCTAGAAAAGTCACCCCAGAGGGAAGAGAGACCTACACCTGCGACTCCCAATGCAAGGATCCTCTTGCGAGAGGGGCTAGCACTTGGACTAGAGCTGTACGCCAACCATCGCGCTGTATCTCTTACTACCTACTACACGTATTGAACACACACTTCGTCTGTGCAGAACAGTGTTTAGAGCCTGTTATTACAAAGCTGTGCATGATCTGATTTGTCTGCCTCAATCAAGAGATACCTTTTCCCAATGGGGTAAAGCACTGGCTCTTCATGGAGTTGGTAAGTTCCTCAATTAGTTTTAGCTAGCTCACACAAACAGCAGCTTCGCTTTGCGGGGGCCTGTCTGTTTCCAGGTTTCTCTGAAAATCCCTAAACCCTTGGAGGGGTTCCAAATTTGGCCCACATCTGCCCAAAGAACAGCTACAGGCACACAGCCCTCAGTGCATCCTCAGAAAATTTCTGCTCTCCTTACTTCAAGGTGCTGCATTTCTGCATTATCAATGGAAGGCATTCAAATGGTTTTAGTTTTGAGGTTTTTTTTAAGGAATTAATGAGAATAAGTCAAAAATTTCTTCTAACCCAGAAATAAAACTATTTCATGTGCTTTTCTCCCCATTTAAGGGATATTTTATATATATACATGGACATAAGCAGGCAACTTCATTTACGAGATTTTTCACTAGGTACATCCTTACATAAGTGACAGAAGTTTCTTTACTATGTTTTGCAGAAAAAACAATAAAATGACACTACCACACTCGTATCAAAGATTTAATTTTCTGTAGTCATTTACCTGACACGACAACTGGCACAACTCAATTAATTCTCAGAGTTATTAATACTTGGCTTCAGACAACTTTATAGTGGCCTGCTATAATTTATGTAATAATTTCCTCAATTTAAAACTACAGAAGAGTTGATACTTGCCAATGTCACACTACGTGGCTTGTATCTGACGTGATAAATGTCTAGGTCACCCTTACTGCTGTGACTGAAGGGTATCACACAAACACAAGTAACACCACCACCTCCAACTGCAAATGACTGTTAGAGAACAAGCAAGTATTTTCATAAAATAAAGGACGCATTAAAAAAAAATAAAATTATAAGCAGTTTTGCACAGGAGGGAAAGCATTGCAGAAATAGCTTTTCAACAACTAAACCATAGTCTACGCACACAGAAGACGATACTCCAGCAGTTGTCAGTAACAAGGCTGAGCAAGACTTTCAACCTTCCTGTGTGTTGCTGGTATTAAGCTAAATTTCTAGAAACTGTAGTTTTCAAATTGAAAGAATCAACAGATTCTGTCCAACAACCTCTGTCAAACAGACATCCATTTCCAAACACATCATCTTCCCATGCCACCCCATATAAGCAATCCTACCGATGAGTACAAAAGAAATCAAAACCAGTTTATCTTTATCTCGCGTTCTGCCTTTAAGACTTAATATTCCATGAGTAGAAGCTGACAATGAACAGCTGAGCAGGAAGGGAAGAAATATTTGAAAAGAACTTTATATTTGATGGAATGCAAACAAGTCCTGTACTGATGCACTTCCTATCTGGCAAACAGATATGCTGAGACCAGACCTCTGAAATAAGGTTAATCACTGAAGAAAATTAGTTAGCTACTGCATGAAGACTAGAGCAAGCAACTAGGGCAACATGCTCCCTTCCCCTGGCAAGTTTGTATATAGATATGACTGATTCAAACTGTCAGTGTAAACTTCAATTGCTATTTCATGCATTCTGGCCACTCTCACAAACATAGGAGATGTTAATGAGCGCACTTTTCCTATTAACCCTTGTGGGGATTTACTTTCTTCTCTTTTTAAAAATGTATTTTTGCGGTGGACAGGGTTTCCAGCTGTAGTTTGCTTTGGAAGTGTTTCGAGACTGTAAATAGACAACGGTTTTACAGTATTGAAAACGTCCTGAAGAATTAAGATGTCAAGAGTAAAATTAAAATATCAGCACATACATTCTGAGGCCAGGTTGGGATTCTAGGTTTCACAAGCCCATAACATTCAGAAGTCAAAGTATTGAAAACAAACAAACATAAAAAAAAACCAAACAAAAACAACCACAAAACAAAACAAAAAACACCCCACACAACAAAACCCCCACCCTCCCTCATAAAAAAAACCAAACACATCACTTTCCTCTTAGGTACCTGAAAAGTCATTATTTATTTAACAAAAAATAAACAAACAAGACCAAATAGGAGTATAAACCGGAAGCCCTACTGTTATTTTACAGAAATGCAGAGAAATTTCACATATTGTATGGTTCATTTGTGTCTTAGGATTCTGCTGAACAGAAAATGTGCTACTATCCTCTGTATCTAAATGTCAATTGAACCCAGTGATTAAAATAACATAACCTTTTATACCTAGTAAAATCTTCTTTGTATACTTATCTGGGCTTTAAAAATAGCTTCTACTGTATTTTTATTTATTAAAATGACTGCTTGAAAAATATGTGTAAAATAAGATACTGAACTAAAATTTTGTTCAGAAAGAAGCATCATTCTATCATTTACTTATTAAAGTTAAGTGAAAAAGAGGCTAGTCACTGCACAGTTTTCTAGTTCTTTATTCCTCTATTCATTCTGGTTTGATTTTCAACAATCTTGCCTACTTTGCAGCGTCTGTATCACTTGTATATACTTAATTTACACAAACTAACTAGAGCACATAGGCAATCCTAACAAATTTCTGAAAGCACAATCAACAAGTTCACTACTTTTATGAGCTGTAATAAAAATCCCAAACACAGCATGTAGCTTGGATTAAGTTTTCAATTCTCTGTTCCTCTCCACTCAAGACTACATCTTTTTGCTAAGCTCATCTTCCACACTAACAGCAAAGTAAGACAGCCGAACAGGCAACAGGTCTGGTATTATCCTCCTTCAAAAAAAAAAATAATATCCAAGTGTCATAAATTTCCATGGCAATTTTACACTTGGAAAGACCTTGGAAAGACCTGAATCAGAAACAAGAATATGCTAGTTTTAAAGATGTCTCCTCAGCCAGCCCTTGAGCAAAAATCGATGTGTCTACCCATTATTCTCTAGGTGAAGACATGACCCAATTTCAGAATTGAAATTCTGCTCTGATCAAGACTAATCAGTCTTGCCCCACTTTACACAGCAGCAGGTACTTGCATTTCTTTGTAAACTTTTCTCTCTTAATGTAGGAACAACTGCCCTTCCTTGCACAACTGAACCACTCAGTGGAAAGAAAAGTGTAAAACAGGCTTAAATGAATTTTTTCACAAAGCATGCACAAAATGTTAAGATAAAAGAATGCCTATAGTTCTGGGTTTGCGTAAAATCAAAACCTATAAAACACTGCCCTCTTGTGATCTTCCCTAAAAACTCAGTTGGCTATTAAAAGGGAGTTTTGCCAGCTGCTAGGGCTAAGTGGTCTTATTTCTTTCAGATATACTTTTATTTACTTATTTATTTCTATATATAAAACACAATTGCCATCTTAAAATAAGCTATTGCACATGTGCTATTAAAAGCACTAAAGATGCAGCCTCTGCCAGCCCAATTCTTAATAAGGCTTTTGCAAAGCTGCAGTGAATCCTACCCAGCACGCTGCTGGCAAAAAGGCTGCCGACCACACTGCACGATGCCGAACCCTAGAAGGGTAGGAAATACTCCTATTAACAGAGGTACATTTCACCCAGATGAGAAAATTTTCTTTTCTTGCACCTACAGACATCTTTTGAAAGTAAATTTGCAATAGTCTATTACTGAAACAGGGGAAGTCTTGAGAATAAACGTTCTTTTGAAAAAAATCTAAATGGCCCTGAAGAGTACCACACATGTCAAAAGAAGAAATTAAAGAGCTAAACTGTATAAAATTCAAGTCCTTTCTCCATTAATTAGTTCTTTGGAAGTTCTTCAGTACTGAAATGAAAACTATCATTAACTTTAATGTTATTTTTTT
This sequence comes from Baryphthengus martii, assembly GCA_013396935.1. Taxonomy (NCBI): domain Eukaryota; kingdom Metazoa; phylum Chordata; class Aves; order Coraciiformes; family Momotidae; genus Baryphthengus; species Baryphthengus martii. Next base: position 441,619 of record VWZK01016247.1, read on the forward strand.
TAAGGTATTTGGAAAAAAAAAAAGGCTCTAGGAGCATCCAGATTCATCTCGGGGTAGAATCTAGATATTGTAAACAAGCATTATTTTTTTCTAAAGTGGCAGAAACTAAGCACAGATAAACAGCTGAGGACACAATGAAATTCATGTAAATCTCCACGCTTATTACTACTGAAGGAGCAACCCAAAGCTACAATCAAGAGTCTGCTGCAAACACAAGGCAGCAGACTGACGCACATGATGGATCTCGCTAACAACAGAGGTCTCAACTTGTTACTCAATTTTCTGCTTATTTTTTTGGTTCTGGTGCTCGCGTTCATCCTTGTGAAACTGATGTGAACCTCTGTGAGGCTCTGCTTCCTTCTCAAATCTTGTTTTGAGGGGTTTGTAATGAGGATGTAGACACTTCAAACTATCTGAATATAAATTTGCAAAGACTGCAGAGACTGAAATATCTCACAGTACTTACATGCCTGTTTTATCAGAAAGCAATTCTAAAAGCTGTGCACAATTATCTACCTGCCACTGAGTAAAGTAATCATCTAGAGCCTTGATGAGTACATGAAGAAACCTAAGTGTATGTCAGCAGTTATTGTAGTTTTCTCACTGCTACAGCTGATTTGTATTTAAAGATTCACAAAACGATCTGCAGCCTTCAAGGAACATCATTTCTGCAAAAGGGCACAGCAGAAATCAAATTTTTAAAATGCCATTTCCATAGCACATGTGCTTCATGGGAAATGACATGGATATAGCAGGAAGGAAGAAGGGAACACCTCCATTGGGTTGACAGCATGCACCAAATTACCTGTGGGGAGCACAAGCACAGTTGCTGTAGATGGAAAAAAAAAAAAAAAAGACATTCATGAAACAGCAGCTTGCAGCAGCTGAGATAGGAATAACTTATGTTTAAATAAGAAAACATAAATATCAGCTAAATCTTTTTTGACCACCTATGATTCACAGCAACAACTTAAAAGCCAGAAGCCATCAGTGTAATCCAGAAGTCTCAAAAGAAGCAGCTGTGAAAACTATTGAAAACCAAAGGACCATTATTAAGGGTTATCGAAACTCTGCCCAGACGCCATCAACACTGACACGTGCAGATGCACCTACTGCTCATGTACAAAGGCAAGAGGTGTGCTAGAGCCCGAGGAAGCTGGATTTACCACTTGTGCACAGGTCAAGTGTACATTGTTGGAGCCCTCAAGCCATATTTGACACGCCACTTGTTACTTACCAGTGCAATCATCCAGTCCATAGCTCATCCCCACTTTAAGCACGCAACACAAGCTTCTCTGACCTTTTACAGGAAGATGTAGTTACCCCATAGGTCCCTGGGAAGGACAGTGACCAAGACCAGCTCGCTTCTGCTAGAATTATTTGCCCAGAAGGTAACTCTACATACCTGACATATACCGGGAAAGAAGGTCGCCAGAAGTAGATTTCATACATTACACTGGGGCCAAACAGCTTCCTTTTAGCATCTCTTTCCAAAGTACAACATGGGAACAAAGTGCACCAACACATATGCATTGCATAGAAAACTTAATGCCATACATACGCACACTAATAAACTTTTGCACACATGCAGAAGAGGCGCAGGTGTTGCTCCTGGAGCGGGAGAAGCCCCGGCCTCCAGTTTTCTATTGCCAACAGCTCATCCATGATTCAGCACTTCTCACAAGTGCTAAGCATATTACAGAGCTGACCGGCTCACATTTACATCCAGGATTTCCAGGTGATCACTGTTGTTGTGGGGTGGTTCAGTTTTCTGGAAGAGACCCATCTAAATTGGGTATACAAGATGACTTTTGGCAAGAAAAGGCAGTACGCCTAGTGAAGTAGAAAGGTTCTGTGACTCCTACTGTTAACAAGCATCCACATTCCACTCTATGCTACCTGCTCCAAAGTTTACGCAGTACTAGGTAGCGCAGCATAGATAGTTAAAACGAAAGCTTTTCTTTCATCTGCTCTGAAACATGTGCAATAAAACTTAAAATAGCTTCTACTAAGCTATATATCTATAGCCTTTATACGTTGATATAGTAGTATCAATTTTTGTCCGACTGCATTTAAAGCAGAAAGCTTTGCACAGCTACATCACTTTAAGTACTTTATCACCTATTTTGATACTTTTGAAATATTCTGCTTTTTTAAAAAAATCTGCAAATTTATATATAAGGGATATACAGTTACATAGTCATATATTACTTAGGAGGATCTGTGCTGGTGTTGAATATAAATGGCTCAAAGCACATACGAAAACCACAGAATCAGATATGAAGTCCACTCCAGTCTAAAAAGAAGAATAAAAATAGTTTTCCCAAGAAACTGACCGTTCACCAACACGCCGCTTGGGATTGTACAAAACTTTTTGCCTGTATGTTCTTCCATATATTCGAAAGATTCCCTACCACAGGGAAACAGACAACAAAATAAAGATTATATATTCCTTTACAATAAAAGGAGAAAGATGAGTCTACTACTCCGAACAATCATCCAGATCCAATTTTACATACAAAGGAAGTCTATAAGAAACTCTGCCATTAGCACGTAGAAACAACTCCAAGAAACAATGCCAGAAGCCTCCTCAGCCAGCAGTGAAAATTACAGGATCTCCGAGAACTGCTGAAATACACTGCTGAAACAGAAACATGCATTGCCCTGAGATGACATAGAAAATCGTTAGTTATCACTCAACCAATGCCAAGTCTCTTTTTGCAATCAAGCATGGCCCAAGCTTGGTTTCCCCTCATCTGTCAGCGCTCACTCCAGGCTGAGCCCACAGAGGCACTGTAACGAAAGGAATCCCAGTTGTTGAACCACCAGCTTCACAGCAACAGAAACAGAACATAAAAGTTTAATTGGGGTTCACAGTGAAGAAGTTCACTCTGTCAACTAAAGGTGATCATTGTTCACATTAAAAAGTTTTATCTTGCTGAAAAGCACGGTTTCATCAAAATGTGACATCGGGAAAAAAATGCTGGTATCGATCATTTTGAGTTTTTTGACCTTCCAGGATCATAAGAAAAACTAGCTTTGAATTGACATTTAAGAATAAAGTCTTCTGTGGCAACAACACTATTTTAAGTATAACCTTTTCTTTCAATTAAAGTTTTACAGCTTTTATTTACCGGTGCTTAGGTACGCATGCAGTTTACTTTCTTCCTTCCCTGTTCTAAAATGAAGATTATTGTAGTATCTCTAAATTTCTCAATGCTTTAAAATTTTATTCCAGTAACTTTTACATACATAGTATGAACAAAGCAGTGTTTTCCTCATTAAATAAAAAACATGAAACCAGAAACATTAAAGGAAAGAGATGCACTTAAGCAATACCCATCTATAATCTCTGCTATATTCTGACACACGTTAGGACCCCATGAAAAAATCTTACAGATGTCCCATACACTAGAAAAAACACAGAGATTCATCCTGTGATGCCTGTAACATTGTACAAAGCTAGTAAGTAGATATGTGACCTTCTGAAAACTTTTATTTTGTATTATAGCCCACAAGTTTGAAGGTATGCTTTCATTTCAAACCTAATTTCTGGGCTAGCGCACAGTACGGACCTAGATGCATTCAGATAATAGGACAGATAATAGGAGCAGGTTTTAAGAAATGCCTTTACACAAAAACATACAGCCTTTTTATCTAGATTTGTATGGCCTCTCAGTTCAGTTCACAGGAACAGTTGTCGTGTATTATAAGCAATTTTTTCCTTTAACAAAGGCTTAATCACAGAATTCCTTACTTTGGGGAAAGTTAAAAAAAAAGCCACCGTCAAAGGTGTTCAATGGTTATGTCTGCTTAAAGATCAGCTGTACACTGAAAAATCATTAAGTCTATGGTGAAATATAAATTCTGCATCAAAATTATTTTAAAATCTGTTCCTTAGAAATGCATAGGAGAATGCTTATCTTCAAAAGTACACATTAAATAGTACACCTTAGATAGAGAATATAATTTTCATACACAATTCAATGATGTTACACAACTTGAGATTTATTTCCGAACTCTACAAACATCACAGCCACAGCTGAACAGTGCACTTTCTCTGAAGGGGCTTTCTGTTAATCCACAGCATCTCTTCTGCATTTGCAAACCTGACCATGTCCTGAGAGAGTGTGGCAGAATAGCTGTAGATCTCCTACCCAATGCTCTGAGCTTCCCTTACAATGCACAGTTTTTAAAAGAAAATTACTATGATTTACAACTGGAATGGAAAGGCCACATCTGGGCTGCATCAGAAGTGCGGCCAGCAGGTTGAGGGAAGTGATTTTGCCCATCTACTCTCATAAGACCTCACCTGGAGTATTGTGTCCAGCTCTGGAGTCCTTGACACCAGAAAGACATGGACCTCTTGGAGCAAGTCCAGAGCAGGGTGACAAAAATGATCAGAGGTCTGGAACACCTCTCCTGTGAGGAAAGTCCGAGTGTGGGGTCATTCAGCCTAGAGAAGACTCCAGGGAGACCTTATTTCAGTCTTTAAATACTTAAAGGGGGTTCATAAGAAAGATGGGGATGATGTTTTTAGCCGTCTGTTGTGACAGGACAAGGGGGAATGGTTTAAAACTTTAAAAACAGTAGATTTAGACTTGATAAAAGGAAGAAATTTTTTACAATGAGGGTGATGAAACGCTAAAACAGGTTGCTCAGAGGTGGTAAAAGCTCTATCCCTGGAAGCATTCAAGGTCAAGTTGCGTGAGGCTCTGAGCAACCTGATCTAAATTGTCTATACTAGTCTGCGAGGACATAAAAATTTATTTTTAGACTGTATTATTAAGCCCAATAGCTGTTGCTGAACCACCAGTCCTCAAAATCAAGTCAGAAAATCATTGCAGTCTATTCTTACTTCATTAGTGAGAGCTGCCCTCTGTGGCCTCTCCTGCCAGCTTACCTTGAAGATACACACAGCTGCTCTAGATAGTCAGTTAAAAGCAAAGTTCTTTTCATTTTCTGTTCATGACAATGGTAGTTTTAAAGTAAAATGATGACAAATTGTATTTTTATTTTTTTTTGTTCTGTAAAAACCACTGCATTTCCATCAGTATACATACTAAAAGCAAAATAGCAAAAATAATCCCCACCAAGAGGAAAAGAAAAATAAAAAAGTTTCTGTAGAGGGATGGGTTTTTCTCCTTTTATAAATCATCTAGCTAAATCTTATGCTTTCTGCTCTCTCTCTCTCTCTTTCCTAGGTATATATTCCAATTAGGATTTAGTTTTCTTGGTTTCTCACAAATAATAGCACATCTATTCCCAGATTCACATATGGTGATCTCTGAAAAAAACAACAAAAAACAAACCACCAAACCCATAGCACAGTTATACTGAGGTGTCTTTAAAAATAGGTATCAATACAGAAAGAACCATTCTTCATCTCTTCTGGCATCCCTCCTGTAACCTCTGGGCAGAAAGACAGGGCAGGAAGAAAGGACCAGCAGAGATGAGATGTCTATAAGAGCCCAACCCCTCTTGCACACCCTTGAACTTTCTGTTTCTCTGGGCCCTATTTTACAACCGCATCTTCTCACTCAAGGAGATGTAACATCACATTTCAAGGCCCATCAACACAAGTCCAAGTCATGCCAATGAAAGCGCTTACTAAGGCCACTAGGAACATCCCCCATACCCCCTGTGCCCTCAATTACTGTCAGACTCCATGTGCCTCTCTCCGCTTTCCCCCAAATCCTGCATGAAGTCAGGATAAGCAAAGTAAAGGCTGAAACTCCAAGGACTTCTCCTGTTTTCCAGGACTGACCAGACAGCCGATAGGATCATTGCTTCCTATGCCAGAGGCTAAATGGATCCAATAACATATACATCAACACTGATACAGATATAAAAATAATAGGAGCAAGAAAAAAAACAAAACAAAACAAACCCCTCACACTTTAAGGCAAAACGTCAACTTACAATCTTACAATCTCAAAAACCTGAAAAGGTGCAGCACGATTTTATGAATTCAGTCAAAAAGACAATAAATAATGCTTGTGCTCCCCCTGTCGGCTCTGTCCTCAGAATAGCTCAGCAGCATTGCCTACATAAACAGAGGGTTCTGAATAACCGTAACACATGTAGGGCTTCAGCCATTTCAAACAGGAAACTTTGCCTTTGCAGAAGAAGGAGACATTGTATTTCACCACAGAGCGAGAAAACACTTATGAGGAGTGAAAAAATAAAAGCTAGGAGCTGTTTTCACCTAAACAAAAATAAAGAGTTTCTAAACACCCATTCTAAACAAAGTGTTGTGAAAGGTACATAAAAGATGACAGAGACACATACAAGTCAATAAAGCTTACTCTGAATATATGTTTAAATGCAAAAGGAGACCCCCCTAGGCACAGCACTTTGCACATAAGCCTCACTGACAACTTTGCTGACAGCTGCAGCCAGCTACGTCTCACAGCTGGTCGGGAAGACCTCAATGACTGGATGAACTAAGCTTCTCCACAGTACCCTGCTGTCGTTTCCCAAATCCCTCAGGCGCTCCTCGATGCCACCAGAAGCCACCAGCTGCCAGGAGTCCAGCTGGAAGTGAGTACCCCTGAGCCAGCTTCAGTAGTGAGCCAGTTTCTGTCGTTTTAGCTCCAAGAGGACCCTATCAGCCTCTGCTCCCTACTTGCGTAATTTCTCAACATCTAAATATTCTAAAAGCTTAGAGAAAGATAAGGGTTTCTGTAGTAATAATGGTGGCTACCTGCAACAGTATCAGGTGTTTAGGGAGACCCTTAAGCATTACTATTAATTTGGCCATATTAATTGGCTTCAAATTTTTTAAGTTAAAAAAATCCCACGCCACCATTAAGAGCAAAATTGGATCCTGAGAACATTTAAACTTGTCAGTTTTTCCTCCAATATACAACAAGAGAAACAAGAAAATTTGAGCACAGCTCTTTGTGAACTACTTCATGATCTTCAGGCTAGAGAAAACAGGTAATTTGCACATACAACTAGATTATCTCTGCTCACATAATATTCTAGCCTATCCTTAAAATGCCTTTCAGGAAGATTTACATATTGTAATCTTCTCAGGATTTTTTTTTTTTTTTTTGCAAGTCAAGTTTATCTACATATGCAAACTTGAACATTCAGACTTTAAATACTGTCTTCTTTCACAAGATATCTTTTCCCATTAGGGGAAAAACTGGAAACCAAGATTGTTAATTTCCATGTTAGGAAGGATTATCTGTCTCTTAAAATTATATCCTTGATGTGTTCTATATGAAAATACTTCAAGTATGACACACAAACCCCACATTATTTTATTTCAATACATCAGATTCATTGACTACTATTAGTTGATTCTAATCAGTTAAAAAATGAGCAATAATATCAAACTGACTTCAATTTTAAAGTCCTAGGCATAGCGATACCGAACGATGATCCCTGCAGCATTCTTACTTTGCGGAATGCATAAATGCAACTTCTTTGTAAACCCACTCTGGTCAAAATACATTCGCACTTCCCCCACTACACTATGACTAAAGACTTTCTTATGAACTACTGAAAATGTTATTTGATGAGCCTCTTACTGTATCTAACTTCATTAAAAGAAATGCTAGTCTCATGCAGACAGGCACAATGACTGCGAGTAAATTGTGAGCAGACACCAGGAAAAAAAAAAACAAAACAAACAAAATCTGTTGGCACTTGGGTAATACTGAGAAACAAGCAGCAGCATTCCAAATCACAATTTAAAACCGTCATCACCTGGATGAGAGGACCTGTTCCCTTTCCTATATGTTACTCCTCAGGTACAACACATGATGCCACAGGATGGCAGCAAACCCCAAGCTTTAGCCTCACCTGCACCGGCTGTTCACCTCCTGTTCTAAAATCTTCAAGCTGCTGCACATGCCACGCAGTCACGCCGTAGGGCTCCTCAGGAGTCCTGCAGTCCAGGGGGTTTGCACGTAACTGTTCTTTAAGCCACATTTGAGTCCTCACTGCAGGCTGTATGGGAGCTCCACTCACAGCCTGTTGCCCCAGCGTTGCGTATCTCTGTCCAAAAGCTTCGCAACCGGCCGCCGTCGGTTGGCTTTCAGGTAAGGCACTGTAGGTCAAGTCTAAGGCATGTCTCCTTGAGGAATCCGAAACAAAATCATCTTTGCTGCATGTTTCAAATTTGTATTTGCAGTCCAGCAGAGAAGATCTTCTTCTCCCCATTTCTTTGTCCTCAATTTTTAGCAACTCCATGCTATCATGCAAACAACTTGGCCCATTTGTCCTTAACTGTGGTGACACAGCTTTGTCCGTACTAGCCCTGGAGTCCACTGAATGACTACTGCCATCTGGGCTGAAGGTATTTGGTGAGCTGAGTTTAGACAAGGAGGACCATTTCCTTACAGGTCTTGCATCTTTCATGTCAAGAGAATTGTCCAGGGCACCCTGATTTCTGCCTCCTCCTGACCGTACAAAGCTTGTACTCCACTTTGAACCATCGGATTTGAAAGCTTCCCTGTGTTTGGAAAGTGAAGAGCTGGCATTAGACGGCATCACATGGGCAGTGGGAATAGAAACCAGTGATCGGCTGGGCTTAAATGAGGATGTACCACTTGAAGTTGAATGATCTGCAAAAAGAAATTTATCACATAAATAAGTACAATAAATACGCATTCTGTACATAAGGACAAAACATCAAATTCAAGGTGAAATGCAAAAAGAGAAGGAAAACAGGTTTCTTGACAAAAGTACGGTTTACTAAAACGTTCAATATTATGGAAAGGGAAGCCTATTAAAGTGGGAGATTTTCAGATTTATTTTGCTCAGGTTACAAAGAGCTGAAGTGATAGCAACAGCAGCCTCAGATACAATTCTGAGGCTGTGAGTGGAAGGCCGCGTTCAATCTCCAGCTTTAGTGTCGCAGGCTGGATTTCTCCCCCACCCCACATTATATTAAGTAGCTTCTATATCACAAATGGTAAAGGTATCACAATTCAGGAGCCCCAGGACTGGTTCCTCTTTCATCATCCCTCTCCTCATTTTTTAAAGGCAAACCAATCCACTAAATGCACTTTGTAAAATGGCAGTGCTGGCCATAAGCCAGTTTAATGACAACCTCTCAGAAAAAACTATTAATCCCTTCTGAATCTCACTAATTTCCGACTACACTTCCTGTGCGGGTTTTGGCTGGGATAGAGTTAATTTTCTTCATAGTAGCTTGTATGGGACTATGTTTTGGATTTGTGCTGGAAACACGTGTTGATAACCCAGAGCTGTTTTAACTATTGCTGAGTAAGGCTCACAGAGTCAAGGCCTTTCCTCCTCTCCACCCCAGTGGCGAGCAGGCTGCGGGTGCACAGGAAGCAGGGAGGCGATGCATTTGGGACAACTGACCCCAACTGACCAGAGGGATATTCCATTCCATACCATATGACATCACACTCGGCAAGTGGCAAGGGGTCCACTGCTTGGGAACTGGCTGGGCATCGGTGGGTTGGTAGTAAGCAATTTTTTTTTCCATTTGCATCACTTATTTTCCCGGGTTTTATTTCAGTTATTTTCCTTTCCCTTACAATTTATTACACTTTTTTTTTTTCCCCCTCCAATTATTAAACTGTTTTATCTGAGCCCACAAGTCTTCTCACTTCTATACTACTCTCTCCCACATTCCACCAGGGGTGATGGGTGGAGGGGTGAGAGGTGGCATGGTATGCAGGGGCAGGAATGAGTGAGCGGCTGGGTGGTGCTTAGCTGCTGACTGAGGTTAAACAGTGACACTTCCCCAAGTGATTTGCTACAATACAAGACTCTGAAAAATGTTATGTTCCATTTAGGTTTTATGTTATTTACAGACCCAAATACAATACCACACATAAATCCTATGTAGCATAATTTATGAAATCCATCCCAAGCTGACATATCAAGAACAGAGGTGATATTCAGGAGAGGACAGAAGAACAAGGATGAAAGAGGTAAAGGAGAGGTTCCTGAGGATCAACCAAGAGCTCTCGCACACCCAGTGACATGTGCTTAGCATCACAGACTGTGGACAATCAGAAATAAACAGCTAATCTTCTCATTAGAGGATCAGCTCCCACCAAGTCACATGGCTGCACCTTTAGGAAGATCATATTGCTTGTTAGATTCACGACAGACAGAATTAAATTGCTCTAATCAAAAGATTATTTTGGGGTTCTTTTTGCCAAGAGCAAGATAGATACACTCTTATTTCTCTCATCTTAACCTTGAGAGAACTTATTTCTTTGGGATTTGTCAGTTGGTACAAGAGATCATAGTGCAACAATTAAAAAAACACATTGCTCTAGAAGTACAACTGGCATATTCATTTTGATGGCTACACTAGGTTAATGTGATTTGGTGAAAGCTAGAAGACATTATTAATTGGGCACACTTTCAAAGGATGTATTTCACTCAATATACCATGCCACAGGTAGGAAAAAAGATAAGTTTCCAATGGTGCAACAACTTTTTTATTAAAAAAACAGCAGCACTTCTTTTTCTGTGTAACCAATTAAAGATATCCTTACCCCCAATTGGAATACTCCTCTCTATCTGCGACCAGACTTTCTCACTCCTTGTACTAGCAGCACAACACAAAATAACACAGCCCCACAGCCACAATTCTCATGAGAAAAATGCATTGTAGCCCACAAAATCACTAACAGTTCCTCGACTGATACCTGTTTATTACACGTTTGTCGTCTGTCTCCTAAAGGAACCAGGGCACCCAAGAAGGTGGGAATTCTTGCTGAAGCCTTCCTGACTCCTAATACGTCACTGCCCCACCACGTACCCTCCTGTTTCAAAGCATAAGCTCACATGACATGTCTCTTGCCTCTACCCAGTCACATACTTTCACAGTAGTTACAGAACACAGCTGTCTAAAGAACTGACAAAACTATCAGAGTTGGTTAAAATCGACCAACAGTTTAAGAGTTATTCATAGGGCAGTGATGAAAGCCATAACACATACACACGATATTCAAATTAGAGAAAGTGAAATGGAGAGTAGAATACTACCAGCTTGTTACGTGATGGATCGGGTTGCTAATAAATGTCAGGTACCATTTTTACCATGCAAGATGAAAGACCTTCCTTCCTCCCTGCAATTCTTCCTTAAAAATTCTATACTGCAGAGAGAAACATTTTTCTTGGCTGTCTTCTGTGTCTTGATATCTCTCAAGAGGTAGGACATGTTAAAGAGGAAGACAAAAGACCACATAACCCATTTCAAGTGGAAGGAATTACAGTCTCCTGAACAAAACCACTTGTGCCCACTAGAATTGCAGCACTGGAGACAGCAATACGCAACACTGCAAGTTCCCAAAATTGCGATATGCCCACCACGTGTAAGCAATCTGCCTGTGTCAGCTGCAGTATCAGCTTCTCACAGCTCTGCCTTCCCATCTCCCCTGGTAGCACAGCAGACACTCGCACAGACAGCCCCTACAGAAAAGGTACATCTTGCTACTCTGTGTAGCAGGGGCTGCTAGCTTCCAGCCCTGCTCTCCAATAGAAATGAAGCTACTCGGTCATCTCTGGCTGAGGATGTAAAGCAGTGACAAGATGATGAAAGAGGTAGATGACATGATGGAGCTGGAGTCTCAAACAAATGTGGTATGAGATGGAAAGCACAGGGTTAGAGTCCTGCCTTCTGGGAGCACGCAATGGAAGAGCAGAGAGACTCCTGCTGCCCTCCTACCTTCCCAGGGAGAGTAGGGAAGAAAACACACAGTAGAAATAAATGTACCTCCTCTTGTACAGGTCCTTCTTGGCCAGAGGCTGCTGCCTTTCACAGAATCACAGAATTATTGAGGCTAGAATAGACCTTTGAGATCATCAGGTCCAGCTTATGACCTAACACCTTTGTAGCACTCAAACTAACTTTTGTGCTGTACCTTACCCAGAAGATGGATTTGACAGCACAAAGTCAGTCCTGCAAAGGAAGCAGCCACAGGATTTTTTATATCCAAAGAAAATAAGAGCATCTTAGGATTCAAGGAGAACTGACTGTGGGTACCTATGTTTTAGGCTATGCAGATTTCTGTGAATAGAAATGTCACATCTGCACGAGAAAGGTACAAGAAACAACCCTTTCTATATGCAAGTATTTGTATAACTTCAATACAGTTTCATACCAAAAAAAGTTATAGTAGTATTTAACATAGCAATTTCAATCTGAAATACTTAGTGTCACCTCCAAGCATTCTTCAAACTAGAATTTAAAACAATATATATGATCTCCTTCACTTGTTTTTATAAGAGTACAGACTTATTCATATGTCACAGATTTTTTTATTTTTCCTTGTTCTACTCTAAATTTAAGCCCTGAGTTAGATTTAAATTTCTTTCCCTCCCTTCTGATTCTAAACTCTTCAAGCAGATTTAAAACTCAGAAAGCCACATATATCCAACTACAGCTGATGGATATCACTGATAATTTGTCTCAAAGTGAAATGCAGCAATTTTGGCTTCAACTTGTCCTAATTAGTCTTCCCATTAACGCTCAAAGGAACGTGAGAAAATTCACACTTCTTTTTAGAGCATATCGCTTCAGTCTGCCTTGACTGCAGGCTCATCTGGAAAGGGAGCCAGTCTGCATTCTGAAATGTCTCCTCACAACACAAAAAGCATGAAATTCAGAAATGTTGTTGTAAATAGGAGAGAATCCAGAAAGCACCATGGAACTTAAAATACATGACTACTTCTGTAGTCAAGGCAATAAGCTCTATCTGTCCAAAATCCCGCCAACGACTACTTTATCCCAGCAGCAGACCCCTCCCCTCCATACAGTCAGGGGTAAGTGAATGCCTAGTTCAGAATTGAAATTGCCCTCTTCTCACCATTACTCACTTTTTACTTCATTGAGCTAGTATTTATTTGAAGATTACAAACACTCTTAAACATGGCTTGCGTGCCTCCAGTCTTTCAGCACTTAAGACTGCTCGCGTTAATGAAAACTTAGAGACTGGAGAAAAAAAAAATAAATACATATAGCTAGTTGCTACTGGTTTTCTTTTGAACTGCATCAAAATTATATTTTTGCTTTTCAATTCTCCTAATAAATTGGGGGGGGCACCACAAAGCTCCCTAGAACACTTTTTTAACAGGTGAGACATTTTAATACCTAATCCAACACTTCCCATATCACATAAATAAGAAAACTGAAAAAAAAAAATATTTTAAACACACACTAAAAGCTTTCTACCACAAAACAGCAGCAGATGGAATAAAAAATGAAGAGCATTTCATATGGCTTCCTTACTGTCTTGTGTCGCTGCTCTGAACTATTTCATTCCTGCATATCTGGCACAGAAAACGTTAACAGAAGCAACTTTGGTCTTAAAAACCTAATTATAGGGAGAGAGCACAGCAGACACTTTCTTCTGAAGAAGAGGGAGAAGAAACAAACACTCTAATATGAAGTTAATGAATGCCTTCTGCTCATTTACATTTTCTTGTCCTGTGCTTTTTAAAATCACTATTGCCAACTACACTTACCATAACCGGAAGAAAATCCCTGAAGCCATTTCTCAGGCCAGATACAAAACGCTATCATTCAGCTACTTAACATCCTTATCACTGACCATTGGGCAACAGATAACACACAAGAGACAAGTTTCGCTGCAACCCTGAGCAGCTTCTTCAGCTGCAAAATGAAACTAGTCTTACAAGAATCCCCATCTACAAGGTCTACTTCCTTATGTGACAACTTATTCGCTGCTCCCGATAAAATATCAAACAATAGCAGAGTAATCAGCTAATACAGTTACTTAATACTAATCAAATATGTTTATGGGATGCATGTGTATCTAATGCCACTGAAAACAGAGAACTTTCCTTGTGTGAAGGGCTTTGAAATTTGATTTTTATTCCAAGTATAATTAGAAAGCCCTGACCATGGAGAAAAAAACACCATTATTAAGAACAGCTGACATTCTGTTCCTTCTCTTCCCTCCCACCCCACAAAACACTGACAGATTACACCAATATAAGAAAATAAACTGAACTATTCTTAATAACTGAACAGAAGATAAACAGGGTAAGTCAAGCCTCTATTATACACATTGAAGATCTTGAGCCTGGTTGTGGTTCAGCATTCAAAAGTTTTTACATTCCCTACAGGATGTCAGTCCTTCTGAATGCTTCTCTGAACCGTTCTATAGCTCTTAACTGCATGGACTCAGCAACAAGCCACAAGCAACTCCAGATCACATCTTTTCATTGATCAAAAGAAAATAATTTACTCAAAAATTACTCCTATTTCTGTATTTTGATACTATTTAAATCCAGGTTTCGGCTTACCATATAAGTATGCCTTGTTTTACTTGGATTTACCTATTTCCCCAGAACAAAGTATTGCCAAGGAAGATGCCCTGTAGGAGTTACAACTTTGAGTACATTCAATTATAATAGTGAGGGTACTGAAATACTCTCTCAGAAGGTTTCTACCACACCTTCAGAGATACCAGACTTGGCAAAAACCTCATTAGTGAAATTGTTAAATTCCAGTAAGAAGAGTGAGCAATTAAATGATGCAGTGGAGCACATGGAATGCCAGCATCTTCATATGATCTCACCTTAGCACTATAAATCAATTTCCACATTCCAGTGGCCATTTCAAGAGCCAAAATTTAACTCCACCACTTAAGTTAGATGCCAAAAGGCAATCTGAATATCTTACCACAGAATTGCACGTCAACAATCAAATCAGTCAGTGCCAAAATGAAGCACACAATGAAGATTATACATTTGGTGGCTTTTTTATCATATATTATCAGTTTTAAATCCACTATGCAAGAAAGAGACAACCTCAGTAGAATGTGTGAGTTCTCCTATGTTCCACTGCAGTCAGGTTTGAGGTTAAAGATCCCAGTATTAACTGAAGTTAAAAGTCGTTTGGTAGAATGTCCTGTCATAACAAATGACCGTGTTCCCGTGAAATATATAGCATCGGGTTTTTTTCTGTGCAAAAAAATATCAGGTAAAGTGAACCACATCCTGCTTAAAAAAAGAGTTCCTTCGAACTAGCTGTTTGGCCAAACTAATTGTCACAAGTCTCAAATAACAAAAACTTTACAGTGCATGTCAACAAATAAAGCTTAACAAAACAGTCTAACAACATTTTGTGCTTTGCAGCAGTTGACTTCAGGGAGACGGTACCAAGCTAGCACAACAGTTTGAGAGAAGAAAACAAATACAAACTTCACAAACAAAACAAAAAGGCAAACACAAATGACAGATACAGTAAAACTCCTGGGATTGCCTGTGATAAAACTGAGGTTTTAACAAACACGAAGTATATACATGCAGAGAGAAAAAAAAAAAAAAAAGAAGAGAAGAAAGCCCTCAACGTATCACATATACACCAAGTGCAGCCACTCTGGTTAAGGGATCTTAATATAAGTGATATTTTAAGATTTAATAGCACTGCCTACTAATGTTTCTGTGAAGTGACAAATTGCCTAGAAATATCTAGGCTAATAGTACTCAGATGGGGAGTGCACAAGTCCCCAAGAGAAAGAAACACCTTCAAAAAAATTTAATAACTTCCACTCTTGAGCCAGATCTGGGTCAAACTAGCTCACTCACATGAAGCCCATATTCAGAACATGATTTAACAGGGGACTGTAAAGAAAAGTAGCCCTGTATAGAGATGAGATGCTGCCACTCCAAAATTAAGTCCCGTATCAGTCCTGTGCAACAAGGACAACTTTAACAAACCAGCACACAGTTCAAGAAGCAGCAGGTGAAATACATTTCACAAGAAAATATTATTCAGCAAAGAAAAATAATCACAGCACAGTCAACTACTGCAAGATTCTATTCTGTTTTTCTTACTGTGCTCAATTATTTCAGACGCCAAAGTTAGAGGAGTACGAAAGTACAGATTCGTTAAAGCACACGAGGCCAATAGAATACTACGGGGTATTTCACTGAAGTTGGAAAGACTGCACAGACTGTGTCTGATCAGAGAGTGTAAAGTAAACAGCAGGTAAGCACAAGAGCAAATTTTTACTCCACATCAGTCATTGGAAGAAAGTTATAAATAATGCTATGGGTCCAAGCTTGCAATGACCATCTGCTAAATTAATCTACAAAGGTTAACCTAACTTAGGTAAAATCTCTCTAGATGAAAAAAACCGAGCACGTTAAGATAGAAGTATGTTAGGTCTTAAAAGAATTAACTTGTTTTATCAGAATACAATATGCCTTTTGATTTGTGAATTTTGCCTCCTTATCCCAAGGATACCACACCCCCATAGGGGAATACAATTGTGATTTCTGGGAATGTAATATAATAAAGGATGCTCTGAGCAATCATTTTCAAAGTTCAACTCTCTCAGCAGCAACTGCCACACACACACAGAGCCACCTCATCCTCAAGGCTTTCTCTCTGCCTACCTCTTTGCCTACCAGCTCTTCAGTACTCAGCTTTGGTGCTGTTACTACAGCTGCACATACACAGCACCTGATAGAGAGCTGTGCTACTGGATGTTCATAAGCTGTTGTATAAGTATATGGGAGCAACATGCAACTGGCCACCACAAAATACTAAATAATGCTACGTATAAAACACGGATGCTCTAGGTAAAAGAGAAGAAACTGAATAAAAGATGAATTTAGTACTCTGTACTATCTTTTCCAGCAATCTGAAGCTATTTTTAAGAAAGTTATATAACTAAGTAGAACAAATTTTTAGATTAACAGGTTCTATTTTTTCCCCCCAGATAAGAGGATAAAGCAATATTCCAGAACAGCAGTCACATAATCAGTCAACTTCATTTTGCTGAAATGTAAGTATGAGTGAAAACTTATACTGCCACAGGGATATTTTTTTTCCTTTGTGGTTGGTTGTTCCTTTGGGGTTTTTTTTTTAAGTCTAGATCTTAACTTGCATTTGCCTTTTTATGAAGGCCATCTACAGCTTCCAAACCCATTTTCCAACAACAAGCACTTAACAGTGAAGACATGCAGAAATCAAATATCCCCCTAGGACTTCATTAGAAGCAAGGGCTAAAAGAAAAAGTACTTTAGATGTCACAATGTATCCTCCTTTCTTTCTGAATCTGCAAAATACCCATGCCACAAATACCGTCTCCTTCAACAGCCAACAGATACTCTCTCTTGCTGGCATTAGTTTTTCATCCCAACCTAGGGATAACAAAAAAAAAAACACATCCAAAACAACAACCAACCAGTATCAGGGAGATACCTGCCCCTCCACTTTCCTATACCAAGACAGACAGAATTTGTACTTTCTCAGCCTACCAGGACAGACAGAATTTGTACTTTCTCAGCCTCCAAAAGAAACTTATTTGTATTATCCCAACTCTCTAACTTACTCCCAGTGCCATCTCCACCATCAGCATTCCCCGATTAGCTAGGCTGGTGCTTTTCAGCAGAAAAGCTACCTCACCTAAGGCATGAAGGGAAAAGGAGAGACTCACACAAGGACACTTAAGGGGAAAGACTTCCTCTAACCCGAGGGGCCAGAACAAAACCCGAGGGTTCCCACAGAGCACTAGCATCCCCTGCAGATGAAATTTTGTTGTTGACCATGGTGTATATCAATCGCTGGCATTTTATTTGCAAGTACAGGCAGAAACAGAGCCTACAATTTAATGTCAGTGAATTTCAGAAGGTAAAATCCCACTTTCAACTTCCAGGGAGACTGGAGTTCTGGATACATTTTCAAGATCATTATCTATTACTAAAAGTTTAATCGCTGCTTTCAGCTTTACGCCAGGCTATGCAAGTGTGGAAATGGAGTAAAGCCTTCATTTTCTCTCCCAGCCTCTTACTCCAACCCTATTTCTTCTATTGATCACCCTCGGTTGAGCCTTATACATAGTAGTCATCTTCCTAGTTTACCTCTGCATTCTCTGCACCCCAGCCCAAACTCAAAATTCATAGAATAGAACCACTTAAGCTGGAAAAGACCTCTAAGATCATCAAGTCCAACCATTAACCTGACACTACCAAGTCCACCTCTCAACCGTTTCCCTATGCGCGACATCTACACATCTTCCAAATATCCCCAGGGATGGTGACTCCACCACATCCCTGGGCAGCCTGTTCCAATGCTTGACAATCCTTGCATGGGTGATCCTTCCAAGTATCACACTGAGTGCTGTACAGTAAGAGCATATGCATGTGAACTTTTACCCAGCTGGAAAAAGAAATCCTTTCACAGGCAGCAGCAGGTGCTGTAAGCAGCCCCGGCAGTGAGCCCACCCGGGTCCAGCGAGGTGGAAGGACGCTGTTTGACAGCTTTCACACTGCTTCACAGTAAGACTCTTTCTGTCTATCTCTTTCCTCCTTCTGCTGCAGGCAAAGGTCAGGCCAGGTCGCCAAACACAGCCAGCCTGCCACAGCACCACCGCTGCTACGTACCACTGCAAGTGGTTAATGTACCACAAGCAATTTACTTAATATACTTTGGCAACACCTGCACCAGCAGTAATTCTTTCCAAAGGCCAGAAATCATCCCCAGGAATCCCAAAAATTCAACTACTGCCTCAAGAATAATTCAGCTCACTAGAGAAGTCTCTCCCCTTCAGATGCTGATCCCCAAATGGTGAAAGAATAATATATTAACAGCGGCATATATTAAACTGCAATAGGTCTGCTGAGGACCTAGTAGTCTTGGTCTATGTAATTACTTACCAGGTCTTGGGAAAACGCAAGATATTGAAAAAAAAACAAACGGACACAAAAAAAAACAAAACAAAAAAACCCCACCCACCAACAAAAAAATAAACCCACACCCCAAAACCCTACACAAGCAAAATTAAAAAAAAAGTCTATAAAATAAATATACAAAAGAGTAAAACACAGTACTACAGAATTAAATCTAGCTCTCTGTGTTCTAACTTTTAAATTCTTGGCTTTGTTACTCTGCTCTTCATTTAGACATTCACAAGACTCTCTCCTTCTATGAAAGTTTCTTGAACATTGTAGGTCTTTGAGGACAAATCAACAGCCTACCCCACACATAGGGCACCATCTGGAACCCAGCTCAGGTCACAAAGGATTAACCTTACATTGGATTTGGCATAGCTCTATACCCTTCAGAAGAAGTCACTTTTTATTCTTCAAAAGTTAAGCATAATTACCCTTGTTTCCCAAATGTAGCACCACTTTGCCTTCTGTTTTTCAACTAGTCTGATGATGTGCCTTAGCTTACCTGCTTCCTCCCACCGCGCTCTACACTGAGCAATACTGCCTACCCTGGTACAATGTCTGTATTTTAAACCTCACAGATTCAAGCAGAACAAAAAGATGGAGTAAACTAGGAGGAAAGGAGGGTAAGGCTCACCTGGAAGGCTCAGCATTTCCCTATAGCAACCAAAAACTTGACACTTGCCAAAGGAATTTGACATTCCTGTTACTAATAGATATTTCTGAAAGCAACAGCAGCAAGAAGAAGATACAGAGAAGTTACAGAATTCCATCCTACAAAACTAATTACAATACAATAAACAGTTGAGGGGAAAATCCTCAATTTTCCTGCACTTTTTTTCCTGCATCATCTGGCTTTCACCATATTGTCTCTAGCTTCTAGGATTTTTTTTTCAGACACACCTGCAAAGCCATGATAGTAAGACTGTGGTTCCACTTTAATACATAATTTCTCTAAAATAAAACAAAAGAGAGGGATTCACATTCCTGTAATGCCCACAAATAACCCTCCCTCCAAGACCTCCGCCTTCCCCACATACACTCGAAGGACTAAATTTTGCATTTTTTGAAGGACAGTTGATAGTCTGAGCAAATGTGAATAATACACTGGTAAAATTAGTAGTGTTATTTCAGAGGTTATATTTAGAACTAAATCTCACAGTCTTCGGAGGATTTCTATACTGTAAAAAACAAGCCTCCCCTCTAGAAGGGAACTATACTTCCTTATATGTCCACCATCAAAGAAGCTACAAAAGATCATTTTAAAGGCTTGAGAATAAAAAAAAAAAAAAAAACACTCATGCATGTTACCATCTGATTAATACTATTCTGAAGTTTTCCTGAACTATATATGCAGATTTTAATGCTTACCAGTGTTTTTTCCACCTGTTAGTAGTCTATCTATAAAGTGGTGATAGTTATATATTATTCATTTCAACCCACATGTCACTTTTTATAGAAATATTCTGAAAATTGAAAGCCCTTTGTGTCCTTTGAAAAGGCTGGCTGAAAGATCCGATTTTTACTACAACCCATGCTTAAACAAACAGATACCAAATTAGGAGAAAAATGCATAACACCCAGTATCCAAGCTTTTTCCTAATGAAAATATTTAGCTTTGCAAATAAGTTCTAAAAAACCCAGTAACAGCAGTTTATTACTTCTCCATTCTTTCACTGGCAATTAATTTCCAAAAAGTTTATTGTTTCTCCCACCACTGTCAGAGAGAAAATAGAGTTTAGTGCCTTGACATGGTCACGATTTTGAAAATTTTATGAATTAGCACATTAATTAAGTCAAAGTAACAAATCCAACTAAACCATACACACAAGAAAATTTAAGTCATTAATTACGACAAATGCTTTAAAAGAATGTTTCTCATTCTGAAAGAGCAAAAGTTCCTTTGCCAATTTATAGATACGTCAGGCACTATTTGGCCACCAACTCCATCCCCTCTGGTACGAAACACAACACTTGCTATAGAACAGTCTCAGATGAAAAGACTTGATCATTCACTGTAGAGAACAGAACTGTAACCAAACTATAACTTGTTTAACTGAGACAATTTCTGTAGTCATTCAAGATAACACATGTTAAAGCATCCAAACCAAAAAGGCGACATCACGCAAATACAAAAGCCTTCTTTGGTAAAGCTTTGGCTTTTTATCATGGTAATTCTAAAAATCAGTTTGGCACCTCAAGCCCCAAAAGCATGGTTTACCCAGCACCTAAATGGGACGATGGTTCGGTGCCAACACGCCTTCCTGAGTGCCTAGTGAATCTCCAACACTACTGAGCACAGCCTTCATGTTTAAACAAAGCTTGTCATATGATGTAAGAATTGCAAAGTTATTCTAAGTGCTGCTACCTGTAATGTTATCTGGTTTTCCAAGCACTAACCCCTGGACAGTATTAAAACAGCAGAGCGGTTCACTGTTTACAAACTAATCAGCTTGAACATGAACAATCAGAATTACATATTTCTTCAACGAGTTTGGTTATCGCTTTTCTTTGCACCCCATGAAAGTTAGAAGATAAAGGGGTTTTATGCCCATTTTGTTTCCCGATGCACACAGTTGTGAGTACAGAGGTGGGAGAGCAGAGAATGTTTCAATTGCTGCCCTTGATAATGGAAAGAATTTCATGTTTATAAATTTATTTCCAGTTGTTGGCTCATATAGTTGGATATTTATAGCACTCATCACTATGGTATCCAAGCACATTAGCAGGGCTTTGACTCCCACAAAAACAACACAAAGTTGTTTTTAATTCCCTCTCCAATCTATTAAGACACACCTCAGTTGTGGTATTACTAGCACAGCATGTTTCAGAAATTAAAAATAGAACTCTTAACAAGCTAGACTCAATTTCAGATCTTACTTTTTGATCAAAACAGGCAGGAAAGAAAGTGCATCATAAAAGCTAGTGTGGGAGAAAATGGTTTACCAGGATCTGCTCTCTGGCTCTGAAATAGTCAGCTCCATAACCACTAGCCCAGAGAGTCTGAACTGTCTACTTACAAGTATTTTAAAAAACAAAAAAAAAAACCACAAAAACACACCAGCATCATTAGACATTTTATTAACAACTGAAGTCACCTTTTACCCCAGAGAAAGACAAGAGAGTCATTTTGCGCAATGCAGCATCTAATGTTTTCTCCAGTGTTACCTAATCGTACCAGTAAATCCTGAACATAGCAAATTGTAATGGCATTCAGCCCACATCCAAGCTACCAGGATGAAACCTAAACCTCTGCAAAGGGCACCAGTTTTAGAAGCTACGTACAAATCTTCACATCACCACTTGAGTGGTAGAAGGCTAATAATGCACTTCAGCTTTAGAAGAGAGGCTGACACAAAGTTGTTTTGGCTAAGTCAAAGCTACCATGCTTCACACTCCATAAAATATTTTTATAATCAAACACTGCTAAATTCTCTTTTGCATCTTGGGGCTAGAGCATTTGTAGGCAGATTAGACACAACTACAATATTGAAATGACAAAGTAATAGAAACAGAATTTTATCAGTGACAATTATAAATCCTAAATGCAAAATCAGCTTCTTAACAGAAACCTCAAATATTTTTTTTATCCTGTCTTTCTGTCCTGCACATTATTTTCAGAAGTGATCTGATATTCTCACTTATTACAGGCCAAAAATATTAATGATGTTAGAAAAATAAGCATGGTAACTGTGTTGTACATATATACACACACATAAACTCTCATATGATACATATTAATGCAGCTATCTATATAAGCACATATAAAAGATAAACTAAGTGATTTAACCAGCCTTACAAATCAGCAGTTTTCAGATAAAAAATCTCCATGCTTCTCTAAGTCTGACAGATGACTTCTGAAACACAGAACTCCACCACACATGTCACATTCTCCATCAAGTCCCACACTACCTTCCAACAGCTGGAATAATACCCAGTCATATAAGCAACAGATTAAGTCATGTTCTTTCAACTTTTACAGTAAGTTAAAGGTATATTACTCCCATGGGAGTACAGTACTCCCAGAGTCATATAAACAAGAACTCTTGGCAGTGTCACATGTGTTATTAATTCTATTAGACTATGTTTGAATATTCATATATATTCCTAATATTCCTATCTACTCTCAAACTGTAATCTCCTTCCAAAACTTAAGAAATACTTTTGTAAGAGCTTCTCAATTGTTCACATTCTTCATCTCCTTTCAAAACATCCATCCCAATTTCCATTTAAAAAAAATGGATTTTAATTTCCATTAAAAAAATTAAACTTATGGGTAAACACTAAATCTGCAATTTTTGCTATTCACTCATTATGTCTATAAACACATCTCCACATCGTCATATCCTGCAAGAGTTTTACTACATCAATCACTGATATTAGTCTTAATATTTAGAAAAACTAACTGTGAAAATCTCCTAAACCTGTTTACAAAGGAAAACAAGAAAAGAAAATAATCGTCAAGAAAAGGACCCAAGTATTACAGCACCATCTCAAAAAGATATTTTAAACGCAGAAATCTCACCAGTATAAACCAAGCCCTGTTTCTTCTCTTACTTATATCACAAAACATTCTCTTTAAGCCAAAAGATGATTCTCAAGGCCAGAGTTTTACAAGAACTGATCCATTAGTAACATCACAATTTACGACAAAGACCATAAAACAGGAAGTCTCGTCAGAACCAACCTCTCACCACTTTCATTTTTTTAAGGAACTGACACTGAAAAAAATAGAAAAGTAACGAACTGGAACAATTGTGTTGATTGTGGGCTCTGCATAAAGCTAATGCAGCTGCATATCTGGGACTGAAGTCCTCTACCACAGTCCCCTCAGCATCAAGGAGTAAGATCATTTGAATACCTGGTGGAGGCAAGAGAGGTTTCATGGAAAGGTCTAAATGTGCAAAAGCATGCCTATCCTGTGGACTACTCCAAGTCAGATTTGCTTTCCCTCTCTCTTCTCCCTCAACCCTGTTAGGAGAGAGAAGATGGGTCAGTCATGAGGCAGACCAGAAATACTGAAGCCAGTGACACTGACAAGAGTTTAAAGGAGAAAGAAAGTAATGTAAGATAAAGTTCAGACCACGTGCCACAGGGACAGCACGCTTCCAGTTCTACAGAAGCCATGAATCACTTCACTCAGTATATTCAGAAGCTGTATTAGACAAGATCTATCCAAGCCATCTACACAAAACATCCTACTGTTTTCTTCACCTGGGATTCTTTTCATCATGAGTATTTTCCCTTCTAATCTAGATAGGGCAAAAGAGTTCTTCCATAAGCAGCATCTATCACCCAACAGAACAAACTTTTCCAGTGCAACTTACAAACTTCCAGAAAAGCCATGGTTTCCAAGACCCCACGTCCATCAAACTTGCAAATAGCCTGGCCTTCCATTCAGTTGCGATCCAGAATTACCCTTTGTGGATCACACTAGCAGGAAAACAACATCTTTATATTCTGAAGCTAATTTTTATTTTTTTTAGTTATCCTCCCAGATGGAAAATAGGTACACTCTATATAACTTTCTCATTTAATGCACAGGCAAGTCCTGTCACAGAGTTTAAACACTCTAATTCACAGCTTAGTACCTACTCAAGTTAATTTTAGACCATGAAATTTAGATAACATACACAAACCACTACTGGGCTTTACAAACACGCACACACACACACGATTTGGCAAGTAATAAGCAAAGGCTGATTTTAAAATTACTGCTTTCAAGAATCCCTTAAAACACAAATTTAAATAAAAATATTAAACTATACTAGACATGCTCCCTTTACTAAATACCTGCACCATGAACTTGCCAGTTCTTAGTTTACTACTGCCAAAAGTAAAAAAATAAAAGCTAGCATCCTCATTCTCAACAGTCTCTAAAAGTTTTTCAGCTAGATTTCTCTAACACACGAGGAGAACCACAGCTGATTACAGGTGCCCCTGTGAATCCAACTTCTACACACTCTAAACATATTTTGAGTCGACTTTTCAAGTAGAATTAAAACCCTCCCATCGCTGTCAACAGCAAAATATGAGTGACAGATGGCTGATAGTGAGAAAAAAAAAAGGAGTCTAGTTAAAAAAATAAATGCATTCTTTAGAATTTGTATCTAAAATAAAACAATAAACTATAATCCTGTCCACAGTCTCTAGTTGCTCTTACAGTATACTTACAGTATACTTCCAAATGGGAAAACTGAAAGCTTCCTGCTACTTCATACAAAAAAATGCTATTGTTTAAGTCAGCCTAGAAAGACTGTCCTATTTTTGAAAACAGAAGATATTTTTAGCCTTTGCCAGTGATAGAGCAACCCCTGATGGAAAAGGATGTGCCTCTAAGAGTTTATCACAGATCACACAACTGAAGAAACACACAGGATATTCAGCCTTCTGATGCACTGACCAATATCAAGAATAAAATCAACCTGTGTACTTAAGAAGAGCAGCCCAAACACAGAGAGACAGACACCATTCTTCAAAGCAAAATACACACACATATATATAAACTCCGTTTCATAATATCTAGACTTGTTAAAAACTACAGGAGGTAAAATGCAGAGCCAGTACACATTTTGGACGGAACAAAAATGATAATTCACAGCACACTCACCTCACTTTCACAAAAACATAAATACATAAATGGCAGATAGTTAAGTTTATGGGTCACTTTTTTCTTGGTAGTAGCAGACAAAATAAGGGCCAACTGCTGCTTGGTAGGTTCAGGATGGACATTAGGGAAAAATTCTTCACAAGAACATCCTGTAGTACTAGGACAGGCTACCCATAGAGGCTGAGGAACCTGTCAAGGTTTTCAAGAATCATTCATGATTGACGTGGTCTGTGTTGGTGATGGTCCTGCTCTGAGCACGTGGCTGGACATGGTGACTTCTAGTAGTCTTTTCCAAACCACATTTCTATGATTCAATAGCCTAGAAGGATCCAGAGTAAATTCTTTCTCAAGGAGACTAAAATCAATACTAATTTTGCATTTAACAAAAAAGAAGAAAAAGGCAGCCTAAATTAAACTATTTGCTTCCTATTTCCTTTTCAGAAGAATTAGACAGTGGCATTTCAATTATTAAGTATCATGAGAATTGCAAGGAGTCCATCTACACCCAGATAGAGTTTGTCACAGGCATTCAAATCCCAACATGTCATATATTTAAGAGGTGATCATCATGTTGCAGCTACATTATTATCCAGCAAGATCAAAGCAATTTTCCCCACACACACACTTTCATCCCTTTTTAGGGGTATACTGTCAAGGAGAGTATGTTTTGATCTCAAAACAGGAATGTGATTTCTTCTGAGAGAGTAAATTCATGGGGAAAGAAAAGGCCTTCTGCAATCCATTGAGTTGGTTAGCAACATCCTTACAAACTTCCTGTTCAGTGCCACAAGAGTGAAAAAATAAACATTCATCCAGTCATCTTAAGGGACAAGACATATATTGAAATGTCAAGACAATGAACAAGAAGGAAGATGCTAATTCATGTTTACGCAATCCATAAAGGTAACAAATTACTAATAGCTGCCAAGTACACTTTATTGTTACTACTTTTTCCATTCCAAGGATTAAGTGGAGGAACAGCAGCACAGAGAATAGTGCACAGAAGAGGATGCAATTCCTGAACAGCACAAGAATATCAGATATACACTAAAGAAGAGGAAATTGACCTAAAATTATAGAAGTTACTCCTATATCTTTTACAGGAATCCTTGGGTTCTGCCTAATCCGACAGAATCAGACCACTAACAGTCTTTGATCTAGTCCTCCACCACTGTCATCCTAGTTTACAAAACTAAATTAACTTCTCTCGGAACTATATTGATTCTGCACGAGATTAAAAAAACAAAAAAGATAAAAAACACACACATACCAAAAAAAAAACCAACACAACCAAAAAAATCCCACAAATGCAAACTCAACCTAAAATTCTTTATCAAGCCACATACCAAAATACCATCTCCATAAAAAAACCATCATTCTCATTTTCATTGTTAATAGAAGAAACTTTTTAAAAGCTGCAAATAAAGTTTTTGCATTAGAATAAAACATATTGCACTTTTTTTTGTTGGGTTTGTTTTTTTTGTATTTTGTTTTGGTTGGTTTTTTTTTTTACAAGCATCTTTCTCCCTCTAAAGAACACACACAATTTTACTCTTACATATACACATAAATTGCCTTGAGGTTTGTTTTTTTCTGACATTCAAAACCCACCTGGACACATTCCTGTGTGACCTACTCTAGGTGATCCTGCTCTGGCAGGGGGTTGGACTCGATGATCTTTCGAGGTCCCTTCCAGCCCCTAATGTTCTGTGATTCTGTGATCTTGTCAGTTAATAGATACTTATGAAACAACACACAGACACACAAGATATTCTTCAGATCTATGCAACTAACATTTCCAACTAGGATTGCCTCAAAGCATTTTTCTGCAGAAAAAAGCTTAAATAGTCACTAAAAAGCTATTAGTTACATAAGTTGTATTTGTTTTCATAAGCAGAATGAGGCAGGAACTTTTCAACCAACTACACAGCATAACTGCAAGAACATAAAATTGCAGTGGAAAAATCATCTTCAATGGAAGCTTTTTCCCCTCCAACATTTTCAGAGTAGTCAAGAGGCAAGAACATACTTTAAGAGGTTTATTATCAATAGAAGGTACTAAAATAAACCAGCCAACCTTCGCAAAGCCTCCACGTGGTCACTTCATGAGAGGATTTGCTGTCACTGTGAGAGTGGGGAATATTAGAGGATTTCACAGTACAGAGAAGAGCTGTAGGTTATGCTTGAGGGTTGTATTAAAAAAAACAAACCACACACAAACCACCCACAACAAACAACACATCACTAACAAAGGCGGGTGGGCAGAAGGGCAGAGGGAAATCAACATTAAGCCAAATCAAGACACAGGTTTCCTCTCACAGGGGCCAACATTCTGCCATCTGTAGGATGAGGCTCATCATTCGCTTTCTAACTAAATGTCATTCTAGACAAAAGCAAGTCCACCATCTACAGCCAGACAAAACAGATCTAACCTTCAGCCAAATTTTAAGTGCAGGTTTCTGTATCACAGGGAAAAAACTGAGGAATTTGAAGAGCAGCAGGCATGATTCATTACACAAAAATATATTTTAAAAAAAATCCACATTCTAAAACCCATTCTTTCAAAGCTTAAACTTTTTTTCAGTATCACTGTGAAGTCATCATGACACAAAGCGAAAAAGATACTTTTTAAATTGAGACGTATCCTAATGTTTTCTTAGCAAGTGGCTTAAAATTGCAGCATATTCAGATGTCCTACCTGTAGCATGATATTTTTGCTGTTTTATTGTTGAGTTACAGATGAGAAGAGTTTCTTTCAAATGAAACAGGGACAAATGGAAAAAGGGTCCCAGCTCTTGCCCTGCAATCAACAGGTTATTTACTGTTCCATTTCAATGACCATCCTGCAGCCACAAGGGAACACAGGTCCTCCGGGTTTTTTTGCCTTTTTTTCCTGGCAATACCAAGACTACTGATATTGTCTAGATCTTAACAACACAGCCACAAGAAAACAAACCTTCAGTATGAGGTTCATTTCAGCCCAGTTCTGAATTCAGTGCAGCTCTAACCCAACTCACAACAGGTCACCTGGTGCTAGCCGGCACATTCAAACGAGTGCAGTAAATAGTTCACATGACATTGGCAAAAACTGGACAAAAAAACGATTTGTGTCGGTGTTTTGTATAGCAAAGATTTTCTTCAGGCTATGTACAGACTTCTAGGTTATTTGAAAACAGCATCTACAATATTATCTTTGTAAGCAGCTACAAAGCCAAATTTGAAGTGGAGGAACATCAGCTTGAGTGGAGGTGAGAACACCTCCCTCCTGATACATTTCATATCAATTCCTTTTAAACGCAAGTACATTTTCAATGAAGAGCCTCCTTCTTTCACCACATCCCTAGAACTTCACTACTGATAAGAACAAAGAACAATAAAATTACGAGCCCCCCTGCATTAGAAGTCTTTTTTTCTTCCATTAAAATCCAACATCAATGATGAATTCACCTGGTCATTGCTCAATTTTCTTCAAATCTCAAGTACTTGTATTTATATTTCTACTTTTAGCTGAAAATATAAAATAATTGTAAACCTGGGTAAATCAGATATTGCAGGAAAGTAAGTGTATCTGATGTAAGACACAAATCCTCACGTCTTCAAAACTTCAGCAAAATTGCACTGTGGCACTTAGTATAAGGCTGTGGAAAAGGGTCACAGAGCCTCTAGGTACTGTGGTGATAAAGGAGAAGCGATCTTTACAAGCAACATGAGAATGCAAAGTGATGATTTGAGAATATGACCATCGACTTCAGGAGCTTTAAAAGTGCCCAAGGACAACAAAAAAAGAGCAGAGGAGGCATTTAATACCATAATATGTAGGTGACTTGGGTTTCACCTGCAATTTCTCCAACACAGCAGGAAGAGATTGTTTACTGCATACTTTCTAAGGACCACAGTACTCACCAGAACTAGCATATACATTTTATTAAAAAAAAAAAAAAAGTATTTAGAAAAACTAATTACTCTAATATTACCTAAAACTAGAATAACTTATTACAAGGAATAAATCAAGACTGTTTTTATAGATTAAATAATCCTTTTATAGAATCATAGAATCACTATGGTTGGAAAGGACCTCCAGGATCACCTAGTCCAACCTTCATCCCAGCATCCCTAACCACTAGACCATAGCCTCAAGTGCCACATCTACTCATCTCTTAAACACCTACAGGTATGATGACTACACCACCTCCCTGGGCAGCCTGTTCCACTGCCTAACCATCCTAGATTATCCTAGATAACACTTGTTTTTCCAGGTTTATTCCAGCCTCTGCTCAACCCAAATCACACATCCTAGTTATCTCTTTAATCTGAATGAAGGAAAAATAAGCGTATAGTTTTCCTATGCAATTCCTCAGGAAAAAAAAAATAAAAAAAAAATTGAACAAAGGACTAGTAAGGAAGCAAAAAACCTAATTAACTAAAAGACTGATGATACTGTTGATAGCTCAACATAACGTAAAACAGTAAGAGATCAGCTCCATCTTCTCCATTCCTAATTTTTATACATTCAAATTTTCCAAATGCACATTTAAAATACACTTTCTAGAATGAGAGGTTGCTCTCTTCCAGTGGCAAAGAAGCGACCTCCGTGTAGCTGACTATACTTCTACAGTGCAGACTTCCAAGACTGCAGCTGACACAGATGCAATCACTGTCAGAGCAAAATCTTATCTGTTAGCCCTTTTAAAAGAGTGAAAAGAAAAAAAAATTCTTACTATGTTTGCATTGGGAAAAACCCAGACCAATTTTCCTTATAAATTTGATTGGGTCAGAAGCATTTAAGATGAAGAAAAGAAGAAGAGTACAGTGAAAGTAATAACTGCTTTCAAAACAGAATAGTCACAGATCTCCAAGGAATTTAACATATAAAAAGCAACAAACTTGCACCTATTTTGCCTGAAAATTAACAGGCCAGGTGTAATCAGTCATCATGCAGGCAAGGTTACTGCAAACTAACCACTCCATGAGCAGACAGGCGAGCATTCTTGTAGGCTTTTTTGTCCCTTACCTGTTCCTACAATTCAAACTGTTCTGTTCCACGCAAAACCTGGGCTAGCTAGTTAGACTTGCCACTTGTTGCATATTTCTCATCCAGACACTTAATTCCCCTAATCTGAAGAGAGTCAGTGATGAAGGAAGTGAGACTGAGCAACTACGCTACACGTAAGAGCGGTCTCTGCATGTTGCTTTCTCACTACTGCCTTTACATTGCCAAAACTGATGTAAAAATATCCATGTGACTTATCACAGAACCTCACAGAAATGCCAGTGAGGCCCTGAAAAAGGCTGCCTAGAAATGAGCTTTTACATTCTGTGTCTAGGGTTTTATTTTACAAAGACTGATTCAGTACACTGAAATCACAGCTAAAATAAAGGGTGACATCACACTAACCAGACTCTACACTAAAAAAACACAAACAAAAAAGACAGTTTTGTCTGCACATACATTTAGGTAGAAACAGCTCTGTTGAACAGAGACTAAGAGCAATGCATGAGCCCTCCAGAAACAGGCAGTGTTGTAAAACTTAAACCCCAGTTATTTACAAACCTTTCTGTGGGGGATACAACCAGTCCTCTCTGTCAAGTCCTGAGCTAGAACTCCAGGTAGTAGCAACAGGTCTTTTCTTGCTCAGCGGGAGGCTATAAGCGATTCACTCCCTACATGCCCAATCACTACAGCCTATCACTAAGCACACTACCTTGTCTACAGTGAAAAACATTTAAAAGAAGTTCCATGATTTTTTCAGATAAGGCTGCAAATGCTAACTGAATACGTACATTAAACAATGAGTAGTTACAGAGTATGTTTCCAGTGTTCATATAAAGGTAGTTTAAGGCTCAAAATGTGCCTCTCTTTTGCTGTTCACTGAAACTGATCTCATGACATTCTAAATTACAGAGCTGTGGAATGCAGGCCAGAGTTTCTTTTAATGTAACAGTGGCAAGAAAAAGTGCTAAATCCTCCATGAAATCTCTCGGCAAAGATGTATGATGCTTGGCATGCCCAGGTCTCGTGCTACTAACCTAAATATAGACAAGATCATTGTACGATGCTCCTTGTTCTCCCATCAGAATGCCAGCTATCTACCACACTCAAAAAACAGAGGACACTTTAAAAACAACTCCCCAAGATTCCCCAAGATTTCACCTGAGCATTTTTTTAATGATCCAAGAGGCAGGTATGTTACTAAGTCTGGCTGGCACAGAGCTCATTTCTTTCACAGCAGCTCCTCCGGTGCTATGTTTTACACCGGTGACCAAAATCAGAGTTGGTAACACACCAGTGTCTCAGCTACGGCTGAACAGTGCTTTCAGAGCATCAAGGTCTCTGCCAGCCCAGCGAGGGGGTGCAGAAGAGGTTGGGAAAGGACGCAGCTGGGACAGCTGACCTGAAATACCAAAGAGATTCCATGCTATATAATGTCATGCTCAGCAATAAAATGAAGGGACAGTTTTTTCCAAAGTATTGTTCCTCAGAGACTGGCTGGGCGGCAGGCTGCTAGTGGTGCTCTAGCATCATTGGATTTCTGCTTGGTTGTTTTTTGTTTTGTTTTTTCTTTCATCTATTAAACTGTCTTTATCTTGACCTACAAGTTGTTGTGTTTTGGTTTTTTTTTCCTTGCTACTGCTCTTCTGATTCTCTCCCCCATCTCAATGAGGGAGAATAAATGAAAAACTGTATAGGGGTCTATCTGCCAGTGAGAGACAACCCTCCATCACCATCTTAAATACATTAATTCTGATACAACTCAGTGACACAGCTTCCAAAATATATATGGTAGAAATAACTTTTTGCGCAGTATCAAAGCGCATGCTGCCAAATCCTAAGTAAGCAAAAATTATTTTCATTGAGTTATTTCAGATTAGAACAAACGGAAGTCATCTTTCTAAAAAATCAAGTACCAATGTTAGATGGAGGCAAAATTCACTGAGTTTATCGGGCAGAATGCTCCCACTAGCTGGAGGAAAATCCTGCTAGCATTTTTTTACGTGACGTAAACCGTGCATATTCACACTGTGAGACTGTTTCTATGAAAAACTACCACAAAAGAAGGCAAAGTGTGAAGTTAAAGCAGCATCAGTTTCTCTCTGTAGAACATTCACATGTGGATTTAGAGAGTGACTTTGGTTTAGTTCAAGCCAATTTCAAATTCAGAGTATGCACATTCACACAGGCAGCATGCTACCATCATTTCACGCAACTTCTCCACGTCTTATTTTAATGGAAATTTCTTAGCATCATTTTTTCCTATATATTAAATCCTGGAGATACATTACTAGAATTTATAAATGATCCATGCTTAAATTTTTTTAAACACTACCAAAAAAACCCTCAGAAAATAAACAGGCAATCTCTGAGCATTAATATTCATATTCCCCTCAGTGATACAGACACTTCATTCTAGCAAGGGAAGACAGTACCTCTTCTGCAAGGAACACTCTAGTACAGGCTTAAGTCAAGTGAACATTTCTGACTGTCAGGATAGATAACATCCAAGTAATACAAGAAGGCTGACTCAGAAAGCAGGACACTGCTTCACAACATGAGACTTGGCAAGCAGGGAGGAAGGAAACCAAGGAAGAATCCCTTAAACGCCTTCCAAATAATCAAGCTACTTCACCAAACTTGAGCCAATACTTACCAGGATCCAAAAGTGTAGAGATTAACGTCAAATCAATTAAATTTAGGGACTTGTCTGAAAAAGCGTCATCTTCCAAAATTACAGAGCACAACAGGCAACAAGCACAAAGGACATTGTCAGCTCAAGATCTAGGACCCTGTGCTATTGCACCTTCCTGACATCAAAACTGATAGTGCAAACTAGTATTTGACTTGCACACATTTTCAGTCCCACTATCTTTACCACCTCCCCACAGATAACTCCCAAAATCATAATTATATTTTGTCTCCTGAATTCAGTTCTGTCTTTCATTATATTCAATAGATGTATGTATTAACTCTTCTTTCTTTCCTTCCTTCAAAAAAATTTAAAAAAAAGTGTTAGGATACCATGCTTGGGACCTACTAAAAGAAGAGTGCTTGAAATCGCAAAATCAAGTAACTTTGGAGGGGGCTGTAGCATGTTCCCTAGTGTATCAAGAATTGCTACAATTAAATTAAACTACTTAGATTTTTTTCATCCATTAAAAAGTAACATACTCAGTTCAAAATGAAAGACAAGAGACTCCTCTGGGTTTCTTAACATTAAAACAAGTTCCTATGCTATCAGTTAAGTGTTCCAGAGAAGTCGTATCTACACAAAATGCAATGACAATATACCAAGAGTGCTGCATCTAGTTCACCACAACTTGTGAAACTCCTTTCCTCAAAGACAACCTCTATACATAGCGATGCAACAGTGTTTAAAATTGTGAACAGATCCACTTGCTCAGATTTCTATATGAAAAAAAGTCACAATTACCCATCTCTCTCACAGCTACACTTCTAAGATCAGGTGGGGAGGGAAGTGTTAAAAAAAAAAAAAGTGAGTTTTGTTGGTTTTTTTTCTTAAACAAACATCAACTCCTCAGTAGTAAATTTTTTTTTTTTTAAATAGTAATTCTGATCCTTTGCATCCAATCTCTCTTCCATGAAAGCAACATTCTATGCACTTTTATGCCTATTAATTTACAACAGAAATGGTAAAATCAAGAATCATATTTAACAGTAAGGGAGAAAGATCTGCTTATAAGGAACTTTCCACTGCACAGCAAGCTTATCTGATAGAGGAAAATACTTTGTCCTGCAAGGGCCATGGGCCCTATATCTTGTTACATCAGTATCTAGTTCTTATCCCTGCTGTCCAAAAGGCAAACTCAGGATGTGCATAGAGGAAAGATCTCTGCTGGGGTTTACAGCCCATTCAATTTCTGATGAGACCCCGATTCCCTAATTAGGCAACTCCAAAAAAAGGTCTCGAAAATGCCTGAAATACAGACTTTGTGTTTCCTGTAAATGGTACTGAAAGAATAGTTACACAGAGAGCGATGGATGACTGGCATGGGTGTCACAAGGGTTATTAAAAACTGTAAGTGTAAATGCTGTTCTTGCTGATGAAGAACAGGAAACTTCATGCTTCACAAATGTGTTGCAGATTTCCATACAGTATCCCACGCTTTTTCCCTAATAAACATTGTAAATTTTAAGAGAAGCACTTCAATCTAGACCATACATTTGATGGAGACAGAGAATTAGAAGCGCCATAATTTAGAAACTTACCACAATTTGTTTCCGAGTTCCACAAAAATAAGGCATGAGATCTTGGAACTGAAAGTTTTCAGAACTTTATACCTGCACTTTTTCATTGCAAGAAAGGCTTTTTTCTGCCACCCACCTCCCCTTAACCTTTTTTCTTCTTTTAGCCTCACTTCTGAAATAGTACCAACAATTTTTTGGTCAAAGTCTGAAGTTTAAGAGACAACCTAAATCTGAAGGCTAGACCCAGCATAGCTGTTAGCCATCTGATGTTGGGAGCTATCCTTCGTCCCTGTAATCACAAGCCACAAATGTTAGGGCTGCTGACTGCAAGGCTGCCAGTCAGAAGGAAAACAAGTACAGGCCCACTAGGTCTTCACAGAGTTGTTCAGCTGTTGGCCACCCACTGAAACCTTTTCTTCCACACAAGCCACCTGAACAAAACCTCCTACTCTACCAGAAATGTAGAAACTCTTCCACAATTTCGTAGAGCTCTACATTTCACTTCCACCATATTTATAAACAGAGAATATAATATTTTTCTGAAGACTTAACTGTAACCAACACACAAGAATAAACTGTTCAGTCAGACTAGTACAGGACGAGTTGAAAACAGTAATAACAGAGTTGACTTACAATCTTTTCCAGGTTCTTTTCTTTTCAAACTTACTTCTACTTGTATCAAAATCATTTCCTCCCACTTCACACAGAATACAGGAATAATTTTTGTCTTGCTCAAAAGCTGATCTGAATCCAGAACCACTTGCAAGAAACAAAAAAACCTCAAGTACATTAACTGCAGTTTACACAAGGATGAAACGTCTTCTTATCCTTAAGAGCACTCTGAATGAAAATTTTCAGATCTATTCTACTGAAACTAACATCCCCACAATTACGATTCTGAATTTTTCTTCTCAGCTTCCTCCAGTGCACATCAACATCGCTCAACTTCAACAGCGAAACTCCACTAGTTACGTTACTTCCTAATTTTCCTGCCTTTGCACAATATAACATACAACCAGCTAAATTCATTTTAACATAAAAGATTTCTCTTCGTCTTGTTTTTGTCAAAACACACCTCATCTCCGAAACACACAGGTTTGAGCCAAACACAAGACCTATTTGGCACTATTCTTTAAACCCTGCACTTTCAAAGAGAACCACTGCTCCTGAAATGAAGCATGAGTAAGAAGATGAATTTGAAGGAACATTTAAGATGCAAATAAAACCAGTAAAAACAGATTTTAAATGCACCTGAGCTCCTGCATCAGTGTATTTACTAGTAACTATATATTTGTACAAATTAATTCATCTGCAGACGTTAATTCTAAAGTTAGGATTCTGATTTTTAGTAGGCGTAACAAAAAGGCTACTTTTCATTCTCTTTGTATTGTTAAAAATTGTAATGATCTGCTGACTTGTGAAAAAATTTCCCTCTGAAAAATCCCCAAGGGCTTCTTCCCAATCAAGCATCACATTGAGAGCAGATGGTCAGCATCAAGTCTGCAATTACCAGTCTGGCCTGGCAGTCCCACAGATCACAATGATACTCTTCACTTCGTGGATGTGGGGAGGGGACAGTTTGAGAGATACACACAACTAGGTATCATAAGCAACAGCACTTGCCAATTCCACTTCCAAACCTGTCATATGCTCCTTCCATTAACTTTGATTTAAAGCAGTGATTTAGGTTTCCTTCCTTTTTTCTTTAACATTTTCTTTTCTGCTACAGAAAGTTTTCTCTAATAAGGTATCAGGAAATCGATAACATTAAGGACACAGTAGAACTGACCATTGTCAAGCATTGCCTGAGGCACAAACCAGATGAATTATCTGTTGTTGCAACTTTTTCTCTCTCCGTTTTGAGAAGCCCCAAAAGCAACGTGTAACAATGATCTATTAAAAGCACAGTTATTAGTTAACTGATAACAAATGCCTAACGAACCTGTGATTGTTTCAGTGCTATCCCTCCCGCCCACTCCCCAACAATGGTTTTATTATCTTCAGCCTGGAGAGCATCTGATGAGGAGGTGCTGTTTCATTTCCTCTCCTTCCTCCCATCCCTGAAATGGGGAAGCCCTCAAAGTGGGGGAAGGCGGGAACATGTTTTTAATTCAAATACAATTGTGCAACACTTGGGTGAGTCTGATTTAAATCTATATATATATGCACACACCATGAGGGTGTTTTACTCCCCCTACATCTCTTAAAAAAAAAATAAAGAGACAAAAAAAATAATCCCAAAAAACCATAAGGCTTCTGCATTAAGTAACCATTTACTGTCTCGGTTTTACACCCAAGAGTTTGAGAACCTGAGTAAAACCTTTATTTGGCCAAAACCAACAAAGGTCTAGAAATGAAAGTAAGCAGAGAGGAAGCTATGAGGACACTCCTACGGAGTTCCTTTCCAACTGACAGATGCAACAGAAACAGAGTGGAAAGGATTTTCCTCATGTGCAAAGAAGCCTAACAGACTTAACTCTGAGGCATTCCGACTTCTCAGGAATGCTCAGCCTCCCTATATAGACTTCTGTCTCTTACATTCATTCAGCATTCCTTACTCCATTTCCAATAATTCTTCCCGTTCTCTCTCATTTCAGCTACTTCTTTGGAAAAATTTACCAGGCATAGAAACGTTTTGGAGAACAGTACATCATAGCCCTGCTGTTGTTACCTGTCTTGAAAAGCTTGCTGGGAAATAAGGCTGTGCAAGAAGGAAACTTCATGCCTTACTACCGCCTCGTCTCTTTCTCATTCAGATTTAATTCCAGTGACACATTCCACAGGAAGGATGACAATGCTGCTACCTAAAGGGCTGAGCCTCTCCCTGATAAGATCAGCTTTGACTAATCATGATTTAGTCCAAAATAAGTTTTAACAATCTTTAGATACTGTTGATTCTCCTTAAAGATCTCTGACTATGAGTCAAATGCCATGCAATGAAATGTAAACACGTTTCTCACCAGAAGAAAGAAATGGGAAGACAACACCCACCATTTTCCTCCCAGCCCCAGTGAGTAAGCCTTCACTGCTGACACATACAATAAATACTAGAAAGTGTTGTCCCCTCATCAACTCCCTCAAAAGTTTTTCTGCTTTTACCTCTTGACAAACAAGTGCTCTGCGGAACACTACTTCTCAGTTTAAATCTGGCACTTCTTGTAACTGTAATTATCAAAAGACCTAACATAAGTAGGGGCTTTGTGGCAGAGATGCAAGTTAATGCACGCAACTCATGCAGAAGTAAATTAATTAAACCTCGCCAAAACAATTACTTGGTCCACCAGTAAATAAAGAACTGCATGTGCTCAACAGCTTTAGAAAAAATATCATCATTTAGGGAAACATACCTTTAAAACACTTTGGATCGTTTCCTTCTCAGAAACATCCAAACAGCATCAACTCACCTTCCACACTATCAGAACAGGAGGTACCAATCCCAGTGTCCCCGCTGTCGGAAGCTATACTGTGTCTTCTGACAGGATTGCTTTGACTGCTTGATGAAATGGTTGCGGACTGCCACAGGGATTCAGTACCAGGTAACCATCCCACTGAGGAATAATCTGAGCCTATAAAGAAGGAAGCCAGAAGTCTGTCATTACAGATACAGTACAGAAGGCAACAACAAAATACCAGTCAAGATGAAAACTGAATCCTACATTTCATAGCTCATGTTTGAGCCAGACCCTGTGCCAGGGTTTTGAGATGTTTTGCCCTGGGTTTTTGTTCGTTTTACTTTTTGTCAGTGGTTTTTGTTTTGGTTTGGTTTTTTTTTTAAATTAAAATCCTTTTGCAAGGTAGAACCTTCTCCAAAGGTCCAGTAAATACATTTTTACTATTTAAAAACATGACCCTTAAACCATCCTTGCACTAACTTTAACAAAATACTTATCGTGATTCCTCATGTAGAACTGATTCAAGTCACAGCAAGACTTCGCGTTGCACGCATTTAAATATAACCAGAGACACAAACAAATCTTAGGACTGAAACCAGTTGAAGATTTGGCCAGCTCTGAGATACAGTAATTTCCAACTGTGCATAAACCACATGACCTAGGTGATAAAATAAAGCCAGCAATGAAATCATTAACATTGGTATTTAACGTAATTCATTATGTTTCACTTCTCTCAGTAGCTTTCAGTCATCAAAAGATAAGACTACCGACTCGAGCAGGCATGTAGTAGCTGCACACAAGCTGTCTTTGAGACATCTATCCACCTAGCGGTTTGTTTCATTTTGTTGTTTGTTCTGGTGGTTTGTTCTTTTTTGTTGTTTTTATTTATTTAAACAATCATTAGAATATTACATTTTAAAGTACAACTCAGAGCAGCAAATAGTTCCTCTGTTCAAGGAATTCTTGAGAACTTATGTCCTACTTTACTGTCAGTCTCAAGGGAAAACACACTACAGAGTACGACCTCAGAGACCACCATAATTCCCGACAGGCAATATCTAAGTCTGAGCATTGTTTATAGGCAAAATACTGATCGCGTTCACAGCTCAAACCAGCAGAGTCACACAAAGAAACTTGGAAAAGCATGGCTCTTCATTTTATATAAAATCACACACATACACCCCCTGTAGCAGTTAGTTTTGCATAACACTTTCAGCAGGAAATGACTCATGAAGAAGTATCAGTTCACATATAATGTCTCTTATGCTACATCTGGTTATTTTTAGGTCATTTAAAACATTTTCAGCAGTGTCCATCCAAAATCATAGCAGCAATTTGCCTCTGCAATAACATCTGCAGATCATTGCTGTTTCCAGCTGTTTGTTTCCCAGTAAATTAAATAGTTTAGAAAAGGATGTAAAAATGAACACGTATGTATATATATAACCCCATACACATATAGAGAACACATACATACTCCCCATGTAGCAGTCAAATCACCAGACCTACTAGCCAGAAGGATAACAGCTGCTTGCCAAGGGACTGGTAAACTGAGGAATACAAGACACGCTTTCTTACTGTACGCACTGTAGGTTCTTGGAGGTCTTAGATATGCCTTGTCCAACTCACTTGTCTTAACTTCATTCTCCTTTGAGGTTACTGCCTCTTCTTCTCTTTAAGACACGTTCCTGTCTTTTCTTACAGACTTCAGAATCCTTCAACTCTCCTTCCCCTTCATTCTACTTTAGCCATACCTTATGCAACGCATTTCCTTCCTTAACTTTCTTGCTTTTCCTCCCCAAGTGTCTCTTAATTATTCCATGAAGTAGCTTTCAAGTCCAAGGGTGAGGCTGCAGAACAGAAGACCAGAAGAGCCAGACACGAACACAACTGGCTGTGGCTCACCAGTCACATTCTGTAAGGAGGTCCCAGCCAAGATCCTAAGCAAGTATCACTCCAGGTGTCATCCTTCTTACCACCCACTCTGTGTCATCATCTAACATACTGAAATGTGATAGTTTCACACACAGCTAGCGGGAAACTGGGACATTCCTTCCTATCCTACCATCCAGCACATTTTTTACTAAACACTCTGGCTGCTCTGGGAACAACTTTTCTGTCCCTCCCTCCTAAAGAGGTCTACTCTCCACAAGAGTTCCACTTCATATTTCCAAGCTGCATCTATCTATTCCAGCAAGGATAAAGTTGACTTATGGGAGCTCAAGCTAATTAAGTCAGAGACAGGTCTGATTTAAGAGACATTTAAAATACATTTATAGAAGAGAAACTTAGTTTCATTTATCCTTTACTATGCTGTTCTCCAAAATACAACTCTTTGGCGACATTTGAGCTTTTATGGCAACAAGTAAGTGTTGAGAAATGCAGCAGATAATGCTACTGCTACTACACATTAAACCAACACAGCATTAAGTGTCAAGCTCTTTAGATCTCTTAAAGGAACGCTCAGTATGCGAACCTATAACCATCCATACACAGCCTCCCAAAAGGGAGAGATACTTTGCACTTTGGTGGAACTTTGAGGAATAAAAGCTAAAAATGGCATGGAACAATAGAGAAACTTAGATAGGAAAAGACATTCGGAGGTCATCTACTTTAACCCCCAGCTCAAAGCAAGGCTGATTACATCAGGTTACTCAGGCCCCATCCGGCTCAGTCTTGGAACAATTCCAGGGACGCAGATTCCGTAATTTCTCTGGGCAGCCTGTTCCAACATTTAACCACCCTCCATGCAAAGAAGATTCTCCCACCATCCCATCAGAGTCTGTCACGTCCCAAACATACTGTTGCAATATACCCCAACAGATGCAACAATATGATGCAACTAGACTTAACAAAAACTGTTACCATACTAGAGGGGGCAGACAGTCATTCCCATTGAGATCTCCATAGGTATTGTAAACTGAGGAAATAAAAAGCATCATGAAACATGCTACTATTACTTATTCTCGGTTTTTACACCTACATGCACACAGCCTGGGGACACAACAAACCCCAAGTGTGGTACTGAAGTACAGGTCCAGGAGGACTTGCTGACGCAACACAGAATCAACGCAACATTTTCTGAAGCAGCTTTGCGTCCAAGGGCAATTCAGCATTTCTAAGTTAATTCCTGCAGCCTGA
Organism: Baryphthengus martii; assembly: GCA_013396935.1. Lineage (NCBI taxonomy): Eukaryota > Metazoa > Chordata > Aves > Coraciiformes > Momotidae > Baryphthengus > Baryphthengus martii. Next base: position 482,621 of record VWZK01016247.1, read on the forward strand.
TTCTTGAGGGGGTAGGACTGAAGAGGCAGGTGCTGGTACACATCCATAGCTACACAGAGATCAGCGCGAGGTCAGCAAGCTGGCTCAGCACAGGCCTACCAGACCCCATCTGGCACTCCAAAGAAATACTGAAGTCTCTCTGCACAGTGCTCTGGGCTCCAGAAGGGTCTCTTCCCTCAGGCGTTCCCTCTTGCTACCTCTTTGTGAGGCATAGCTGGCTTGGTGACCTCACTGGGATCGTGCCTCTCCCTTACAGCCATCCTGTACACAGGGAGAGGCAGGGACACAGGCTGGCATGGGGTGGAATGGTCTCATTTTCCCCACTCACTGGGCTTCTGCTGTTCAGGAGCACCCTCTGCACTCAAAAGGGCTATGTCTCAAGAAAGAGAACTGGTTTAGAATTCGAATAGGCAAACTGTGTGCTTTTTTGACTTGTTTGAGACATGCCAACAGAACACGGTTGCATATGAACATTTCAAGAAACGCTTCCTCTTTGCTTCCCACAGATCTCCTGATGTTAAACATGCTGCATTTTTAATAAAAAGATAGCTAATGATGTATTCCAGGAGTCTACACTTATTAATGTTTCAGGGTGCATCTGCATCATTTTACCTTGCTGACCTAACAGTGATACTGCACAACAGAAAGCCATTACAAAAGATAAACACCCGACATGAAAAAGAGCTTTTCAAAGCTAATTGAACCCACTCCCATTAATGTTCAAATAAAAGCACCCAGACAGCGGAAAAAGACTCAATAATTAAGTCTCAACATTGTCATGTGTAGCCATTTCAAAGTGCCAGAGAGCAGACTCCCTCTCCCCATCACCGAGGGACGGTAGTTATACAAGTTGCAATAAGGAAACATAACTCATAAATCAAGACATTATAGACTTCATTGGTCCAAGCCATGATTTAAAAATTCATTTCTTGGTTTCATTATTTGAAATTGACCTTCCAAGTAAAGTCCTGAAGAATCCTCAATGGCTATGCTCCCTCCATCTCCTTTCCAACAGCTCTCAGTAAACATATGATCTTTCATGTAGCAAACAGCCTAGACTGAAAAAAAGAAGCCTAAGAAAGGGTGAAGATACACAGGAGTCCCCACACTGCTCAGCTAGCACAACTGCTTTACCCTGCTGCTCTCATCTCAAACCTGCCAATCAACACCTAGTGTCCCAAAATACAGAATGAGGCAAGAAAAGTAAGCAAAAATTTCCAAGAGATATTTGTGCTGCTAAATTGTATATTACCATCTCACTACGACCATTCCTTACTGGGTCAGGAAAATCTACTTTTCATAGGATTTAACTCAACATTAAAAACTAAGCACTGTCATCCTACCCGGCTGTAATTTTCAACAAATAATATGGCAAATAAAATACATCCAAGACCCCAAACAAATCTCTGAGGGTGCCTTGTTTATACAAACGGTGGACTGTGTCCTTGATTTCGGCCAGTTAAATATATAAGCACAGCACAGTGCTGTGCTTCCAGGTTAGGCATTTAAAACAGATCAGTTAACAGCTAAGTGCAGGAAGTAGACTATTTATTAGACGAGAACCGGCGCTGAAGTTTCACTCCTCAAAAACACAGATCTTTTTCTGTGTATTCCAGAATGATGTCAGCTACTGCTGTCGGGAAGACATCCAGTTAATTCTGGATCACTACCACTTCTAAATTCAGCGGCACGCACGGATCCCATGTGATCTATATGTACAAAATAATAATACCATCATCTTTATATTTGGTTCCTAAAACCCTCTAACATGCTTGACTGTAAAAAGTATTATTTTAAGTGACAGCTATGATACTATTGCTTTCCGTTCAGTGTCTAGGTAAAATAACAGCAAAAGACTTAACTGGGTTTCACAAAAGCTACATCCTAACTCAAGGATACTGATTTTTCAATTCCACATGATGACTTCTGGTCACAATCTATGTCAGAAGTGCCTCACCCACGACAGCCAATTTAAATTATATAGTCAAAGGATTCTGAAGGGGGCATCTCACTACAGTACTATCAAAACTGACAACTATGCAAAGCTCATTCGAGTCATCATGGATGTGAGTAGGCTGTACAATAACATTCCATGCTACGATGGCACAGAAGCCTGCCTGAAGCTCTTTCAAGGAAAGCAAGTCAGCATTTCAGCCCAAACACACTGCCAAAGTAATTCGGTTCACATTCACCATCAACATTACCCCAAACCCTACTAATCACACTAGAAGATCGTACGATAGTATTTTGAAAAAAGTCAAGTCGCCTTCAATCCATCTTGCCCACACCTACTCATACAATCCCCTAACATTGCTGAGCTTACCCCAGCTGCAACTTCTCCCCCACCCCATTCTCAATGAATCCTTCAAGGTTTCACAGCCTCTTTTGTACTCTCTCCCTGCTCCATGGGGTTCAGTAACCACACATCTCTTCAGAAGGAAAATTCTACAAACCAACCCACAAATGGTCTCCCAGTGAACCGTCTGCTGTATTATAGGAGTAATTCACTTTATTAAAAAACATTTATGTTTACTCATCATAGCTGCAAGATCATTACTGCTGAAAGATTAAAGAAAAAATATCTCACTTTAGGGCATGTTTCATGCTCAACAATCCTTTCCCAACAAATATTCTACCTTTTTTCCAGCTGCTGCAAAAAAGAACCAATAATTAGAAAAGAAAATGGAGCAAGGGAAGTTAAAACAATTTTTAAAAACTCTTTCCAAAAATCAGACACAAGAGCAGACGTCACATTTTAACTTCTTAAAAAAAAAATCTGACAGCTGATGGAATGGTGCAACAGCAGCCTCCTTCAATCAAAGGTGAAGCAAAAAAATAAACAAGATTCATTAAACCTTACATCCTCACACAATAAAAAGAATCAGTCACGTAGGTGTTCTTTGCAGACACAGGCAGAAAGAAGCTCATATGGACAAACACATACTCTTGAAAATAACATTAAAAAACTGGCATCCCAACGCTAACACCTAGACAAATACTTGCTAGGTGAGCTTCATCTCCATCACCCTTCTGCAAAATGGATTCCAGCTTTTATTAATTCAAATAACCAAAACAAGTTCCAGGTTTACAGTTCTACCTCTTCTGAGGTGAGCAGTACGCTGGTAAGAGAGGGTTTCTAACGCTCTCAGGGAAGGTGGTCAGATGACAGTTTCAGGACCCTTTTCACAAACACTCTGGAGGTGGTGGAAGCTCACAGCTCTACCAGCTGGCCATAAACTGAGGCACCAGAAGGTCCCAGTCTCTCCTCTCACATGAATGCATCCATGAGTAGGTGGATGATATAGCTGAATCTAAGCACAAAAAGGAGCAAAGTGGGATGAAATGACAGCCCTAATTACTGAATTTTTATTTTCAGTTTCTCAAAAACACTTTACAATGTCAGATAGCTAAAGTATGATTCATCCTGAGGACTTACATCCTTTATTAGTCTGCTTTCTTAACAGAGCCTACAAGTGATTTAACTAAATTCTAGTTTGTCAGCTGGAAACTGATTGGAGCCATCCTAAGTAAAAAGAAACATTAAAAAAACGTAAAGATATAGAAGGAAGAAGGGAAAGAAGAATAGGAATGCAAGAGTTTAAGCAAAATACTATTGGGAGAGAGATCTTTTTACCAGCATTTTTACTTATACAGCCTGATAACACACTGCCTGGCATACAAAGGCCTATGCCTGCCCTCTGTACTATCCATGTGCAAAAGAATTCACTTCCCAGAAAGAGAAAACAAGTTTTAAAATAGTGCAGGAGAAACCTGAAAGTAAAAGAGAGAAACCCAAAGAAGAAAATCCTCAAAATACAATCTTCAGTGTAAACATACACCTATTGGCAGTAACAGTTAGAAGATCCTGAATAGGATCATATTTTAAGGAATATAAACTTGCGCTCCAAACTCTTAAGACAGTTAAATTTTAAGTAGATTGTGCCACCAAACCTTCTGCCTCTAGAATTCCGTAATAAAAGTCAAACCATTGTTAGTTCCTCCACCCCAGAAGTAACTGAGTGTATGATCTCTCACTATAGATAATTTTATCTATAAAATGTTTGTCTTGCACACAAAGCACTATTTCAGTTTGAACTTTCTCAAGCTGCAATCTTTTATGACTTTACAAATGTGTATGGCACTGTACAAGTGAGGTTTCTCGTGCAGGGAAGCATGCAATCTAGAACAAAGAATGGGAATTAAGAATAAATACGTCAATTTGACACATGAGCTTTAGAGAATCTTGCCATGGCAGTTTAAAGACGTAATCAGGTAGCTCACTCTCCATCAACCCTCCCGTGCACCAGAGTCCATAGAAAGTAAAAGGTACTCAGCTCTGTTTTTCCATCAAGGAGTCCAGCTGGCCAGCTTATGCCGCTGGCTAAAATGGGTGTGAGCACAGAATGTTGTTTGACATTAGAGCTAATGGGATCTGGAGGTCAGCTGCTATGCAGAGGCTGGTCACCTTCCCCAGCCACTCCAGACCCCACACAAAGTGGTTCAGGAACAAACTGTTCCTGCTTACCGAAAAAGGTTATCCTAATTTGATTTCCTAAACTGGCTCAGCAAGGGGTCAGACTAGAAGCAGTGTCACAGAGGGAGCAAAAACCTTAGACTCTCACAGTACAGAGTAACAGACTAAGCCTCCTTGACTTCTAGAAATTAGGCAAACCAGGAACCCAAGTTTGTAACACGCTTCATAATTTTTATAGAGATAGCATTTAGCTGTGTTAATTTAATATCAACCCAATTATAAAATTTCTACCCTTGTCAGGAAGGAAAGAGGTTTGCTTTCATTTCAACACTGACAGGAGCAACACTGGGAATTCAATCCAACTGCTGATGGCACTCCTGTGAGTTTTCCACTTCCAGATAGAGAATTTGCATAAAGCAGAACTTCAAAATACAAACTGCAGATGTTTCTTATTTAACATTTGGCACGCAGATTACATACATTACCTCATGCCTGCTATGCTGGCTTGCCTCTTTGTCTTTAGACTCAATGCACTATTCACCTCATAGAAACACAAAATTATATTCTTAGTTTCCACTCACTTCCGTATAACAACAGCAGAGGAAAAGGCTACTTTTTAAAACTTTGGGAGTTTATCACTTACAACATGAAGAGGGGAATGTCTAGGAAAATAAACTCATTAAGTTATATTTAAAGTTAATATAAGCTTTGAACAGCAAGGACATGCAGGCAGCTCCTGGTGTCTGTTAAAAAGCTGTGCACTTCTGGGTTACTAGCTGAATCTTTCTCCTATCAGGAAAAAAAAAAGCCAATAATCACAGATGATTACGTTTCAGCTCTTCTTGCAGGTTAGCTTTACTGGTATTCAAAACCACGATCAGGTAAGTTCTCCAAATCGTTTGCCATTCCAAAATTTTTCTTACAGAATTACCTTTTTCCTTACCCTTTCTGTTTAAAGAGTTTTTTCGATTTAAAGAGTTAATTCGATCTCTATGCATTGAGAAAAGTGAACTAATCACAGCTGCTACAATGAGTCAAAAAAGTACTAAATGGTATTAAACAGTTCCCACACCTACCAAAGTGGACCAAATAAAGGAGTCTAGCAGCCTTACTTTTTCAAAGAGCATAATTTCTTTCTTCCTTGTAATCAGGTATCAATTCTAAAAGATATTCCTGACACTAAAATAAATGGTGAAGACAAACAAAAAAATTGCTAAAACATTTTGCTCAAGTATAACAATACTAGACTTTTTACCCAGCATTTTTCCAGAGGCCTAATGTCCAGAGGCCTATGTAGAGGCATATACAGACAACAGGATTTACTTTAATATGGATACACCAGAGACCAAGCCTCCAGGCTACAGTTTTAGTGCTTGCTAACACAAGTATGCACATCATGTAAGGAAGTTCCCACATTGCTACATTTGGGTTAAAAGAATGATATTTTGGCTTCACTGAAGTCATTAGGAGAGATTTTCCTTACGAACTTCCAATGTCCATGTCACAAAGCACAACTTTTTCCCAATCTCAGCTTCCACTAACACCTATTCTGCAAGGCCAATAACTCTGGAATTTAAAAAGAAAGAGCAGTAGTTAAAAAAAATGTAAAATAAATCCTTCACACTATACACCATCAATCGTACCTAGGATACTTTCAGCCAAAACTAATAACCCCCTTGTTCAATCAGTTTGGTATTTCACATGACTAAGTGAACAGAAAGAAGTAAAAATGGCAACTGTTAGCCTTGTTTTCAGTAAAGTCTCTAGCAAAAGTGATAAAGGTTTTAAGTAATGGCATTTTCAATGCCTTTTAGGGCTTGTAGCTGGGTCACTACTCTCCCACTTGGTTTTCATATTACTCACAAAACGATCAGGCCTTTGATCAGTGCTAGTTATTGAACTTTTATACAAAGCACTATTTCTCAAGTAGAAGAACATCTCCAAAGTTCAGAACTGCCCAAAGGTATAAACAGCTCTGCTGTAGAATAGGCATTCAGGAGAGAAGATACCATCTTTTAAAGAAATACAGACTTGGGGAAAAAAAAAAAAAAAAAGCCTTATTTATTCTGAAACATTTGAAAAAGTTGCAGCTTTCCACACCATCTGGAAACTACGCTACAAAAGAAATAAAGCAGACATTAAAACATAAGGATACCTTATAAGGAATCTCAGATCTGACTCCAGGACGATTCAAGAATGTTTCTTGTCTGAATACTACACCACCGGTCTCTTAACATATTAGGAAGTTTAAAGCCTGAAAAGCATCACTTGCTTTTCTAATTGCATTCGCTAAGCCTTCTTCAAGTGTTTCAATCAATAAAGAGGCAGCACGACTTTGCCTTGACACTACTTGCGCTTGCCTTTCCTTAGCAAAACTGAGACAGACTGCTACTACCTCTCTGGTCATTATCCATTATTCTGGACCCGTTTCACCCTCCATGTGAGTTCACTAATTGGTGGAAGCTACATTGTCCAGTGGAATTAATGTCACTTTTTCCTGATCCTCTCTTTTAATCTTCCTTGGCCTTGATGTAAATTGGAGGATTAACTATATACTTCCTGATGTCATCAGCAATGGTGGAACAAGATTGTGCTAAGGAGGTTTTTCCATTATCCACTGGGTGACTAAGAGCCAGCCCATTTGACTCTAGGTATTGCCCATTTGCCTCACAGCAGCATAGATGCCTCCTGCAGCGATGTCTTATGCTGGGGTCAGGCAACTGTAAATCCTCTCTTCACAATTTATTTAATTTTAGTATTCTCCTGGTCCAGCTGCCCAAACCAGCTTCTCATAAGATTAAGCAAGTGCCAGAGTGGACACACGGAAAGCAGTAAGGATACATGAGTGGAGGTAGCCAGAAAGGTGGGAGCAACTACCCACTAAATTAGTTGTAAAATGTAATCATGACCCGCAATCCATCCACACAGACCCCTTCCAGCAAAAGGAGTTTTACCTGTCACATCTTTCCACGTTTCAGGAACTTGAAAGAAAAAAAATAAAAGGTTCTCAACACTTGCCCTTGTTTAATTTGTGTTAATGTCTCCTTTTATAGAGGGGCCACTCAATTCTCAAAAACCAGCAAAGATTCCTGGGGAATGAGGACAGAAAGACTCAGTGCCACTTACGGCACGGCTGCCTGCAGAGAAATAGGTCACTTGAGTGTGGCTATACGATCAATAGCATGCTCAAGCCTAAGCAACTGTGCCAGATGCTGCAGAGAACAGCGTCCAGGGAAAACTACTGTCCTCAGGGGTGATTCCACAAGGGTCGGCAGTTTCAGGGCATATGAGGGATGAAGTATCAGGACTAACACAAACCTAAACACTCTTGTGAACATATTTACACAGATTATTCCCTGCTGCACGTTCTCCTCCTTCAGCTATCCACCTCTAGGCCTCCACAGCCCATGTGCAGTCTCCCACATGCCACAGCTAGAACCTCCACAGCTTGCCCTAGACAAAAAGAAACTTGTACGTGGGAGCCTAAGACAGAAACCAGAACCTTATTATACTTCAGTACACCCTACCCCAATCCAGTAGAAATAAACTTCAGGGCTATAGATCATACTACTCCAGATCTACCAAAAAAATATACTCAAAACATAATGGCTTCCTTCTTCAGAAGCTGTAGCAGGTGCCCAGGCACTGGCAGAGGCCTACAGGGCAGCATCTGTGAGGAGAGGCTGGGGCTGCCCCAGGTTAGACATAGTCCCTTCCAGCCGGCTCCAACAGACCCACCACAGGGCTCAGCTGAGCCCCTCAGCCAAGATGGCAGCGCCTTGGGGAATGTGTGTGTAAGGAAGCCAAAAACAGTGCCCAGGAGCAATGATTGAGGGAGGAAAAAAGCGTGAGAAATAGCCCTGCGAGCCCAGAGGTGAGACCTGGAACGGAGGAGCAGCAGGAGCTCTGGGCAGCCACACTCAAGCGACCTATTTCTCTGCAGTCAATCATGCTGTAAGTGGCACTGAGTCTTTCTGTGCTCATTCCTCAGGGATATGTTTTTTAATAATCGAGTGGCCCCTCTGTAAAAGGGGGCATTAACAAATAAAGAAGGGCAAGTCTTGAGAAATTCCCTGTCAGCCCCTATGGGCACCAGGCTGGAGCAGGGGAATAGCATGAGAAGGAAGGAACGCGGAGAGGAGCCGCCATGGACCAACCCACAGTCAAATCTCTTTAGCCCACAGCAGTAGCTGGTAAGCACTCTCCTTGTCTTCATCTCAACTCACAGGCTTTTCCATCCTATTCTCTCTCCCATCTTGCTGAGGAGGGGGAGCAAATGAGTGGCTGGGTGGGCATGTGGCAGGCAGCCAAGGGTAACCCACCACACAGTCAGTAAAAAGGCCACTTTTAGAATCACACACCAAATACACTGAACATGTTTTAAAGTCAATCATAACCATAACGAGCCTGTGAACTTCGATTGTAACATCATTAAATAACCTTTCAGATCCATGTGTGTCACACTAGCTGCCCACAAGGGTTAAGTGCAAGAAAGCGGACGACTTCTGGGATTTGCCTTAGGAACAAGTCACATTGCCAGGGCTGTAGGAGCAGAGAGGCGCAGGCTACTATTTTTAGGGAGTGTCAATCACATCCTTTTGAGCACCTCACTTCTAGTTTTCACCACTTCTTGCCTTTATCACCTAAACAGCTCTTACTGGCCGAGTTTCAGTAGTGGTCAGTGGAAAGACGCTTGAGTAGAGGTGATAGAGTTTATTGAAAGTAATAAGCACTTGCTATTTCATTTTCAAGCGTGTTTGTTTCACTTTCCACTGGCATCTGCTGGACACACAGAGCCTGACTGAATGACTGCAGGCCCCAGAGGAACACTACCTCTACATGAACATTTTCAACGTCTTCAAAGAATTATTAACCACCCGTGCATTTCAAAGGATGGTGTAGATGAAGGGCTTGAAATGCTGTATGTTCTTCACTGCAATTATTTAAATTCCTGCAGCCTAGTGGCTAACTACTGTCTTTATAGAGGTATAAACTATGCTGCAAGGTTTTCATAAACAGTTAAATGTGTACAAAGAGACTGAAAGACTGTAGGCCAACCATATACATTCCAAAAATCAGCAATTTAGTTTTTCAGAACAAGTACTGAGACTAAGAAGCTGAATTTATTTTGCCTGGGCTCCCAACTTTGTCATTAAATCCACTAGTCAAACAAGAAGCTCCTGTCTAAAAAAAACCAAGTAAATCTCAGCAGCATGCAAATAAGACAGCACATTGTTTTCAGAGAACACACTCCTACTGAACTGAAAAGTAAGGACAATTTGAAATACCAAGAGGGAATAAAATTGAAGGTCGCAAACATTCTCCAAGAAGGGTCCTTGTCTGTTATATTTTAAGAAAATCAGGATTAATTTGCATCTATTACTGAAAATCTGATCATTCCCCTGCGTAGTTACAGGATAGTTCTTCAGTAGGCACCTAGTTTGTAAGGGAGTTGCAAGATTTTTCAACAAAAATAGGACTTCTAAATACCCACATTCATAAATGGCTAAAATACAGCTAGCCAACTAGAATGCTTTTCACTAATAAAACACATCTTAACAAGAATTAACAACTCATTAACTGTTATGCTCCCACATCAATACTTAAAAGACAATCAGAATCCACAGCAAGTAGTTGCCTGTAAAGAATTAAATATTTTGGCACAACAAACAAACAAAAAAAATCCATTCATCTTGAAAAACAAATGCTTAAACTTCTGTTTCCTAGTAGGATGCAACTGTTACGTGACAAAATACTTTTTCCATGGACAATTTCCTCTCAAAAAAAAAAAATCTAACATTGCAAAAATATAACAGCATAGGATCTTAGTGGCCATCATCCCTTCATTAAAATATCTGCATGGAGCTAATTAACTTCCTCTTCTTTAGAGGGATTATGAACCCGAAGAAAAAGCTTCTCGACTCTTTCAAAGCAAGACTGATGAAGGAGCGGACAAAACTGCGTTGGAAATTATAATGCACAGATCATATCTCAAGGTTAAACCGTTATTTACTCTCTTTCTAATTAACCACCACCTCCTGTTAGCCTATCTTATCTCAAATTAGACTTTTTTCTACAAGTTTCCCTACCTTACACTTCTACAACATACATGTTGAACTTTGTATTAACCCTGAGTATTTAAAGGAAAGAGGGGTGGGAGAGGAAAGAAAAAGTTATACACAAAATTAGTTCTCAAATCTTAAAATACAATTCTGACTAGCAAAAATAAAACATCCATCCACTAACTGACTGATCAGAATTGCTGACAAATTCAACACAGTACTAAAACACTTTACTTGACCTCAAACAGGCAGACATTGTGACTACTGGTACAATTCAGTTTTCTGAAACAAATGGAAAATCAACACCAACAATCTTTGTAACCGTCTGAACTTAGCACCAGCTTGCATTTGTGATATAACCTTCTAATATTCCTGCCCCAAATACAAATAATTCAGAACTGAAACACCCTGAATTCCTGCAGTTCCCATCAAATTAACTGAAATCTCTGCACCTAGTGTTCAGAATACCCCGTATCTCTGCAAGCTGTAGCACAAAGATAACGTTAAGTCCACTCTTTCACAGGAAGCATTAAAAAAAACCACCCACACTTCAACAAGGCAAAACTGTTATACAAAGAAATTAATAATAGTAATGGTACAGAAAAAAAAAAGGATCAATGTCTTCTTTCACATTATAGAGACTGAACATTAGGCTACTTGTAGAGATTCAGGCAGCTGCTGAGAACGTCTTAGCAGCTCTTGTACTTACAAGAAAAACCCTGCCAGTCGAATACAAAACAATCTTGCCATTTAAATATGTCAACTAGCTGCATACACACGCAGTCAGGTTTGGCAATCCCAAAATTAAAACATAAAGGAAAAAAATATTCCAAGAGTTAAAAGATTATCCCAACACTTGTAATGGCAGAGCCAAACCACAGACCTCCAGCAGCGACCAATTACTTCAATAAATCAAACTATCACAAAATATTTGCAGGAACACTGCCAGAGTAAAGCAGGTGATACAGCTAGGTAATATTTTCATATTCTGAAAAAGGCGGCCAAAAGAGTCGGTACCTAGTCTTACCTGCCCCAAAGTAAAGCTCGTCTGGCTCTGCAATCAGTTCACCTAGTTTCCTCTGACAGCCCTGGCGGTGCAAAGTTAGCCCATCGCTCACACATCGGATGTCTCCCCAGTAACAACCTAACTCCAAGAGTAAAATTTGAGCACAACCCTGCCAATCGGCACGAACTAAGCTCTAATTAATCTAGAGGCAGAAAAGTGTTGGGGAAGACACACAAAAAAAAAAACAACCAAAAAGCCCAACGCACTCGACGTTGCAGTCTACATTTAAAACGAAAAGCATAAAGGGAAGCACGCTTCCAGTCTCTGCCTAAGGGCACACTAACAAAACCGGGCGGGCGGGGAGGGTGGGGGAAGCCCAAAACAAGGAAACGGATTATGTAGGTTAAGCTCGGCTTTTACCGTCCACTGCAAGGTCCAGCTAAGTAAACACCGAGCCCCCCGGACAGCCAGGCTGCCGAGGCAGCGACGGGCCCGGCCCCCGCGCCTTCTCCGGG
>VWZK01016248.1:6180-17741 GCA_013396935.1 Baryphthengus martii
GGGAGCCGGGCCGGGATGCGGGAGCCGGGCCGGGATGCGGGAGCCGGGGCAGGATGCGGGAGTCGGAGGTGTTCCAGGGACTACCGAGCACCTCTCCTCGCCCCGCGAGCAGAGATTCGGAGCTACTTGGAGGAGAAAGGGCTCGGGGCACAGCCGACAGCTCCTCCACGTTGCTTTGCACCCACCCGGGAGCTCTGTCGGGGTCATTCCCCTCTCCCGCCCCTCTGTTAACCCAGCCCTGGAGGAAAAGCGGGCGCTGCTCCCGCGTCCTGCACACGCCTCGTCCGCCGGGCTGCGATCCTCCTCAGCTACACCCAGAGCAAGCGGGCGCTGCGGTTCAGCCTCGGAGCGCTGGAGAGGAGCGGACTTTGCCCTTGGAGCAGCGAGGAATGCTCCCTTTCTGCCCTGGGCTCGGCAGGAGCAGGAGCCCGGGGGCGGTGCAGGGCTCCATCCCGGTGAGCTTGGCTCCCGCTGGGCAGGGGCCGCGGGGCAGACCTGGGCACACTTCCCAGGACGGGTCTCCGGATGTCCCGGCTTCCCCTTGGCCATCCCCGGCTTTCGGCTCTGCCGTATCTGCCCGGGAAGGAGAGATGTCCCTATTGCCGTCGACTACGCCTTCTTCGCTGTCCCTTCATTCGGTGACAGCTCGTCCACCCGGTCCCGGTGACAGGAGTCGTCCTCACCCCACCATTCCCCTCATCCCTCTCGAGCAGAGGATTAGACGGAGCCGGTACCGGCTCCTTTGCTGCTCTCGCTTTCTGGAGCCAAAAGCGCTCGTGGCTTTGGGGGAAAGGAGGCTCCGTGTGTCCCTGGACCTGAACCCGACTGCAGAACCTGAGCGAGGGGCAGGGATGGGGGCAGCAGGGTGGCTGGTGGGGCGCAGGGACCGGCATCTCCCCCTCCGAAGCATCCAGTCGCTTTCCCTCCTCAGACTACCTGAAGGACGAGCTGGATCGCTACGTGGAGCAGCTCCAGATCGTGCGGGTCGTGCGGCAGGAGGAGCGGAAAGGCTTGATCACGGCACGGCTGCTGGGGGCCAGCGTGGCCAGCGGGGAAGTCCTGACCTTCCTGGATGCCCACTGTGAGTACCCAGCACCTCCCGGAGGTCCACAGGGAGCTGAGGGGGTGAAGGTGTCGCCGCTCCACGGCCAACCCTTCCTTACGCCCCAGGCGAGTGTTTCCACGGCTGGCTGGAGCCCCTCCTATCCCGCATCGCCCAAGAGCCCACGGCCGTCGTCAGCCCCGACATCGCCACCATCGACCTCAACACCTTCGAGTTCTCCAAGCCCGTGCAGAACGGCAAACAGCACAGCCGGGGCAACTTCGACTGGAGCCTGACTTTCGGCTGGGAGGTCGTCCCGCCCCGGGAGAGGCAGCGAAGGAAAGATGAGACCTTCCCCATCAAGTGAGCCATCGCAGGGCGACTTTTACCCACTCTGGAGCTGCTGTGAGGGAACCAAAGGTTGGATGAGCCCTGGGAACGCCACGTCCAGCCCCAAAATGAAGCGGCTGAGCGTGTGTGGCTGCTGCCGGGCGCTTCGAGAGGGGCGGCCGGGGCTGGCAAAGAGCTGGGTGCCCCGTGCCGGGAAACTGCACCTTCCTCCACTTGACTTTGCTCCTTTCCCCAACCATTTGGAGTTTTCCCTGTTGGTTTTGGTAATTCCCAGTGAATGCTTCTGTCCCTTCCCGGCGGAACTTCCCCCGTGGGATGCTTGGCTTGAGGCATCTCAGGTGGTTGGTGCCCACGGGGAGATGCTCAGGCCCAGTCACAGCGGTGGGGCTGGCAGAGGAGGAACCTCCCTTGGGGCCTGGTGAGCATGGAGCCGTAAAGGACCTTATTCCAAAACACCTTTGAATTGCCTCCAGCCATCTCTCTGCTCCTGGAAATTCTCCCATTAGGTGTTTAATCGCTGTCTTGTGTCTTCCTGCTCTTGGATAGCCAGCTACCTGGGCACAGGGTGGGCACCTTTGCTGGCAGAGCAGCAAGAATATGTCACCTGCAGATCGGGCTGCACTGAATTCCCCCTATTTTCAATCCCTTATTTTGCATGCAGAGAAACCCTGCAGTTTTTTCCTGCTGCACTGATGGAGATCAGTGCCCCACGACAAGCTGGGTTCTCCCAGCGGGAGATACCGGACACCCTGCCTGGCCCTGTCCATGTCCGTCCCCTGGCGGGCGGCAGGACTGGCTTTGTGCAGAGGTCACCCAGGAGACGTCCCCATCCCAACAAAGGTCACTCTTACCGCGAGCCGGTGCTTTCGATCCCGGCAGCATCTCATTTCTCCTCAGCAGAAACACGGCAGCTCAGAGAATCCTTTTTAACTTTTTTTTTTTTCCCTGAATGAAAGAAAGTTTCTGTTCCAGCCTCTTCTAAAGATCAGATGGAAAAGATAAGAGAAGCCAGAGGAGTGAATCGGGCTCTGGCCGATTCACTGAGCTCTAATCTCCTTCCTTCTTTTTGGCAGTAGGTTTTCAGTAACAATATCCCCCTTTTGCTCCGAGTCGAGAGCTGGCAGCAGGGCCCCTCGGTGTTCACGCTGCCCCTGCTGCCTCTGGCCCCTCCTGGCAGCTGGGTCTGACCCCTCCGCCAAAGCCTCTGCATCTGGGTCACACCTGGATGTGGCAGGGAGACTGTGAGGACGCAGCTGCAAAGTGCTCACAACCACCGTGAGGGAGATGATGTCCCAAAATCTCAGACTTCTGCTTTTCTATCTTTATTTTAACCTGATTTTACCCCCCCTTCATCCCTCCCCTATAGGTCCCCGACCTTCGCCGGCGGCCTCTTTGCCATCTCCAGGTCCTACTTCGAGCACATCGGCTCCTATGATGATCAGATGGAGATCTGGGGGGGCGAGAACGTAGAGATGTCCTTCAGGGTAAGGATGGGTCGGTCTCATCTTCGGAGGTGTCTTCAGGCATCCTCCTTGTTGGGGGGCACGGGGACGGATTGGACCCCCCATGGCTCAGTCGTCGCCTCCCCGTAGGTCTGGCAGTGCGGGGGTCAAGTCGAGATCATCCCTTGCTCCGTCGTGGGGCACGTCTTCCGCTCCAAGAGCCCCCACACTTTTCCCAAGGGCACTCAGGTCATCTCCAGGAACCTGGTCCGCCTGGCCGAGGTCTGGATGGACGACTACAAGGAGATCTTCTACAGGAGGAACCAGCAAGCAGCGCAGATGGCCAGAGAGGTACCGGGCACAGCGATAGGCTTGTGCTTTTCCAGGGGGGTCTTGATCCTGCTGGGAGCTCAGGCCTGAGCAGAGGTCAGCCTGGAGGTGGGAAAAGTAAATGCAGTTGTAGCTAAAAAGATTTTTTTATTATTATTATTTTCTGTCTGGCCATAATGTTTTCTACTGGGAAAACATGGGGTTTTAAAACCTTTTTTTTTTTTTTTACAACACCAATACCTTGTGCTGTGAGGCCAAAATGTCCCAGCCCACTTAGTGGCCAGAACCTGAGACTACCTGCCAAGGACCTGGGGATGTCCTTGCAAGACCCCACCCTTTATCTTGGTCCTGGACACGTCATGATGGTCGATGGCGAAGCTGGAGGACCCCTCGGCTCTGAGGCCCGGCTTGGGAGGGTTTTCTGGTTTTTTTTCCTTGCTGGCTTCAGAGGTTAGTTTAATTTTCTCACGTGACTTTGTCGATAGAAGACGTATGGTGACATTACAGACCGGCGCAAGCTCAGAGAGCAGCTCCACTGCAAGAACTTCACCTGGTACCTCCAGAACATCTACCCGGAGATGTCCATCCCTGACCTGAGTCCAGCTTTTTACGGAGCAGTAAGTACAGGGTGCCTAGAGCATCCCGCTGGGCTCAGACCTTGGCCAGAAAAAAACACAGCAGAGGTCCCCCAAAGGTTGGGAGTTGGAGGCGTTGAACTCAAACCAACGGGCCGCAGGGGTTTGGTGCTGCCGTGTTCGTCACCACGTCCAGCAGTGGCTGGCAGGGCCGGTTCGGGCTCTGGCTGACGGTGAAAGAGCTGGAATCCGGCAGAGCTGGTTTGGGGCATGTCACGGGGTGGGGGACCCGCGGGGACGTGGCACTGGGTTAAATCGGGTGAAAGAGCTGGAAGCTTCTAGGAGCCCTGTGCCGGCATCGACAGGAGCAGGGTGGGCTTGAGAAGCCCAGCTGGGGACAGGCAGGACGCGGGGCGCCGGCTCCTTCCCGAGCCTGGAGCTGCCAAATAAAGGCCCTTTCCTCCAGCTGGCTCCTGGGGTCTGAGTCCAACCCTCCTCGGCCAGGGTGAGGTGAACGCGGCCGTCGGACGCGGTGCCGGGCAGGGCGAGGGCCGGGCGCCGGCTCCCATCTGGATTTTAATTCACCTTTGTTTGCTGAAACGCAGTCCCGGGCGGCTCTCACCTTTGACTCGGTGGGACGGAGGCGTTGGCGCAGGAATTGCTCCCGTCCCGGAAAGGAGAAGGGACCCGGACACGGGGACTGGTACCGGGATTGTGTTTGCATAGTGATAATTAAGTGCCTTGCAAAGCCCAAACCCGAGGCGGGTCCCTACCCCAGGACCTTGGAGCCCAGCTCACCCCTCTGCCCCTTCTTTTTCCACCCTGCAGATAAAAAACGAGGGCACCAAGAGCTGCCTGGATGTCGGTGAGAACAACCACGGCGGGAAACCGCTCATCATGTACCCCTGCCATGGGATGGGGGGCAACCAGGTGGGCACCCACCAAACCCCGGCATTTCCCCTCCCGGAGCCTCCCCTCTTTCTCCCCTGAGGGTTCTTCTCTCGGGGCAGAGCAGCGTGACCTCCCCTCTCTGCTCTTGTCCCCCAGTATTTTGAGTACACGAGCCAGCGGGAGCTGCGGCACAACATCGGGAAGGAGCTCTGCCTGCGGGCGGGCTCGGGCTCGGCCGAGCTGGGCGACTGCCAGTACCGAGGGAAGCCTGGGCGGGTACCGGCCAGCGAAGAGTGGGACCTGGCACAGGTGAGGAGATGCATCTTCATCCCTGGAATCACCCGAGGGGACGGTGGCATCACCACCACCCTCTGATGATACTTCTCAGCCGCTGTCACTTTCGTGCGGGGACGATACGAAATGAGGTGGGAGAGTTGGATCTGCTGGAGGGTAGGGAGGCCCTACAGAGAGAGCTGGACAGGTTGGACCAACAGGCTGAGGTCAACCGTATGAGCTTCAACAAGGCCAAGGACTGGGTCCCGCGCTTGGGCCACAACAACCCCCGGCAGCGCTCCAGGCTTGGGGAAGAACGGTTGGAAGGCTGTCTGGAAGAAAAGGACCTGGGGATGTTGATGGATGGGTGGATGAAGATGCACCGGCAGCTTGCCCAGGTGGCCAAGGCGGCCAACGGCCTCCTGGCCTGTGTTAGAAATGGCGTGGCCAGCAGGACCAAGGAGATGATTGACCCCCTGTACTCAGCCCCGTTGAGGCCACACCTCGAGTACTGTGGCCAGTTTTGGGCCCNGGGGACGTGGCACTGGGTTAAATCGGGTGAAAGAGCTGGAAGCTTCTAGGAGCCCTGTGCCGGCATCGACAGGAGCAGGGTGGGCTTGAGAAGCCCAGCTGGGGACAGGCAGGACGCGGGGCGCCGGCTCCTTCCCGAGCCTGGAGCTGCCAAATAAAGGCCCTTTCCTCCAGCTGGCTCCTGGGGTCTGAGTCCAACCCTCCTCGGCCAGGGTGAGGTGAACGCGGCCGTCGGACGCGGTGCCGGGCAGGGCGAGGGCCGGGCGCCGGCTCCCATCTGGATTTTAATTCACCTTTGTTTGCTGAAACGCAGTCCCGGGCGGCTCTCACCTTTGACTCGGTGGGACGGAGGCGTTGGCGCAGGAATTGCTCCCGTCCCGGAAAGGAGAAGGGACCCGGACACGGGGACTGGTACCGGGATTGTGTTTGCATAGTGATAATTAAGTGCCTTGCAAAGCCCAAACCCGAGGCGGGTCCCTACCCCAGGACCTTGGAGCCCAGCTCACCCCTCTGCCCCTTCTTTTTCCACCCTGCAGATAAAAAACGAGGGCACCAAGAGCTGCCTGGATGTCGGTGAGAACAACCACGGCGGGAAACCGCTCATCATGTACCCCTGCCATGGGATGGGGGGCAACCAGGTGGGCACCCACCAAACCCCGGCATTTCCCCTCCCGGAGCCTCCCCTCTTTCTCCCCTGAGGGTTCTTCTCTCGGGGCAGAGCAGCGTGACCTCCCCTCTCTGCTCTTGTCCCCCAGTATTTTGAGTACACGAGCCAGCGGGAGCTGCGGCACAACATCGGGAAGGAGCTCTGCCTGCGGGCGGGCTCGGGCTCGGCCGAGCTGGGCGACTGCCAGTACCGAGGGAAGCCTGGGCGGGTACCGGCCAGCGAAGAGTGGGACCTGGCACAGGTGAGGAGATGCATCTTCATCCCTGGAATCACCCGAGGGGACGGTGGCATCACCACCACCCTCTGATGATACTTCTCAGCCGCTGTCACTTTCGTGCGGGGACGATACGAAATGAGGTGGGAGAGTTGGATCTGCTGGAGGGTAGGGAGGCCCTACAGAGAGAGCTGGACAGGTTGGACCAACAGGCTGAGGTCAACCGTATGAGCTTCAACAAGGCCAAGGACTGGGTCCCGCGCTTGGGCCACAACAACCCCCGGCAGCGCTCCAGGCTTGGGGAAGAACGGTTGGAAGGCTGTCTGGAAGAAAAGGACCTGGGGATGTTGATGGATGGGTGGATGAAGATGCACCGGCAGCTTGCCCAGGTGGCCAAGGCGGCCAACGGCCTCCTGGCCTGTGTTAGAAATGGCGTGGCCAGCAGGACCAAGGAGATGATTGACCCCCTGTACTCAGCCCCGTTGAGGCCACACCTCGAGTACTGTGGCCAGTTTTGGGCCCCTCAATACAAGAAAGACATTGAGGTGCTGAAGCAGGTCCAGAGAAGGGCAGCAAGGGCCTGGAGAACAAGTCCTGTGAGGAGCGGCTGAGGGAGCTGGGGCTGTTCAGTCTGAAGAAAAGGAGGCTGAGGGGAGACCTTCTGGCCCTCTACAACTACCTGAAAGGACGTTGTAGAGAGGTAGGCACCCGCCTCTTCTCACCAGTACCTGGTGACAGAACGAGAGGGAACAGCCTCAAACTGCCCCAAGGGAGGTTTAGATTGGACATTAGGAAACATTTTTTCACAGAAAGGGTTGTCAGTCATTGGGACAGGCTGCCCAGGGAGGGGGTGAAGTCGCCATCCCGGGAGGTGTTTAAAAGCCGTAGAGATGTGGTCCTTGGGGCCGCGGTGTAGTGATGGACTTGGGACAGTAGGGAAAAATGGTTGGACTTGATGATCTTGAAGGTCTTTTCCAGCCTCGATGATTCTGTGATTCCTCTCGGTCACATCCCTTCTTCTCCCACCAGCATCTCTGAGCTTTTGCCGTCTTTATTTTTTTGGCAGGACCGGCTGATTAAAAACCCGGCCTCCGGTACGTGCTTAACAGCTCGAGGGAAGCACCCGGCAATGGTCCCCTGTGACCCAGCAGACCCCCACCAGCGCTGGGCCTTCACCTAGACGGCGAGCAGAGCGGCCTGACTCCCGGCCTGTCTCCATCTGCGCTCAGGAAACCAGAATCAAAAGAAATCTCCCCCTCTTTTTTTTATTTTTTAAATTTTTTTTTCATCCAGAAGCAAAAGCCTTAAAGATGCTGCATTTCACTGTGGCCTTGAACTCAGCCCTGCGCCTTTGGAGCAGGGAAGCCTGGGGAGCCAAGCCTGAAACGTGGCTGTCGTAGAGATGCCCGAGGATATTCTTCGGTACTCGGCTGCTGCTCGTCCTTCCCCTCCCCAGCTCCAGCCAGCGGCTCCTACATCCCCATCGGGCGCTGAAAAACCCAGCGGTGCCGCCCTGCGCGGGAAAACCGGCCGGGAAACTCCTTCCTGCGAGGAATGGGAGGGTGGTGACCCTTCCATACGGCTCAACCCCTGGGAGAATGGATTGTGTTTGTGGTGGCCCCACGAGGACGAGGGAATCCCCCCACCCAGTGCTGCCCAGGGGGGGCTGCCAGGACCCGGCCGTCGCCCGCCACGGCAGCGCCAGCATCGTGCCTCCCGGCTGCCAGGAGGGGAACGGTTGGACCGTGTCTGCCTTAGCTACCGGGCTTGACTGGGGAGGAAGTTAGATTCTTTTTTGAATTATTTTTTTTATTATTATTATTATTATTATGTGATACCAATTCCTGGGTGCGATTCTGCTCGTCCTGGTGCTGATCTGGAGGAGGATTTTCCCCAGACGGCGCAGCTCGGACGCACCGTGGCATCCTCCCAGAGAGGCTCTCGCCGGCGCCCGGGTGTCAGATCTCCTCCCTCCCCCAGGTTTTCTTCCAGCCCAACCTCTGTAGCTGCCGCTCTTGTTGCCATTTCGTTTCGAGTGGGGGGCAAACTCCTTCTGGAAGTGGCACAGGGGTGGGAGAAGCTGTCTTTGGATTCAGCACCTCAAATAAAGAGACGATTTATTTTACGGACGTGTCGTCTTCGGCTTCCTCCGAGCTCCCACCCTTCCTCTGATTTCATTTCCCTCCTTCTTCATGCCCCAAAAACACCCTTGTGCAGCCCCCAGGGGGGTTTACAGCCACCTTTTGGGGTGCTCCAGAGTTGGGTTGGCTTGTCCTTGTGTGGGGCAGAGGCTTCGCTCCTCTCTCTGCTCGTGTTCCCCTCTGCACTGAGGTCAAATAAGGGATTATTTGGAGACCTTTTTCCCTGTGAAATCTCGTGTTTTCTGTAGAGATAAGAGCAGAAATGAAGCAGGTGCTTTTTTTCTTTCCTTTTTTGTACTTTTTTATCTGGGTGAACCAATAATCACCACTGCCACAAATGCTGTTTTCCAGCAAAAATTCCAGAGGGAACGTTCTGGGGCAGATCATCTTGAGGGCCATCACAGGGCACCTGCAGGACAACCAGGGGACCAGGCCCCGTCAGCCCACGGGCTCACGAGAGGCGAGTCCTCCTTGACCAACCCCATCTCCTTCTATGACCGGGTGACCCGTGCAGTGGGTGAAAGGAAGGCGCTGGACGTGTCCACCTGGACTTCAGCAAAGCCTCAGACACCGTCTCCCACAGCACCCTCCGGGAGAAACTGGCTGCTCAGGGCTCGGACGGGTGCGCTCCTTGCTGGCTGAAAAACTGCCCGGCTGGCCTGGCCCAGAGGGTGCTGGTGACTGGAGCTGACTCCAGGTGGTGACCAGTCCCCGGTGGTGTCCCCCAGGGCTCAGTGCTGGGACCAGTTCGGTTCAACCTCTTTATCACGGAGCTGGACGAGGGGATCGAGGCAGCCTCCGTAAGGTTGCAGACGACACCGGATTGAGCAGTAGTTTTGATCTGCTGGAGGCTTGGGAGGCTCTAGAGAGGGACCATCCCAGGCTGGATCGATGGGCTGAGGGCAATGGGATGTGGGTCAACAAGGGCGAGGGTTCTGCACAGCGATCACAACAACCTCCTGCATCGCTCCAGGCCGAGGTATAAGAAAGATGTCGAGGGGCTGGAGCGTGTCCAGAGAAGGGCAGCAGACGTGGTGAATGCTCTGGGGACGATCTGTTATCAGTAGCAACTGAGGGACCTGGGGCTGTTCTGCAGGGACAAAAGGAGGCTGAGGGGAGACCTCACTCTTGACAGCTCCCAGGACAGGAGTTGTGGTGAGGTGGGTGTTGGTCTCTTCTCCCAAGTAACAAGTAATAAGATCAGAGGAAATGGGCTTAAATTGCACCAGGGGATGTTTAGATTGGATATTGGGAAAAATGTCTTTCCTGGAAGAGTGGGGACACCTTGGAACAGAGTGCTCAAGGCAGTGGTGGGCTCACCATCCCTGGAGGCGTCCAGAGAACGTGTAGACGTGGCACTTTGGAGCATGGTTTGGTGGTCATGGTAGTGTTGGGTTGATGGTTAGACTTCATGATCCTAGAGATCGCTTCCAACCTTAATGGTTCTATGATTCTTTTTAAAGAGGGGAAATAAATGTGTTGTGAGAACTGCAGCTGGGGCATCCACGGGGCTCAGGACGGGGAGACGCTCATGACAACCTTGCCCAACAAGCACCAAAGAGGAAGTTGGAAGAGCAGCGAGGGCGGCGTCTCCCCAGGGATTTGGGCTGCCTCTCCAAAGCTGAGGGAGACTTGGGGTGGACGCAGGGACGTTCAGTCCCGACCTTCAGCCCCGTGTGTGTTTTGGAAGAGGGACCAAGGCTGCTCGATACGGCCGGGCCACCTGCTTCTCTTCCCGTCCCTCCTTCCCCAGCCCCTTTAAAGCCGCCGGCGGTGCAGCCCTCGCCGCAGACCGAGCGTCGCCGTGCTCCACGATGATGCTGCAGCTCGTGCTCCTCGCCGCCCTCGCCCTCTGCGGTGCGTGCTCCGTCGGAAGCCCTCGGACCTCCTTAGCTGGTGACGACCCCCTGCCTGTGACTCACGCTCCCCCATCCTCTCTCCCGCAGGACGCTGCTCCGAGCAGGGTCTCGATGGGATGCAACGGGTAGTCGGTGGGACCGAGGCGCGATCGCACGCCTGGCCCTCCCAGGTGAGTCCTTCTTGGGGTCGGCCGGTGAATCCTGTGGGGATTTCGTTGCCCCAGAACCACGCGACGAGACCTCCCCATGGGTGAGATCTCTCCATGACTCACATCCCCACCTCCCCTCCCCTCAGATCTCCCTCCAGTACAGCTCCGGTGGCAACTGGTATCACACCTGCGGAGGGTCCCTCATCCAGAGAAACTGGGTGATGACAGCAGCCCACTGTGTGGATCGGTGAGTGGCCCAACATTCCCAACGTGGAAGATCTCCCACCTTCCCTGCATGGAAAGGACCATCTCTGGGGTCCTGTTCTTGCACCGATCCTTTCCATACCAGCTCACAGGTAAAACCCTAAGAACTTAGGGCCTGATCCTGTGGGGTTTTTGTCGTTCCGGCAGTAACTTGAACTTCCGCGTCGTGGCCGGCGAGCACAACCTCAACACCAACGACGGCAGCGAGCAGGTCTTCGGCGTGAGCAAGATCATCATCCACCCCTACTGGAACAGCAACAACGCTGCCGGAGGGTAATCCACGTGGGGAGGGGGATTTGGGAGGATCCTCACTGGAATCGGGGGACCCTTGTAACCTCCTCTGCCTCCTCTCGCCAGCTACGACATCGCCCTGCTCCGCCTGGCCAGCAACGCCAACATTAACCAAAACGTGCAGCTGGCTGTCCTGCCCCAGCAGGGAACCGTCCTGCCCAACAACTACCCCTGCTACATCACAGGCTGGGGTCTCACCCGCAGTGAGTACCCACGGGTCGTCCTGGCCCCAAACCACCCTGCAATCGTGGGGAGGTGAATGATATTTTTTAAGCCCTTCAAGTCCCAGGAGGCATCACTCAGGGCTTTGCTCCACGCATTGAATCATAGAAGGATAGAACAGTTTGGGTTGGAAGGGACCATAAAGATCATCCAGTTCCAACCTCCCTGCCACGGCAGGAACATCTCCCACTAGAGCAGGTTGCTCAAGGCCTCAACCAACCTGGTCTCAGACCACGGAGATGCTCTTGGGCATGGAGATGCTCTTGGGTATGGAGATGCCCAACAGGGACTTGGTTCGGGGAGACCCTCAGGGGTGGTT
>VWZK01016250.1:0-35458 GCA_013396935.1 Baryphthengus martii
TGGTCGAGTGGTCTGTAGTAGACTCCCACGAGGATAGCAGTCTCATTGGCCTTCCCCTTTATCCTTACCCATAGACATTCCACCTTGGTGTGTCTAACATTGAATTTAAGACAGTCAAAGCACTCCTTAACATAAAACACTACCCCTCCACTTCTCTTTCCTTGCCTATCCTTTCTAAAGGGCCTGTAGTCACCCATTGCAGCACTCCAACCATGGGAGTCATCCCACCACGTTTCTGTGATGGCAATTATATCACGGTTTTTGTGGTGTACAGTAGCTTCTAACTGCTCTTGTTTATTGCCCATGCTACAGGCATTGGCATATATGCACTTGATCTGAGGTACAGATATCGCTTCCAACACCGGTATGTCCCCCCAAGGCTTATCCCTAGCAGCCCTGTGTTTGTCCCCCTCCCACTTCAATTCTAGTTTAAAGCCCTCTCAATGAGGGCCACGAACTCCTGTGAGAAGTTCCTTTGAGGATTTGAATGAACTTCATAGGATAAAAAAAAAAGTTTCAGAAATGTCCATGAAATAACTATTAAATAAAACAGAGGGAAAAGTCATGTTTGCAATTCCAAAATAATACACAAAAATAGGCAAATTCAGTTTTATGTCTCTTCAGTTCTGATGAGGCTTTTCGCCTCTCCATTTCCTCTTGCTTGTCCATAGCCTGAAAACCTTGGATTGAAGTAATCTGAAGGAACTGTATTCAATTGCATTAGATGAACAGAAGGTAGCAACTATCTATTGAAATTGGATCGCATCATCTGTGGGAGAATAATGGAAGATTGGTGAGGAGAATTACAAACACATTCAGGTGACTTGCAGGTGGGGTGTCAAACCTCACATATATCACACTAACAGTTGCTCAGTTTTGTGCGCTTGACAAGTAGAATATCTGTGTTTAGATAACACAGGTCTGTGAAGGACTCAGAGGCACCTTATCAAACATGCTTGAGATTCCTGCCCAGCTGTGGGAAAGATCTAAGCATAGTGGAAAACTACATCTGCAAGTATCCGTGATATACAGGAGAAAGCAGTATGTTCCAAAGCCTTTTCGCTCCAGCACAGACTGAGCTCCATGGCGACTGCGTGCCTGCTTGCGTTCCTCCGCCCGGGTGCTGCTGCGGAGATTTCCCTGGCTCACAAGGTAATGAGTATAAATGTACTCTTTGCATTTCAGCCATTGCTTTGTGGTGGTTCGTGCATCCTGCCTGTGCTGGCTCACACATCATCCTCATCTGAAAGCCTTGTTTGATAAGTTGACTTTGATAAGTTAACTCATATCTCATCAGAGATTGTGTATATCTATTAATTAATTAATAATTAAGTAGGAAGTCAAATGTCTGCGAAGTCCAGAGAGATGAAATTATTACTTAGAATAGATAATTATTAATTTTGCAGGAAAACAGAGTGACTAATACAATAACTAAAGAAGACAGGGGAACAGAAATTTTTTTTTAATTGAGGTAAGAATTAGTGATGAAATAAGTCCTATAGGGCTAGAAGATTATCAACAGAATTCTCAGAGTATCACTCCTATTGCCATATTTTCATTAATGAAATTGGTACAAAAAGGCATAAGAAGAGAAATGTGCCAGTGAAATTTGGTAACAATGCATTAGGAAAACCTCGCGTACGCAAAAAGATACCAGAATGGTGTAAAGGAAGAACAGAATGATCCTGAGTACTGGAGCAGTAAGTACAGGATGAAATGTAATTAGGAAAACATGTAAAGTTATCCAGTTCAGGCCTAATAAGAATTATTATTCATTAGAAGCTGGTACATCTTGTATTTTAAACTACAAAAGAAAGGAAAATACCTGAGTATATTATGTAATCCCTGGAGAACTGTGAGATAGCAGCGTTACTGGGATATGAAACAGACAAATGGGGAATGTGTAAGAGACGCACTTCCAAGAGAAAACTCAGAAAAATATTGAATTACACTACTGTGGCGGGGTCAATGACACTCTACAATGCTCAAACCACTAATCAGGCTCAGGGAAGGGGTAGCAGAAAGATCAGAGGAAGACAAAGGCTTTTTACCTCTAAGAGGTGTGCTGACAGCACAACTTCCTAGCACAGGAAGTAGGAGTAAACAAAATCTCTTCAATTCAGGTACAATTAGATTATATGGTTGTTAAAGCAGAAGAGGACTGGATTCAATGACTTGGAGATGTGTGCCATTCCCGTATTCCTAACCACTTTGGCAACAGCATTATCCATGGTTAAAATTCAAGTACAAAAATCTACCAAAACACCTGTGTGGACCTATAGCAAAATAGTCCAGAGTTTGCCACCATACGGATTTGTGTGGTTGGAGACTGGATTGAAGTGGGGAGCTGTTAAACTGAGGAAAGAGAACAGGCAGTATCAGAACAGTGGTTTATATTTCTGTACACCTGCAGAGAAAACCAGAACTGCTTATTCTGGTAAGTATTCTGGTGATTTAAACTCACACCCAGTGTTGAACCCTCCAGGTTAGCTGATAGAAGAACAGTGAATGTCTGTTAGAATCAGGAAGCTAGGGATCTTTTCTTCAGTTTTCCTAGCAAGAATTTTGGAGGCAAACACATTGGAAAAATCACATTTCTCTCTTCTTTGGGCTTGATTTTATGTATAACAGGCCTATAGTGGTAATGGATCCTTTGCAAGAGCCAGTCTTGCAAATAATGCAAAAATATATGTGTTTCAAAACCATTTGAGGAAAAAAATTGTTTATCAGATTTTAAAAAGTTGTTGTTTGATTGTGAATTTGAATGAGAATTTAATTTGAATGTAACTATCCCTATAACTCGCTTAAAGTTTTTCAGCACCTGGAACTCCAGTTTGAATTTCCAGAGGACTCTAGCTGAAGAACTAATGGCAGAAGAACATTGTGCCTAAACGAACAACTTAACGCACCTTTATTGATTTGTCTTCATAAATAAAGGCCTCTATCTCACCTGAAGTTTTAATTTCACAGTTTAAACTCAGTCACTCTTGAAATATTAGGCCGGTGACCTAGATGACAGTTCTGGCTCTTCAGGTTGACACAGGAAGCTTGAAAGTCTGTGTATCTGTTTGGAGAGTTTCACTGCATTCTTAAGATATTTCTTAACAGGGTGTCAGCACCAACTCAGTTTAGGTCACCAATGTAGGCTACTAAAGTCTAGTGAGAGAAAAGACACTCCTTTCTGTCACATAAGTCTCCTGGGTGAAGAGGAAGTTCATAAATGAATGGTGGAAGAAAAAAAGTGCTTTAAGTCTGAATGCTAAGTTTTAAAATTTTATGACTGAAGATTTCTTTTTTCCTTTGTCTTATTTTTGTAAAACTTCCACTAGGAGATTTATTTTGATTATGAACAAACTTGTTGAAAATACTGTCATTATACAAAAAACCCCTTTCACTATGCTTAATTTTCCAACTTTTCCAGGGTTGTTAGTTCAGATCTGGGCAAGAGTGACAGAATTTTCAGTGATAAGTCCCATGTCCCATGTTTGAGTCTTTTGAGGTTTTGAGTCCCATGTTGTGTTTTCGAGTTTGGTATTGTTTTACCCACTGACCTTCTGTGGGTAATTATGGAATTTTTTGGTTTAATCTATGATTTTTCTCTAGTATAATCTAGTAGGTTACATAACTACTGGAGATTTTAAGTGCATTCACTCTAAATAGCAGCCTCAGCACCGATACCTGTTTCAAACCATTTCTATGTGATTAAAATTATAAATACAACTATGGTAATACAACTATGACATAATTACAGTCAAATTGCGTATTGGAAGAGACATTTTCTTCACTAGACACAATGCAAATAGATTTTAGGGTCAATCGTGGGTTTTTTTGTTATACTGCTGGCCACAAAACACACAACACTCCAGTGCATGCTCTGAGCGTTATCATTTTCTTTTCCCATTCTGATTAACACTCCTATATTTATTAGACAGGAAAGGAATGAAGAGTAAATACGAAGGAACTCTACAAGTCCATGAATAGTGTAGAGAAAGTGAACATGGAACATTTCACTCTTCAGCTTAAGACAAGCTACAGATTACTCAAGGACAAATGAAAAAAATGGATATATGTTTTTATCCCTCAACACCCATATTTCACAGTGAACCTCACTGCCACAGAACTTTGTGGAAGATGAATATTGACATGCATTCTAAAAAAAAGCAGGACAAATTCATGAATACTACATCTACCGGTGGTTATTCAAAAGAATGGTGTAGCTGCCATCTCTCTCTACTTGCCAGAAATGTTGTTAGGCCAGAGGAAAAGGCAATCCACACTTGTCTTGTTCCTCATATTTTTCCCCTAAGAACCCACTACTCACCACATCCAGGGACAAAATACTAGGCTGTTAGAGTTTCTAGAGAAGTGCGTGCACAAGTTCCTCCTTTTCTTTTTACAAACTAGACGTTAAGGTAAATGTTAAAAACAGAAATGGCAGAATTTATTTTCATACTTCAGAACAACTAGTTTGCAGAAATTGGAAACCAATTCAACAAAAATTTAGAAAAAAATTTTACTGGCAGGAAATCACCTGTCCAAGAACTACCTCAGGGAGACAATCCTCATGACCAAAAACTTTTATATTAAAAACAAATGTTCTGTGGTATTGAAAGCATTTCATTACACAGCTCGTACACCTTATCTAGAGGTAATTTCTAACAGATTCCCACTTGCTCTGCAAACACAAGTTTCTAAGCACTCACTTGCTTACTCCAAGAGGAATTCCATAAGTGAACTAAAATCAGTTGAAACAAATTTTTTTTTTCCATTACTTTACACCCCAGCAAACTGATACACACTGTGATGAAGTTTAATGCAGACTGTTTACAATGGGTTGCACCTCTTTTCACATTTTTGTATTGTGTCAATATCTCTTTGTTTAAGAAAACAAAAATAGTTTAAGATCCACCGTGTATAAAACATTTCTTACTCAATAAGGTGCTCAGAAGAAAAAAAACTAAGAACTGGCATAATGTGGCATTTAGTAGCCATCTCTGGTATTTCTAAAAACAAACGGGCTACTTCAGCAGGCAAGTATATGTTATTTACAAAAATATATATGGATAATCTAATATTAATAACTGTAAAATGCTGAAGAATGAATTGTGGCTGTCCTGCTGCAGCTTTGCTATGATCTGAAAGGCCAGTACAAACCACCAGAAGTTTCTTGTGAAATTGAGTCTCATATTGTTCTTTCTGCATTTCTTCAGCACAGAGGGTTTTAGGCAAGCATAACGAAAGAAAAACAAACCTGACCTAAGCTTTCTTCATACAAAAGTAGTAATTAAGAGAAAGAGAGCTGCAAAACCACAAACTACTGTTTTTCAGAAGTTATTTTAATGCCTCGAAATGCATCCCTTGCAGGATCCAGTAACTTTTTTTTACACAAGGAAGTAACTTCCTATCTATTGCTAACTCAAAAATGAGAACCACTGAGCTTAAATAGCTCATGAGGTCCAAACAAATTGGTTTTAGAATAATCTCAGAAATGGTGTGTTACTCCCAAGTAGAACATATTTTGTTTTCCTGCCCCAAATATGAACAGAAATGTTTCTATCAATAACTATCTGCTAATATCTTATGCCTGCACTTATGTTGTTCAAATGGTACATGTGATTTTTAATTTCACAGTCAAGAAAGGCAAAAGTACAGGACATTTTTTCCTAAGGGATATCTGACCTATCATCAGAAATCTATGTTGCAGAGTGTATCTAGAAATGCTCAGTACTCAGCTATTGCCATTAAAGCTGATGTTTTCAGAAGACATTTGAAAATTAAGGCCAATGACTGAAGTACACGAACAGGGATTAAGGAACATGTTTTCAAACCCTAGTGGGAGGGGTTTTTTTCAGTCAGGAAGCTGAAAACTTTTTTTTGTTTTCCACAAGTAAACTTAGATTTTGCCTGAAACTTGCAGTGAATTACTTCAGGTCTCGTCTTGCCATCGATGTAGTCACAGCTGGAAGCCACTCTTTCAGACTATAGTTAGCATTCAATTGATGCTAAAAGGCATCTAAAAAAAAAAGGTTGGTTTTAGATATGGAGTCAGTGTTTTAGAGAGGCACCTTGGAACTGGATTTATACAGACTGGCCATCCTGGCAGCACATCTACATCATGAAATGGAGTGCAGCACAGTGATCCCTAAACTGGCAGAGATCCAAGTTGATGAAGAAGAGGAGAGCACAGCACAGAAGCAGGTAGCTCAAGCAGCAGAGTTACCTGCGCTATGAGCTTTGCATGCTGTCAGGAGCAAAGTCACCACACCAGGCCACTCAGCACTTTTCCATCCAGAATTAACAAGAGCAAATTTTGCATCCACAAATGTAAACATGCCTGAAATCAAACAGAAAATTGCAGTTCAGGTGTCTCCTGCCAATGTTATACCCCTACATTTCTAAACCACTCTATTTGTACTGTCTGGTGGTTTTAAAGCGTCCCTTCCACCTCTAAAAAGCCGTGCAGAGCTGCAGCACAAACCAAAGCCCAGAGGCCCCTCTACAATGTTTAATTAGCCTGGAAACAGCTATCTCATGAAAAAAAAAAAAAGTCTGAACTTGTCAGCATGCTCCTAACACACCAAAAAGAAGCATGGAATTGTGACAGTGTTTAGGCAGCGAAGGATGCCACCTGCACAAAACACAGACAGAAAGTAGAGAAATGAATGGTGAACTAAAAGCAATAATCAAAAGGAAGAAACAAAAAATATAGGTCTCTAAGTCATCAGCTACTGAAAAAACAGATATGCTTCAGAAGATTAACTCCAAGAGGAGCAACTCTGTCTGAGGGTTCCCACATGCAAAAAGGTGCCCAAGTCTGATTCATTAGTGAGAGAATCAGATGAATAACACATCTCGGGTTATTAGCTTTCACAAATCGTCTCTTCTATTCTTGGTTCATATTGGTGTCCCTCTGTGGTATGTAGCTCTTCCCATGTGCTCTATGAGGACTCTGCTTGTTTAATTCACAGCGATGGATTTGGTGGCTTAAGGGCATACCTGCTGCACACAGTGAAGATGATCCACTGATCCCAGAGCTGTCTCCAAAGAGACAAGCAGGCCTCAGAGAGCAGGGCAGCACAGTGCAATCCTTTCCCAGATCCCAGAAAGCCCAGTCACAATAGCGCAGAGTCAATATCATCCAAGGTAACAAACCCTACCTCTCAGCATCTATCAAGCTCAAATGCAGCATGAGGCTGATTGAGCTGAAGAGCGTTCACTGCCCTACTGCTGGTTATAGCTACATCATATACTTCAGCACTTCATAATACTTCAAGTTGCCCAATCCAATTGGTCATGTTTGGAATCTAGAGATGCTTGGTTTTCCCTTTCTCCTTTCCAGTAATTTAACAAAAGACAGTTAACTACACAAAGGTAGTCTGAAAGAGAAGCTGGAGAGCAAAAGCAAGGAGATGGAGCAAAGAAAGTGAGAGAGTATCTTAGTCAGGCTTTGTTATTGAAGAAAATAGGGGGTTTAGTGACATCAGAAGATCACTGGAAGCCTTTGCATTAGCCATGGAGCACCTTCAAATAGGCTGTGCCTGAATAGCCTTGCAGTCAAGCTCTCAGAAGTTCTCAACATTAAAGTCTTATATATCAATGCATCTAAAAAAGTAAAAATGATGTGGTAAAGCCTCCACCATCTCCATGTCAATTTTAATGAAATGAAGATGACAAATTATGTATAAACAGTACAGCTAAATGTTGATTAAAATGTTAAAGATCAGGAGTGGTAATATGTAATTAGTCATGATTGAATCACTTAAGACTAACTATTGGTGCATAGAAACTCAGAGGAATGAGCTGTAATTTTGTAGCTTATTGGTATTTATCTCACTAAAAAGTTCCTGGAATTGCAGTTTTGACTGAGAGATTTTCCTAGTAGTTACTGCTTCTGCAATAACACAGTTCATTTCAAGCACTGCATTTGGTCCAAAACCTAAAAATAACTGCTCCACTTTCAGGTAATGAAACTGAGAGTTCAGATTAAAATGCATCTTCTGGAGTCCTTAAAATGCATCTGGTATCTAATTATGTATAAATGACCATTAATTATGAATAAAACCAAACAGTTACATATAAGCATTTAGTATTTGTAGTGTTACAGAACTTCCTTGACTAAAACTTCAATAGGTAGTGGTTTTCTTTAGTTAAAGATGTTTAATTTTCTAATCTTCATGTGTTATTTCACCAGATGAGTAAACTAAAATAAAAATAAAAATTGAAATGGCAATGCTTTGTAGGGTTTTTGTTTGTTTTAACAAATTCAGCTTTAATGTTCTTTATATCTTCATTTCCAAAGTACAATTTTACTTCCTGACAAAACTTGGGAAACATTTGCAGTCAATGAAAACAAAAAGCAACATTTAAAATAGCAAAGAGAAATGGGAATTAAGGTAATGATTTTACATAGCAACTCATTATTTGGAGTACTGCATTTTTTTTTATATTTCCCAATGTAAAACATCCAGTCTGTAAGTATCAGGTTGCTTAGGCATCACAACTGACAGTCCCCAAAACCGCAGAAAAAAAATTACTTTGTATTATTAGTCACAACTGACAATCATAATAAAAAAATAACTGAAAGAATGGTCTAATAGGAGAAGAAAAATGTATGTATGCAGTAGAAATCAGTAGCAGATTTGGGACAGGTATATTTTCTTATGAGCATAAAAGGTTTTCCTGAAAACAATGGTTTTTCTATCTCAAATTTTGCATAACACTTTTACTTGAAAGCTTTCAGTGTAAGTTGCTAAAGGGAGTATTTATCTTACAATATGGTTGTATATGCTTTCTTTTTTGCTACGTGATCAAATTTTACAAAAACTATCAAAAAAAACCCTAAAAAAATGCACTATACCCATCCAACATACACTAACAGTTGTTACTATATATATCATATACAAGGAATAGGTACATTCTCTGTCTGAAGTGCTGAGAGGATATGGGATCATTTACACATCTGGAAAGTCACAAGCTACTCCCACTGTAGATCATGGAAGGAAATGGCCAATGACTGAATTATTAATTATTTTTTTTCTTGCACTTCTATAAACACTGAAATACTATTTTAGCATCCATTAAGATAGAAAAGGGAAGTTCCCATTTTTTGATTGCGTTCACAGTAAGATAACTGCAGAATTTGGTTTATATTCTAAAAAGAGTCTTAGCACCTCAAAGGAATAAAATACATGTTCCTCCAAGGAACATCACCTTAGGTTCTGCAGAACAGTCATGGTCTACAGGAGAAATCCACATTCCCCTCAGTTAGGAAGATTGGTTTCCAGTACTGCTCTCATGAAGCTCCAGCTGGACACACTGAACTTCCTCACTTTGAAGAAAGGACTTCCCAGCTCTGAAGTTTAATACAGGTTATTTAACAGTTGAAGAGCTTTTAGCATTTCATCTTAAGTATTTAATTATGGAACTTTCTATTCATGGAAGTGTCCTGTTGACATGTTGTATTTTCAGAACATTTTCTTTCCTCTCCTCTTTTTCATATTCAGCGTAACTGTGAGGAAGATATTCTTAAACTTTACTAAGAAGCGTACCAGAAATGCCTGTTTTCCCTTCAGAAAGAAAAATGTAACAATTTGCATTTTACTTTCCTGCTTAAATTCAATATATGGCTCAAATGCAAGGTGTGGATCTATGCTATATTCAAGGGAATGCAGGAATAGCCATATTCATGGTGTGCTTTTTGGATACTCACCTTCCACCTTGTACAGATGCATTTTCACAGCTGACAAGCAGTCTAAATGTCAGGGCTTCTCACAGCCTGGGCAGGATTTCACAAACTGACCTAAGGCTTCACTGCCTGCAAGAAAAACAAGCTTAGTCCCAAGAACTGCCTCTGAAAGGACAGGTAGGTCTTGCCTGCTGGTCCTTCAAAGCAAAGTGTTTTGAAGAATTGTGACCAATAGAGAGAGGGACTCTCTGATGACAGGGTGGCTACTTCTCCTCGTTACTACCAGAAAACATCTCAGGAGTCTTTGTCCTCTCCACACATCCTTTTCTCCCTATCAGAAGCTCCTTTTTGCAAGTACCAACACAAATTCGAGCAATTCTCAGTGCGGGTCTGAGTCTATAGCTACTTCTTCTAAATGATTCTGTCCACAGTTACACCCATAATTTAGTAAGATAACTACCCACTTTTTATGGTAAAGTTGCACGTTTAAGAGATTGTACGATGTTGGCCCGAAGGCCAACGGTAAAAAGCAATGGTATGTTTACTTCTGTCATTTTTTATTGCTATTTTAAAAGAATATATATATATAAACACTTACAGATCCACATTCATTTCTGCTGGACAGTGACCAGAAGGTACTTTTTTTGTTGCCTGACATTCCCAGAGTCTTTGAAACATGCAGTTACTCATTGGATCCGGGGTTTGGATTTTGTTGTTCACTACTGATCACTGTTTATATAAATGTCTTTCCACCACATTGTCCATCCTTATTTTTTATCTGTTTCAGACTGCTAGGCTTCTGCTATGCCTATAAAAAACAAAGGGAGAGATAAAGTCAATGCTTTTCTTCAGTACACATGGTATCTCAGAAAATGAATTGTAGCACTGCACATTATTAGATGAGCAGGTAATGATGTATTCCCCCTGCCAAGCTCTTCACAGATAATAAAAATTACATGCTTGTTGCAGACACACTAATTATGTGCAGTTATGGACAAAAAAAAAAAAAAATCAAAAAAAATCAAATCTCTTCTTGAGGTGCAGATTAGTTTTTATTGAATGCTGCCTTTGGCAAGGTGTTTGTGAATTTTATTTTAATTTTCTTAGCAGCAAATTAGAAATATATTTGAAAACTATTAAATTTGAAACACAGCCAGTGAAGCTGATGAATTAAATTGATAGTTGAGTTTCTCCACTATCTATTCTTGACTGAAAGGAAGGAAATTATTTATTTGGCTTGCACAACATGAGTTCAGTGTTTCATATAACAGCATCTAGAGATGACAGACAAGACCAGGATTGTGCCAGCTGCTGCAGAAACATAGGTAACTACAGTTTCCTTTCAACATCTCAATAAAAAGTGACTTTGTATGTACTATTTCCTATACTATTAATAGCAAAGGAACATCCAACAGGGAAAAAAAGCCATGACTATAACAGATTAGGCCTCTGTCAAGCTGAAATTTCTAAATAAGCCCTAAGAAATGTAGGCACATGGTCACAGTTGTGAGCCAACTCCTGCCTGGCCTCAGCATTGCAGAGGACTTTACATTGCCAGCTCCTCTCGGCAGCCTGCTGCCTGCAAAAGTCCAAGTTTCCAGGATTCCACTCTGTTGCGCCATATTATTCAGCTGACAAAAGATACATGTTTCTAATTGGTTTGGCCTAGATTTGGAATGTGGCATGGTACTGACAAAAGATCAGTTATAATCTTCAGAAAAATCTTTTTTCATGCTGTTAAAAGTTCAAAAAATGGATCATTTCACTAGGAACTCCCCTACCTTTTAAGAAGAAAGAGCTCTGTATGTCTCAAAAAAAAGAACAGCTTAATGAGAAGAAATGCCATGGACCTTTAGTTCAAGGGAATGTCCTCTGTTAGTGTACCTATTAGTAGCTACAAGAACGAAAAAAAAAACAAAAGGGGAAGCACCATTAGAAAATGAAAAACTAGCCTTAATTGTCCTCTGTCCAATGCTGGAAGATTTGTACCTCGCATGGAAAAGGGAAAGGACAGCAGGTAAGCACAAAGTCAGCCCCTGCCTGTGTAGTCTGCAGCATTCCTAAACTATGGTCACTTCTCTACAACAACTCTCTCTCCATGACAGAGCACTGCTCCCCACCTTTCTTCTGGCAAAAGACGTTTTACAGATGATTCAAGATCCAGCACAGAATCCCCAAAAAGGGCACTAGGCCTCCAGTCAGGTGCAGCGAATGAATTAGGACAGAAGAAGTGACAATGCCAAAGTTTCAGATCCTTCTGGAGATGCAGGAGTTATTGAAGACCTAACAGATAACTCTGATGCCCAGTGGGACACATGCAGCCTTAGCAGCTTCTGTTCAGAATCAAAATACACACTGAGCTAAGATCCCTTTGCCATCTACAGCCAGCTAGTAGCCAGCCTAGGCTATTTAGGCTCCACTAGGCTTGAGCCAGGCAGATATTTGTCTCTAAATTTGAGTCCCCCACATCTTCCCACTCCGCAGCGAGAGGTGCAGAGAAAGCTCAGAACCATCTGCACTGCTGACGCCAGTTCATCCTCTGTTCAATCAATGGGCCCTCTAAAAAGTGAAAATCAGCCCGAAACCAGGTGTAGCTATAGAAATACGAAGCAAGATCTTGTTTTCACTCTTTCTGTTTTCAGTAGAGCTACTATCAGCAGCAACACTCAGCTGGAGCAGTCAGCAGAGAGAACAGCATTTGTCCTTGTGCTCATCCACTCAGTTTAAAGAAAGATAAACATCTGTTGCTCCTTTCTTTGTCTTCTGCATTTAGCCAGGTTCATTATTGTATTCTTTCAGTTACTACAACTTCCTTTCCTCCATAAAAAACACTGCTGGCAATGCCTGTAAGGCAGATCAGTCATTCTAGCCAGAGAGATTTCATTTGCAATTCTCCTTACCACAGTCAGACAAAACACCAACAAAACTCTTAAAGATATATTCATTGTTAATTATTCCATAAACAGATTTCCATTTAGCACAGGTCATTTAAACGGCAAGAAAAAATAATGAGAAAGCATTACATAGCCAATGAACAAAAACAGTCTTTAGGCTACATTACTGTAAACCACTTTCATCTCTTGGAAGCAAATTAAAGAAACTGGCATTCCACAATCCAGAATCCACAAACCACAATCACATTCCAAACACAAACTAAACTTAGGTACAATCAAGATTTCCTGAAGGAGAGCACAATCACCACGGTCTATAATGCTTTTCCTCCCTCCTGCTCAGAACTTCCCTGTTGCTTTGAAGTATTTTCTTTACAAGAGTCAAGCACAAGGGGAAGTTCCGATTATATGGAAGGGTCAATAGTATGGCTGCAGAGAATGCACTTTCAAAACACACAAGGAAAAATATGTTAAAAAATAAAAAAACAAATAAAAACTTCTCTAGTCTTTATTTAGGTTGACAACATTATGTTCAAAATCCGCATCCAGAACTGCCTTTTAATAATCGACTGTACCTTTGCAAACCTCCCCTGAGACAAATACAAGAAAAGTGCTAGAAATGTATTAACATAGTCAGCATATCAAAAGTCAATATTCAAACATATTGTAAGAAATCTGGTTTAGGTAAACATTTTTCATGTCTTTGTCTGTTTGTACATAAGTTAAAACTGTCCAAGCTTATCCAGGCAAAGAAATCAAATGCACTAGGGATTTATAACAAGTTATATTAAGCAATATTTTTTCTAGCTAATTATTTGATCCAGTTTTGCTTTTCAGGAATCTGAGTTGTCCAGCTTTACCTTGAATTTAATAAGCTACTTACATATCACTCACTTGGTCAGATATCCTTCCCTCCCAGCTTTCTCTGTTTACTTGTAATGCAAGATAACTACCGTTATCAGAAAGGTACTAATGAGAACAAATATTAACTCAAATCTCTTTAAAACCAGAAGCGAACAAATCAAAAGAGATTTGCGGCATGACCCTGCAAACTAAGGTTTCAAAGATGAATGGAGAGTAAAAAACTGATAATAAATGAGACACATTTATAAACCTCTTAAAAGACTGTAGAGTTAAGTAAGCCAGAGGATACATTTTTGTTTCCACACCATTCTGAGACAAGATGAGAAAGTCCACATAAAAAGAGCTGTAGCAAGTTCCCATAATTTGCCACATATTTATGGTCTGCTAAGAAAGTAGATGATAAAAGGGATTAATTCCCGATTTTCATATTCTACTAATAAAGTGGCAAGGTCTTATGGAACAAACACAACTGCTGCACATTATGTAATTACGTATCTGTATGCAAATTTGCAGACAACTCATAAATGTTAGAATACTATTTGCAATGCTAATTAACTGTCTTTTATTGTCTCTGCATAATTCCTACATGCGATCCTGTGCCAGATGTCACTGTAGCTCACAAAACCTTTATTGTCAGGTTAGCTGAGGTAGCACGCATTAGCATTGCTCATAAAAATCCTATTTTTAATTAAATTACCTGTCGTGTCTCAATAATTTCTCATTGTCTTCCTTTCCAAAACAGTTGGTTGATTTCTTTTTTTTCCCATTTTACAACTAAATCACAGCTTCTAAAAGCATGGAAGTCTTTCTGCCACACCTTGACCATATTAAACATATTAAAAAGAAAGAAAAAAATAAAAAAAAAAAAAAGAGAAAGAGGAAAAAATATGTGAAAAGCAGTATCTCCAGAAACAAATATCAGTTCTTTGCGGAAATTTAACAGGGAACAGTACAGTGCCAAGAGAAAGATAAACAAGGGATACTGACTTTGACAAATATAGAAGTGTCTCAGAGCAGAAAGAAGATGTACGGAGATTGCAATCAACTAGTCGCACCAGTGAATCTCTCCTTCAGATTGTAACTATTATGTTCAGTGTGTAAATTGTAAGCCAGGATTGTATTTTCTCCTCAATGCATTCTTATGAAAGGCCTAGTTTGAACATCTTCTACATACGTTTCTTGATCTTAGGCCAAAGGACTGAGCTGGAAGGTCAAGGGAAAAACGATGGTGAGAAGAAACAAGTGAGAAAATTAACTGTTTCTTCCTCTGAAAAAAAGCAACTGTCAATTTGCTACTTGTAGTAGGACAGGATCCAATAAAGTACAGAGCAACAAAACAAGTACTTCACTTCTAAGAATGTCTCATTAAAACAAGCTTAGTAAAAACTTTATGATGCCCTTGATTTAGACCACTGTCCTACAACGCTTAAAACCATGTAGCAACAGTAGACCTTTCCCAGGCAGTTATGGGAGTGCAATCATTTTAATAGTTTAGCTGGCCGTCTTTTCTCACTGATCAAATTTGTCTTCTGTTGCAGCAGGGTCCTCTTTCCTGTGTTTTCCCATCCTGACTGGGCTTCTCAATATACTCAAAGACCTCCACATTGAGTGGGTCATAATGTACTCCACAGAAAGAATTTTAGCCACAGTTCAGTGTGAACCATGAAATCAGACTTGTCCACAAAGCAAATAAATATTATTATAGGCTTGCCGCAAAGCTGAATCTTCAAAAATACCTGGTTATATAGACTTTTCTACATCATTTGCTGATGGAAACACTTTTGAATAAAGTATTTAAAATTATACTTGGCACAAATTAGTCATAGTACCCCATCTGGCTGAGCTCAGAATAAATCTGGGACTGAGGATCAAGCACTATTTTTATTTATTTTTTTTTCCATCTTCCACTTCACAGTATTTTCCATCCAAATGACTACCTGTGAGATTTAGGACTATCAGTGTCAAATCAGAAAGGCTCCTGGGGTCAAATCCAACTGTAAGTTATAACATCATCCAATTGCACTTCACCTGGAGGGTGGCTGGAGGCCCCTGTAACCCAAGTGGAAGAAAGGTGCAGTCAGGAGAAACGTTTTTTTGAAGGAGCTTATAGAGAAAAGAATCTGCAGTAAACTCTGCCAGATAAAAAGGTGCAATAAATCAGGGCTGGTCAACATGATCGAACAAGTTATCCATTCAGAACAATAAGGAGATCTGCCTTGCTTTCATCTGACTGAGTACTGATTTGTAGACAAGCCTTACTGACAATTAATTCTTCATTGCAAATTGGCTAGGAGCTTGGCAGCTGAGCTGGAAAACAGAAGGAGCACTCTAGAATTTTTACCATATGTGTCAGATGTTCACAGGATTGATCCTTTAGAAGAATTCAAGTGTCTCTATGGCTTGGATTTGAGAAAATTATCCGCATTCCATGGGTTTCATGTGATTATTAAAATACTCAAAAGATGCATGTAGATACCACTGTTCCATGTATTTTTATTTCTGGTTTTCCTGGCAGTCAGGGTTTATTTTGAAAGATTTAAAAAACCTAGTACCATAGTAGAGCATATGAATAACCGTTCAAGAAAAGTGTATTCACTAGTTCACTTATCGGTATCCACAATTAACCAAGAGCCACAGCCTCAGCTCCTCTAGAATCCTAAGGAAATACGTCCCAAGAGAACAGGTCAAAATGATTCCTCTCAAAATTCTGATGAATAAATTAGGAGTCAGAAATAGTCATTCAACTATCACTTCCAGATCTCCTGCTATTAATCACTATTATAGCACTAGGTTAGAGAATGGCACAGAACTCTAAAATAATGAATAAACCATATGAGTTGAAAATTAATCCAAGTTTTAAAAATGTTTGCATAACAGTAGCATAGTTTTGATTCACCAAAATCTTTGAAGATAAAAATGATGAAATGTGCAAATACCAAATGCAAACAGTAGAATAGTAGACTTGTGTTCCTGAAATTTGAGATGTTGATTTTTTTCAAATCTATCTTCATATTGTGATTTTTCATCTTATTATGG
Organism: Baryphthengus martii; assembly: GCA_013396935.1. NCBI lineage: Eukaryota > Metazoa > Chordata > Aves > Coraciiformes > Momotidae > Baryphthengus > Baryphthengus martii. The sequence goes on from VWZK01016250.1 coordinate 16,477, forward strand.
TTTTTATGGTTGTTAAATCTAACTAGTAATGAATCGCGCTGCTTTAATTGGATGGAAGTCATACAAAGAAAAATAAAAGATACTTAAGTCTATTTTTAAAACTATGTTCAAACTCCCCTTTTTTTCCGTTGTTTGTTCTTTTTCTTGACAGTCTTATTCATTTTTATAATGTCTAGATTGAGAGATCACAGATATATCATTTCAGTCTGGATGTTTCCACCTGAAAATTCAGTCTCTCTATGGATTTTCATTACAGATATCCTGTTGTTGTTTTTTTTATTAAGATGATATTAGTCCAAATATAATCACTGTCTGATGTTGATTCACTTACTTTCAGTCCCATAAGTTCTACTTCTTTGCCAGAAGTTCTGTTATATATTGTAATACAGATAATATTAATATACTATTTTTCACTGTCATCTGCATGTTTGTTATCTAAGGAAAGGCTTCCAGTCGTTGATCCTTCAATCTTACCAGCAATGTCATGGACATTCCTGTGTATGCAATGACTCCTCTTCAGTTCTTTCTGTAAAGTGAGCCCAAAACCCAAATTAAGATAAATCAACAATAATTCTTATACACTAACTTTGTTTCCAATAAACACAGCTACTGTTGGCCAGGAATATTTGCAGTGAGTCTAAATGACTTGGATGCACATTCCCTGTGCTGTGTGAATAACTATTCTCAGGAGGTTTCTGACTGATCTCATAAAATAAAACACTTCAAAACAGTAGTCAAAATTAAAAAGGAAATATAGGATTATATTATCCATTCTGCTTTAAAAAATGAACTTAGATGATTTCAAATTAAGCTGAATTCTGAAACCAAAGTGTATATGTCTTATTTTGACAAAATTGAACTGGAATACATAGTTTTTCCATATTCTTTTATTGGCCAAAAAATGAATAATTCAAGAGGCTGAAGTCAATCTGGGCAGGTTTCATAAAGAAAAACTTGTTTCCTGAAAAAATTCAGTTGGATTCCCATACCTCCTATTACAAATCAGTGTGGTTTGAGCAGTTAATTTCTTCTATCACCTCTGAAAATATCATCTGAAGTTCCCATAGGTATGTTAAAAGATAACAAATATCACCAAAGCAATCTTGAGTGGTATGAAATCTCAGAGTAAAATTTTCTAAAGAACAAATTAATTTTGGTGACTGCTCAGCTGCTTCCCAGTAAGCTGCCTCCTTTGCTCCTTTGAGATCATGGTGTTCTATTTGTTTCTTTTTTAGCAAGAAAAAATCCATTTAGTGGTGTTGCTAAAAGTATATCCAGGAAAATTTATGAATTATTAATAGGTAAACTTCATAAAATCAGATGATAAACTAAGGGTTATTCAAATTGCTAGGATTAGCAAAATCCAGTTGATAACACTTTGAGATTAGTCTTCCCTGCAGTAAGATTTTTTTTGCACTTCTATTAAAAAGAGCAAAATGTATTTTTTTAATACTTCAAGAAAGACTTGTATGTGCAAGGATCTGGTCAGGCATAACAGTTTAGAAGCAACACTCCAGCAAGTAGGCAACTAGAATGGGAACTGAGAAGATAAAGAAACCTAATAGCCATGCCTACAACAAGATGTGAAGTGACCTAATTTGTTTTTTCTATAAATGTAAAAAATAAAGATAAAATGCAGAATATACAAGTATGGATAAGGTTTGAGAACAGCTGAAAGGATGAACCTGAATTGTGAGTATAAGACTCCAAGAAAAAAGGTCCTGTTGTAACATGGTGATTTCTTTCCTGAAGGAAATTCTAAGAGGAAGCAGTAAAAATGTGTTAGATTATCACAGAATATCAGTGTTTTAATGTGGATTTCTGTAGTATAATACTTGGAAATTCAGATAGCCTTGCCCCAAAGCCTTACATAATAAAAGCACCTGAAGACTCAGCAATAAGCTAGACATAGCATCACGTTTGTGATGAAATACTACACACAGTGTGAAGGCTGAGGACATATTTTTAATTTTCCAGCAAAGCCTGCAAAATTCTGAATTGAAAAAAAGGTAAGTTTAAGAGGAAGTGGGATATGAAGCAAGTTTTTTGAAATTTATCAAAGAGAGGTACCACTTGGCCATTTTTATCTCCCACAAAAAGCAGGTAAGACTAGGAACATACGTGTTTTAATATGGAAGTCACGTAAGGCCAAGGAGAGCCCTGGGATTCTTTTCAACTTTAAGACATGAAAAAGAAGCCACAGTGTATGACTAAAAGTGAAAGATACTCCCCAGCTGTTTTTTAAAAGCTTTGAAAATAAATCTCAGACTCAGTCAGTGTTAATAGGGTCAAATTTCCATGCCAAACAGCAATACCAAGGGGACTGAAGAAGAGAGAGATGTAGTTCTAATGTACTAATAATGACTTGTCTCCTTAGATTTTTATAAAATATCAGGCCATCCAGTTCTTCAGCCTTTGTGCCCGCACACTCACAGGAGTCCTCTGCTGTGAGCAGGACAACTTGTATAGCAGAACCATGAGCAACAATAGCACAAACGAACTCTATGAGAATACTTCTTTTTGCCAGCCATTCAGCCTTTCCTCACACATATTTTCAATTGCAGAGTATTTGAGCTGTGGAGTTGGCAGCCTTGTGCTGCAAGGCTTTGGAAAAGAGCATACTTAAAAAGTTTAGGAAAAATCTGACACAGACTTCCAGTTTTATTGTAAGGAAGTTATTTGCATTGTTTCATAAATCTGATGCACAGCCTGGTATTTCTGTAAGTCTGACAGACATCATGGCTTCATACTTCATGTCTTCTATTTTCCTTTCATATTCCGGGGCAGCGAGTCCTGAAGTCTGTCAGTAGTTTCCTGAATATGTCATGGTAATTTTAAGCTGCTTTTGTTCAAATAAAAGAACTAGATGAAAGACACGTACAAAAATGATTTCTCTTCAAGTTGAAAATACTGCTCAAATAATTCCTTAACTATTCTTGCACTTCATTCATTCTGTAAAGCAATTTTCTTCAGTTTGTTACGTAAGTGTGTGATACGGGAAAAGGCTTTCCATTTACGCTTCTAATGGTTTCCAAGGAGATCAGACCCGTCATTCTAACAGCTCAAGGTTAGATAGTTTCGGTCTCAAAAGTATTTTAGCTCGTTAATTTATTATTATGTTGAAGTCAAACCCATTATGGGATACAGGTAGAGATGCTTCTTCTGTTGTGCCTTTCAGCTTTCTCTTCGCTTCTTCTGCTCGCGAGCGGAGAAGCCACTTTTGAACGAGCTCTCTGCGCCAACAGCAACCCCAGTCAGTCAAAATAGGATTTGGGCTTTTTCAAATGCAGTTACCCCTGTTTTTATTGCACATATTAATACTGACATATCTTCACAATAATTATAAGAGAAAAAGAACCTCAGAATACAAACAGGTTGATTACATCCCTCTCTGCTGTAGAGGTGACCTTAATCTTGTTATGCACATGTCCTGAAGGGAGTGAGGGAGAATCTGCTGGTAAATCTGAGCCTTTTCATACACGTGTGACACAGCACACCCACCTGCAAACAGTCATCAGCACTTTGTTAATGTACTGAAAATCACTTTCTGCTTTTCTTGCGTGAACAGAACAGCACACCACTAAGAGTCAAAGTCAGTAGGTCCCCAAAGGTTATGATGATGAAGTAACATTCCTCCTGCCATCAAGCATTATCTTAACAAGATTATCACTGTCTTTTGCTTTACCTGTACTGATCCCACCCCTGCACACAGATTCTGATGCAGAGGACAATTAAGGAAGGTCACTCAGCTAATTTCCATCCCCTTTGAATGAACCCCTTGAGGTTCATACGCGGTAGGAAATTTGTGCATTCTTGAGAATCCTGAAAATGTTCAATCCCTCCCCAGATGCTGTAACTGAACTCTTGCAAATTTCCAAAAGCTGCTCTGTGTCTTAATATAATTAGAGCAATCTTGGTATTCTGGCTTCCTACAGCTGTTCCTTACCACTGCAAGTTACCTGTTGGAACATTCAGCTCCTTGGTAGGAAGAGAAGACTGACAGATGGTGAATAAATTCAAGGCTAGTTTATTTTTATAACTGGAAAATAACTTTCAGACATCCTGGTGGTCTACAGATTGTTTCCAGGTCTTTTCTATTTTAATGAAAGATAAAATATGACTTGGATTCATGATCAGGCAATTTAATTTTAGCCAAATTGCAGAGAAAAGTAAATGCCAGCTCTTATTCTAAACTTTAACCTTCTAAGCCACCAGGACATTTATCTTACACAAAAAATATTGCAATAATAATAATAGTTTCTGGTTTACAACTGATTTACCAGGAAATTAATATTTGGTTTTATGAACACATTAAGCAGATGGTACCTATTGTTGAAATTATCCCATAAAATTGCAGGTATTTGGACTTGGTTACAGTATAATGCATTAGACTTTTAAGAGATTGGTGTGGTTGTTTTATTCTTTTTTCCTATCAAGCCATTTTAGGTCTATAGCATGCAACCTTGGAGTTGCATGCACTGTGGTGACTCTACAGTCACTTAAAAAATATTGATTTAATCATTTTCCCTCAAAAGGAGGAAAGAAAAGAGCAATATTAATGTAAATAGTTTACACAGTTTTTAGAATTCTAGTCTGTCATTAGTTTCATCAAAATCACTGATAAACTGAAGAGCTGTTATAAAAGTTAAAGAATGGTGCAGAGACTTCTGATTCTACTGAAGTTAACACTAAACTTCCCTTTAGTTTCTGCAAAGCTTCAATCTCTTTCAAATAGCAGTCTTGAAACTACGCAATCATGCTATCTGGTAGCACCTTGCAGAGAACTGCTGCCATCCTTCTACAACTTAAACATCCCAATTCAAAAGAACTGCTAACAAAATAATAATAAAAAAAGTTACTATGCAACTGTCCATGATCAATGGGAATGGAATAATGGTTGCATGTTTACTTCAGACTGGTTTTAAGACAGCGTTATTCATATCCTTTCATTGCTTCGGACTCACTGTCACTCAGTCATTGCAATTGCATGTGGTTAAGTCAACAGAAAAGCTCCCATCAACTGCAGGAGCTTCAAATCAACTCTATATTCCCTAAAAAATTAACTATTATTTAAGGACATTCAGAAGCATATGCAGCACTAAATAGCTTTGCCTGCAGTCCCAACAGCAGTCCTGATGTTGACTTTGTTCCATTTCCAAATGAACAGATACAGAAACTGGACCAGATACTTCTAAGATAACTGGCAAGCCTGTCACTTCTGCAGGTGAACAAAGACTAGAGAAACACTCATGTATTAGAAATGTCTACAAGCCATCTTTTTATTTCCATCACGTAAAGTCAAGCAAAAGGTGGAAATAATTTTTAAGAACAACTTCACACTTCACTGAATGAAATCCTACCACCGAAAGAAACGGTTAAAAAAACTATTGCTCATCTCGATGTGATCATATAGACAGACTCCTGTAGGTAACCTGATCCTCCTTACACACTCTAACTGCAACCTTATCAGAAATTTTCCAAGCTACATGACTAAAGCCAAGGTTCTAAAACCATTTAAAAAGATGTCAGTGGCCCGATTTTCCAAAGCGGTGATTCTGTCATCCATTCTTCAAACTTTTGCTGGAGAAATATCAAAGCAACGAGATGAAAATGTTTGTCTGATTTAGTCAGAACAGAAAAATAAGACCTCTATGAACCACTGAGTGCTCAGCAGAGTGAAAAATCACACTAAATCAGGTATCTAAATCCAAATACAAGAACTTCATTTTAGACACAGCCCCATACCTCCTAACTTCAGTCATCTGATCTCATTCCAAGCTTCTCCTCTGCTACAAGGAAAGGGATCCAGATACAGAAGACAATTCAGATGTTATTTGGACTCTGTCTATACTAACCAGCAAGGGAACTTAGTGAGATAGGTAGGCGCTCCTAAATTAGGTGTCTCAATTAACTGACTAAAGTTAAATTGGATAAATTCAAACTAAGTTTGGAAAGTCCTGGACACATTCTCCAAACTAGACAAAAAAGTTAACTTAGACGTGTTGCATTTACACAAATGTAGAAGGATCCCCCGCAGACTTCTAAAAGCCAATCTTAACTATAATTAGATGCAACAAAAATGTAACTTTCCCTGTTTCAAGAAATCATGTATAAAGCAGAAAAATCTCAGTTAAGTCAGTCTATAAATTTGTGGCAATTTATTACAACCTTTCAATATAACAGTGATGGATAAACCACTGAGAACCATTGACCTGGAAACCTGGAATCCTCTGCTGAGAAGTGGTGACAGGCAGCCTGCTGAGGAGGTCGGGCAGGAGAACTGGCAGGAGCCCCGGCAGCTTTCTGATTAAAAAGTTCAGCTGGAACAGCTTCAAAAACTGAGCCACCAACACACAAATGACTGCTGGGAAATTCTTTGGTGAGTTCTCATTCTGATATTTACACAACCCAAAACTGCTCCTGGCTTCTGAAAATGGCACGCTACTTCAGCTAGATGGGATGCATCACAAACCACAAGTAGTAATCCATGAAGAGGAGTTTTTAAATTCAACCTGGCCTCTCCTCAGGATAATTATTTGCAGGCACACTCAGATGCAAACAGTATTCTATCTGGGTGCATCCAGGCTAACTTTCCTGGGTGCAGTGCTAACTCCAAGCTTCCTGGCAGTTTTTGACAGTTTCGTACCAGTTACTGACAAACTCTCCTGACTGGTGAGCACCTAGGACAAAACATCTTGTGATCAGGTGCCCACCTGACTCTGAACTGATTCTTCTGTAGCATAGTGGTCCCTTGACTGAGCACAAATCTACCAAAATGCACGTTTAATTTCTGGTTTATGGTCTTTGCCTGTATATCCTCCGCAGCACTCGAGGACTTGCAATATTTAGATTCACTCCTTAAAAAGCAACTCCATTAATTTTCCCAGGATCAGATTGGTTTTCTGTGAGTTTCTAGAATATGTTTGCAATTCTCACTTCTACACTGCTTGTATCTAAATACTTATCCTTTTTTAACTTTTTCAGGTGACTTGTGGAACAAAGGAACAACAAAACCTACTTAGACCCCAACTGCATTAAGAGTCTGTCCTTCCTAGCAGTTCAAAAAACACATGCTTAAATAGAAACGTTTACTCTGATAATGGGATTGTAGGCACTTCATAGCATGACAAACTTATATTTTGTTGTTGTTAAAGCTTGGCTATCCAGGAATTCCACTTTCCTGTTTGTCCCCAAGTAAAAGCAGCTATCGTTTATCTCCTAAAATGAGAATACCCTTAAAAAACCCAGAATGCTTGTCACACTACAGCACAGAAGAGGGCTGGATCATCCTTAGCATATCAAGGAAAGCCTTGTCACTGGCTTCAGGAACTCAGGAATTTTCCATCTGATCAGGTTATTTCTTCCCTTACTTTATAAACAGTAATAAATTGCACAAACCACTGTATAACGCGCTGAAGAACCACTGAAGACCCATTAAAATCAGCTGAGAGAAACTCCCAGTGATTACACTGTGGCCTGATTTTGACACTTTAAAAAACAATACGAAGCAAAGATTCAATCTTGCCTAGTCACTGCTGATCTAAATCTAGACTGGAACAAGAAATACACCATGAAGTTGTGTTCCCTATCAACTCCTAGAGGTAAGGCCCTTCAGCAAGGGTAATTTAGCACTGAAATTACATTGTCTTTTCTTGAAATCTCTGTGATCTTCACCATCTGTTTCATGTGATAAAATAAAGTTGTTGATTTGATGCTGCATCTTCTATGTCAGAATAAAGGCCAGTTCCAATTTGCATCAAGAAGCAAAAAAAAAGAGAAGTAATTATAAATTGTAATGAAAACAAGCACATGCTTTTCCACATTTTAATGAAGCAAAGGTAGCTGCACTGGTTTACTGCTCCAATCAAATTCAGATCACGTTACTTGGATTTTTCAGTTTCAAACAAGTAAGACGGTGGCAAGCAGGTACACTACGAGCTCTAACGAGTTTCCTCACCACATAAAAATTATCCAGTGAGCAGTACAAAGATCACTCAAATGAAAACAAATACTCAATAAAGCAGATAATTGACTGCAATCTTAGTTAATAAGATGGCCCCAAACTGCCCTGCAAAAATGCCAAAGCAACGAAATATAAATGTTTATCTTTGCTAGTAAAGGAAGAAAAACTTCTATATTGTTCCAGGGAACTTCTACACAGTTTTACAGGAGTCTAAAGTACTTTAAAAATAATTAACTATTTTATGTTGCAGTTCCTAGTTAAAAGCTTTATTTCAGCTTTGAATCTGACGGTTTATGGTCTAGAGTCCTTCTTATTCTCTGAACATGTCAGCATCAGCTTTTATTTTCTGTGCCAAAAGAGGACACTAAAATAGGAGACTCTGCCAGCATTTTTTTAAAAGCATTTTTTAACTGTTAGCAGAAGATATACTCAGGTAAACTCACAAACATGCATGTACACACACATATAGACACAATCATAGTCTACTGGCAATACAGTAGATTTAATTTTTTGTTTCATTATTGTCAATCTTGCCCAGCTCTCGAGATTAATGATCAGGGAAAAATCATTCAAACAAGAATCCCAGAATCTTTCTTAAATAAATAAATAGAAGACTCAGAAGTTCTTTCTACAGTGCTGTTTCAATGTCACTTGCCATGGAAAAGTCTAGAATGCCATGCAGACAACAGAAATCCTCTGGCCAGGAAGGTACTGCAAATCTTGCTGTGAATCCAGCCAATTCAGTCTTGCTCTCTCCCTAACCTTAATCACTGATCTGAAATCGTTGACTACTTAACCCTTTTGTCTTAGAAAGTACAGCAAAGGGAGTATCCAATGTGCTTTTCAAAGCAGCTTGTAGGAATGGCTTACAAGGAACAGAATATTTATCAGGTTTCCCTCATTATGTCCACTTTATGCTCCACTTTCTGTTGAGTCCATTAATACATGTGATGAGTTAACGACAACAACTGTTTTTTGGAATAATAGCTGTATTCAGGCTATGTCGACTCCATTCACAAATGCATATATAATTAATTTATAATAGATAGTTTTCTAAATGACATAAAGTAAGATGTCATAAGAAACAAATGCCCATTTTCTCCTTAGTAACATTTAATCGCATAAGGGTCTCACTTTCTCCAAATGCTGACTCCGCATCCTTCCTGCTATTTCAGGAAGGGTGCCATTAGATAGAGCTATTTTTAAGTAGCATTGCTATTTTTTAAAAAATCCTTAAGGCAGATTTTTGCAAGCGGGTTACTAGTGATGTAGCAGTTCCTCCTGAAAGTCTCAAAGCAACTGAGGGAAGTGAAACATGCTGTTCCCTTTGACTCTCCAACACAGCCAATTACCCCAAGCAGTTTTCCGCAGCTTCTTCCCAGAGTGAATTGTCTTTCTTACAAATACTCACAGGGTTAAGTGTTGTCATGTTTGTTAACATAACTTCTGTCTCTATCAATGAAAGCTCCTAGAAAGGGATTTAGGCAGATGCTGACAGATGAACTGCTGGTGAACTCTTGGCGGATTCAGAAATCTGGGTAAGTACATGAACTTTGATCTTTATCTAGACTTTGTGCTTCTTTCCTCTTTACCCCATCAAGAAATTTTCAGTCTTCTCTTCTTCAGTTACAATTCCCTGTTACTTTACCACACACTGACCTAACCCCCTCCTGGATCTGCCACCTTAAAGGAAGAAGGCTGACAATGAAGCTGCTATGGGGCAGACAGACTTCCCCACTTCAGCAGGTTTTCCATCCTCAAGGAAAGTGTTTTGGTAGGTTCTTCCATGTCATCCACCCTCCACCTCATTTTGACAGGACAGCATAAAGCCATTGCTACACCTCCCTAGCCTCTCACCTCTAGGTTTGAGAACTGAACTTTAACAGTTTGAGAACTCAATTATGCTTAACCTTGGAAGAAACAAAGACACGCCAGGCCTTCCAATTAGAACAGAAGCAAAGCAGGAAGAAAAGAAAAACAAATCACCAAGGCTCCCCAGGAGCTTCCTCTGCAGCCTCCCCTCTGCCACATGGAAAGGACTATTTCCAGTCACAGTTTCTCTCACAAAGCTAAAATCCAGATTCATCCTGATGATGACGATGAAGAATACTTATTTTATTACATATGGTATGCCTGGTATTGTTAAACATCTAGAAAAAAAAAAAAATGGTCTCTTTCCGAAATAACCTTTTCACACATTTGGAGCAGAAGGTAATCCATCAATGTAATGGCAATGAAAAATACATGAGGGTAACTTCCTCATGGCTGGCAATTTGAACTGCAACAACTCACAAGCACGACCCTCATGCATCTTCTGACTTTTGCTGATGGCGTGACAAGGAGGAAGAAGATCTGACATAACATACAGACAAACTCCCAAACGGACACTCGTATCAGAAAACTGCAATTTCTCCATGAGTTCATAACAAATTAAAGTAAAAAGAATTTTACTGTAACTGTCTCAAAGCGCATATGCCAGTTCATTTCTTCTATGAAAGAGGCACTAAGCCCCTGACTACCTCCAAGCATCAGAAAATTGCAGGAGTTTGTTCTGTGGCAGATTTCCACTGTCAGAAATCCCAGTAACACACAGTCTGATCTCTGTGTCGGATGACACCTGCATTCAATTCTCACTATTGATTTATTCTGTCATCTTAAAAAAATGCAGTTAAATACTCTCCATCTCAATTCCTCCTTATGCAAAATGAAGATACTAATTTTTATTTCCAGGTAGGGTCTTACAGCAGCTGTTACAAAAAAGTGCTATGTAATTAGCAACTATTACTAATAAGTCTTCTAATTCTTTTACATTGTGTCTTATCATTTTAGATGGATTTTGGCAACTGTGCACAAAAAAAAAGGCCTATTTCCTTAACCTAGTTAGGCCTCAGAGTAACTGATTTACGCTTCACACCTACCTCTGGAGTTTAATTTCAATATGAAGTATCTCTGATACAATTTTACCTCCTTCAGTAATAAATAGTATCACCAAATACAAAAAAAAAAAAAAGTTCATTTTAGAGATAAGGCTATCACATTTGTAGCAAGTTTTCTTATGATCAGGAAAAAAGAAGCTGTAAAAAGTGGACAAACAACTGTGAACTCACTTCCTAAATCTGAACTCTATGCCAGTGCACAGAAGGGGCAAATTCTGAAGCCAAGGATTTTTGTGGTCTGCCCAGCTGCCCCTTCTCTTGGGGTGGGACAAGAACCCAGCAGACTATAAAAGCAGATCTGCCCAAATTCCCCCAGGTATTTCTGCTAACATGTAGTCTTAATGTGCGTCATTTGCAACATTTTGAGTGGGTCACAGATGGGATCTATTGGCATGTACAAAAGTGCACCTATTGAGAAGAGAATTAAAATAGCAAGAGATCTAGAAGCCATTTGGCATGCTGCTGGTCTATCCTGCAATACTGTAAAGGAAAGAAAAACTGGAAAACATTGCTTTGTAAAGGAATTAAAGGAACATGATACAGAGGTACTAAAAAAAAGAAAAAAGAGCACATGATATTCCAAAGGAAGTAACATGAAATTATATCCCCAGCTGTGATAATATTAGCATAGTGACCCATGACTACATACCTAGCAAACTGAAAGTTGTGATCCTAATGATTATATAGAAAAAGGTGCTGCACCAAAAAAAAAAAAAAAAAAAAAAGGAGAAAGGGAGATAAAGTACTTTAAAGCAAATCCAAACACAGTATTTATCAACCCACCTGCTATTTGTTTCTGTCAGACCTGTCAGTCAGTGATTTTAGATGAGAGATTGGAAGCAATAGCGTATGTGTCTGCTGGTGGAAGCCATAAAATTATTATTCCAGAATGCAGTATCTTGTAGGCAGGAGAGAATCAAGGGAAATGCTGCTGCTGAGACTTGAAAATGGAAATAAATGGGATGATTTTCAGCTACTCTGCATGCAATCTTCCATAACAAGAATGTTTGAAGCTGTTGAATGCTTAAAACGAGATACATTAAAAGACACGAAAATTGGCCCAAAGTTGGCCCAAGTCTCACATGTCTTTTGGAAACCATAATTTATGCACATCTCTCTCAGTTCAATCAGTTATTGGAGGCACATAGGGAATGGGGTTCAGTGCAAGGTAAATTTAACTTCAAATAGCAGTGTGCTCCCTAAACATCATCTCCTCTGTCCCCAGTGTAATTTATAGCAGCTTCAAGACATGATCTAATTTTTGCTTCTGTAATTCCCTATCAAGCCAAACATTTCCATGCCACAACATATTAAACTGGACTCCATTTATATCAGAGCCTGGAAACAAGACCAGTGTGTAATCCTTTTGCCAGCTTTCTCAATATCATATTACAAAGGAAAATTTCTCAGGACCTAGTACCCCTCACCAGTAAACCAATTAAAGAAGTGTTATTTAAACTTCTATATTCAGTATGCAAGCTGCCCAGTGGAAAAGGACCTTGGGGGTCCTGGTCAACAGCTGGCTGAATACGAGCTAGTAGCGCACCCCAAGAAGGCCTATACTATCATCCTGGCTTGTAGAAGAAATAGTGTGGCCAGCAGGACTAGGGAAGTGAGTACTCCTCTGTACTCGGCATTGGTGAAGTCTCATCTGGAATACTGTATTCAGTTTTGGGTCCCTCACTACAACAATGACACTGATGCATGAGGTGCTGATGCATGTCCAAAAAAGAGCTACAAAGCTGGTGAAGCTTCCAGAGAACAAGTCTTATGAAGAGTGCTCAGGGAACTGGGATGATTTAGTCTGGAGGAAAGGAGACTTTATTGCTTTCTACAACTACCTGAAAAGAGGTTGTAGCGAGGTGGGTGTTGGTCTCTTCTCTCAAGTAACAAGAAACAGGACTAGAGGAAATGGCCTCAAGTTGTACCAGTGGAGGTTTAGTTTGGACATTAGGAAAAATTTCTTCACAGAAAGGGTTGTCAAGAATTGGAAGAGGCTGCCCAGAGAAGTGGTTGAGTCACCACCACCCTTGGAGGTATTTAAAAGACAGGTAGATTTGGTGCTTAGTGACATGGTTTAGTGATTGACTGGGCAGTGCTGGGCTAAAGCTTGGACTCAAACACCTTAAATATCTTTTCCAAACTAAAAGATTCTATGATTCTAAGAGCGCAGATCAGTTACTGCCAAGGCAGCAAGAAAATTGCATGTGATCCAAGGTGTGAGGGCAGAGGCAAGGAGGAGGGCCAGTGAGGATATCTGAACCACCAGCCAAGTGAAGAGAAACATGTAAGGGAGATCCTGTAGAAAGGACAAGGAATTTTTTTTTTTTTTCAGTAAGTCACATCACAGATGAAAAACATTTATGGAAGAGTACATGGGGACAGCAATAGACATCTCAGCCATATGCAGAGAGGAGGGTTCTGTATGACATACAAAGAAATGGTCTAAGGTGCCTTGAAAGACTCAGAGTTCCGGAGAGCCTGAGGGGTATTTCTGATGTTTATGCCCATGTGGTAGGATCTAAGCTCTGTGGACCATCTGTCATCTCACTGACAAGCACTGACTTCACGTGTAGACTCACTGATTTCAGTAAATTCATAACAACAACATCCTTCATACTTAAAATCCACCAGTTACACAGACATACAGTTTAGGGGTTCCGACAAGACCTCTTTGATGGTCTGCTCTAAGCTCCTCTATTACACGGTTATAAGGTTAATCTGAATTCCTGCCTGAAGCAGGATAAGCATTTAAGGGAAAAAAAAAAAAAAATCTAAACTGCTACATTTCCATCAACAGATAACATCCTTAATGCCATATGTATGGCACTGCTTGCACTGTAAAAAATGTTTCACTGTGAGCAAAATGTGCACAAAACACTGCCTTGAAAAAAAAAACAAGGCTCACTTCATTGCTCCATAATTCTTTGTTGATTAATTCCTGGGTCAAGTGTATTTATTTTTAATATATGCACACAAGATGGAAGTCATTTTAATGCATTTAAAATTACTTGTATTCAGAAGAAGGGCTACAAGGATCTTGTAGAGGTAATTAACATTGTAAGAACCAAGCGACAATGCTTGAGGGCGTAATAGGAAACAACGTAAAAGAACTGCCACAATGCACAGCCGAAACAAAGCTACTCTTTGGAACATGGTTTCTTTGAAATCGTTCAAGAGAATTCATTTTTTATATCTAGTTCACACTAGGGAATGAATGAACAGAAAAGAATGTGCAACTCCACTACCCTTAAATACATTTTCAGTAAGTCTGTGTCCACCATCTGCTAACAAATATTTTTACTGCTTTACAATTATTTCTAGCCAACTTTAGGAATTCCAGCTTTAGGAATTAAAATGTATTTTTCATTGTGTTGAAGATGGTCTCTTGGCCACTTGCTGGTCTGCAGCAAGTTGAAGCTTGGAGCCTCTAAAGTTGTTTAACTGGCAACTGCATAAAATAAATCAATGAATCAAAACTACTAGCATTTCAAGTACGTGTAAATGAAAACAAAGAAACTGTTTTCCTGTAGGAGTCATTTTAACCTGCACTACTTTTAGACAAGTTTCGTATCAGTTCAAGTTAAGGGAAAACTAGAAAAAACAATCAGTGATCATTTTATTATAGTTCTTTATATACCCTTGCAATTAACTTATTTGCCCTGAGGTTGTCCTCAAATGTTATTGATAGAAATTTTTGGGGTTCCCATCATCCAGACAAATAAGAACAGAATAAAAAATGATGGAGAACATATGGTATTTGTGCAACAGACTATGTATTAAACTGTCTGAAGTGAAATGCAAAATAACATTTTCAGCAAAAATAATTATGTACTGCTTCAGGATTCTTAGAGAAACTTTTGACTTTTTGTTGCTGCCACTAAGAATAAGTCCTTCTTTGACAGCTGAAGACCAAAGAAGGATGGACATATTCTGCTCTGTTCAGGGGAAAACCAAGCAAGGAACCAGAGGGCCAATGCTTCAACTCATTCACAAAAGACTCACAAGAACCAATAACTAACGGAGACTGATTCCCTTATTTTCCCAGGCATGCATCCTGCCTTCAGAGAGAGCATCTTTCTACTGCTTCCCAGTCTGCTATCACAGACTTTAAACAGCCAGTCTGGCCCAGTGCTATAAAAGAAAAAGAGCAAGGATAGAGGTTTCCAGGGACACTGATAAGGGAAATGCAGAAGCTGGAACAGCATCCATGCAGAATGATGTGCAAAAAAAAGCATGCTCTGTCAGTACAGAAGAGGACAATGACTCAGAAAATCCAGATGTCCTTTCCAGTTGTGTAACAGATTGCCAGTGAAACTATGAACAATTATCAGACAGAACTCTCTCTACACCTCAGGCTCTCATCAGTAAGATGGGGATAATACTTACCTGCACCTTATTCTCTGTAGAGGAAAATGTCTATTAGCATGTTTGCTATGCAGATGGCAGCGTGGCCAGATCTTCACTTGGAATGTCTTCGTACTACGGTAATATAATAAGTGCAAAAGACGTGTGAAGTTTCAAAATTAAATAGGCTCTCACCAAGGATAACTGAAATAACACAGCAGCTCTAAGGCAGAAGTCTCCTTTATTAATTCAATTTTCCGCATACCAGCTTAAGCTGTCTGATATCATGCCATCATTTTTATAGTAGAATACCACACAGATTGCAAATATACAGTAATATTCATACACTATGAACTCCTGCTGTCCACACAAAGACAGTAATCCAGTTGCTGCTGCAAATTCAGAAATCAGACCAAATGCATATGTAAGCAGCAAGGTCTGTTGAATGGGTGTTCTGCTTGAATTAATTTTCCAGTACCCTGATTAGCTAGCTGAGTGCACAGTCAATAGTATGGTGATGAGTGTACTGTAAAACTGATAAAGAACAAACTTCACTATTTTACTGCCTTTGTCATGGATATTGGGGAAAAAAAAGATTTTACATGAAGCTATTTGGTAAAACAGGACCCTCTGAATATTATATGCATATAAAATGAGTTCATTTTCCTACTCTCATGCAGGTTTGTAGCGGTTATTTGATGGGAGGACCAGCTAAAGAATTGCTTATTTCCAAAAGCAAAACAAACCTGCAGATTGTTAGCAGCATTTGTGTAGATCTCGCAGCCAAGCAGTAAAACTAATGCTACCAGGGCCTATAGACCTTCTGTTTTAGCAAAATATGTGATGCTTCAGTGAAAAGAGTTTTCAGGTCACTCTGACTCAGGACTGTGCCTAACTGAGAAGTAAATCAACCAGGGAATAAATAGGTTTCTACCACTTTGGACACTTTTTTACCTACACATGGTGCTGGTATCAGCCTGTGGGCTGTTCTGCTGATGGAATAAAAATCTCTTCACCTCCACACTAGGCTCCTTATAAAATAGAGCAGACATGCCTGGCAATATACAAGTAGGAAACACTCTTATGTCTACACATCACCCTGGAGTTCTTGATTGCCCATTTCTTATCACTATGATGACATGAAAATCTAAAAGATGACGGATACTATGAATACTAATATCCTTATCAGTTTGTACTTCTGTAATTCTATACTTACATAGTTTTAGATGAGTCTCCTTTTAAAAATAAACAAACAAATGTGCGTTTATGTAGATGTAGTAACCGTAAGTGTGAACTTGCTGGTTTAGATCAGAAACCCGACGAGTCAATCCCTGCTACCAGCAAACTTCCAGTGAATGGAAGGGTTGGATATTTGTTTTGTTGTTGGGTTTTTTTACCCTGGTTTCTCATGAATAACCTTAAACAAAGAATAGCAGCTCCTGACACGTTAGATTTTGTTTGCTTACCACATACCATTTTATGTGGACACATTGGTGCCACATCAAAAAGTCTACAGGCTTGTGAAAGGAAGGTAGCCAGGTGGTTTTTGCTTGCAGTCATCTCCCATAGGGAAAGAATAAGGAGAGGCTGGCTGACAGGGGACCTTCTAACAACCTTTTAAGTCTTTTATCTTTAAAGGGACTGAATTAATCCCTCCTGATTTCTTTTTGCTGTGCGAAATTATGCAGTGGCAAGCAGATTCCAAATTTTATAATGCCCAGGATGTTAGTTAGCTGGATGTTGTATGCTGGGGTTAAAAAAAAAAAGTGTCTGAATACATATCTTTAAAAACCCTGATCTATTTTCCAGGAATTGTATAGTAAATGGTACCCCCTTAACAAAAATCTTTACTGTTTCCTCCTCTTCTGTTGCAAGATTATTTCCTAATTATAATAGCTGAGATTTTAATTCAATTATTCTCTGCAGAGGAAAATGTCTATTAGCATGCTTGCTATGCAGATGGCAGCCTGGCCAGATCTTCACTTTAAATTCAACAAAATTAACTTCAAAATATAACTCCTGTATGACCAAGGGCATTACTTATTCCAACACAAATTTCAAAGACAAAAATGAAAGAATCTCACTCTTTCTTTTTTTTCTGAAGTTGCCAGGAGAGAAGATGCTGTGATTGTAATCTATATTTTGATAGGAACAGATTTCTTTAAGCAATAGTACTTGATGACATCAGAAGGCAATTAAGCAAAATTCACTGGTAAAAACATACTTATGTATCATTTACACTTGCAGGTAAAAAAACAAACCTGTATCTGAGTTCGTATTAAGACATTTCAAATCACTGCCTCTCAAGTTTTAACTACGTTAAATCTTATCTCTATCTTTTATTCTCCCTCTTCAACTAATGAATAACTCATTGTTTCACTGAAAACTTTAGAGCACAGCATTTGGATTTTAATCGCTCATACTGAGCTAACTGGAAATTTTTACTCACCCATACAAAATGAATAACCTCTGTGGACTTAGAAAAACGTATGTAAATTAAATAAAACTTACAATCAAAATAATCTTGCTGGTTTAAACCCTTGATTTAATCTAAATAAAATAATTGGCCAACCGTTCAGCACTCTGGGACTTTGTTAGTTTAAAACATGGTTTACAGTGAACAAAAAGTCTTGTTACGCTGCTTAAAGTCTGAATAGAACTCTTCCAAACTTTGGAGAACACTCAACAGCATCTGACACAAGACCGCAGTATTTACTGCATTTACTAAGTACCACCTTTTACCATTCTCAGAAATCTAAAAAAATCTTTATTCCATTATCCTCATTTCACAGATGTAGGGAGAAATAAGGCATGCAAGGATCTGAAATACTGCACCAACATGAGATCTGGGAATATCCATCCTGTAGCCATGTGTCTTGACCAAAGGCCCACCACTGTCAGTATATTCCAACCCATGAAATAGAATAAAACATGAAGTCAACTTAATTATCTTTACAGAGGCACTGCCAGGAAGAAGAAAATACTTTTTCAGCTAACAAGTGACCTGTAGATTAAAGATGATCAGAAGTCTATCAAGTTTTAATTATTATAAATCTAACTTCTTCCTATTTTTCTCCCTCTTCAGCTAAAGAATAACTCAATTTTCAATGATGATTATTACAGAATGCAGCACTTGGATTTTAAACACTTGTATTTTCCTGACTACATTTCACACTCTACCCTATGCCTGCCATTGGAGAGCGAAAATGAGTCAGCCTGGTTTATTCTTCTGCTGCTGTGCTAACATATATGTAGCTTCCATAAGTTTTTGCTGTTTGCTAGGGAGACACCAGTACATCTAGTTCATATATCATCCCACCACCAAAAGCAGAGTTTTAGAAAGTTATCTTCTTTATGGCACCCTGTACAATCCAGCCCTTAGTTTTTTTCCTGTGTACAGGGACTTGACGTTTGCAAAAAGCGGACAATGCTTAAAGAGTACTTAAGGTGTAAACATACTAAGTCTATGAATGAGAATGTTTAGCAACATCTCTTATGATTCAATCAAGAAGGGACTTCAGTAAAGCATTCGACACAGTCTCCCACAGCATCCTTGCTGCCAAATTGAGGAAGTGTGGACTGGATGATCAGATAGTGAGGTGGACTGTTAACTGGCTGGTGGGAAGAAGCCAGAGAGTGGTGGTCAATGGGGCAGAGTCCAGTTGGAGACCTGTGTCCAGTGGAGTCCCTCAAGGGTCAGTACTAGGTCCAGTATTATTCAATATATTCATAAATG
>VWZK01016250.1:35572-81116 GCA_013396935.1 Baryphthengus martii
AGCACTGGAACAGGCTACCCAGGGAGGTTGTGGAGTCTCCTTCTCTGGAGACATTCAAAACCCACCTGGACGCCTTTCTATGTGATGTCATTTAGGTTCCTGTTCTGGCAGGAGGATTGGACTAGATGATCTTTCAAGGTTCCTTCCAATCCTTAACATTCTGTGATTCTGTGACTTCTCTTTTAATAAAGAGACTTCTCTGCTCTTCAGAAAATTGAAATATCCCAGTTTTCTCCTCTAAAATGAAGATGATTCCTGCCTGCAACTACTGAGTATAATGGGATATTCCTGAAGTCCTTAATAAAAAAAAAAAAATGGCACCACTAGCTTCTGTACAATTACTTGAATACATAAAACCTTGAAAGCAGGTAGCAACAGGATAAATTTTGTTCACCACAACTCACCTCTTTTCATTCTTCCTGTTGGCAGCCAAGCTGCGTGTCCTTGTATGCACACACACTGTATCAAAGAGAATTTCTAATGTTCACAAAGTATCTGAAATTTTACATTGCTTTCCACATTAACCAAATTAAGGTCTAGGCTAAGCAAAATTTCTCTTCTACAACCAATGAAAATGCATTCTTTCATTTATTCTTTCATTTTATCCTATAATACAGAATAGTACTGTGAATGTCGTATTCTGATAAAGCATGCCAAAACAAGGGTTTAATTAATTTCATTTTAATTTAACTAAATTAAGATAATCCACAGAAGTCCTAAATCTGATATCATAATGGTAAAAAAAAACAGAATAAGTCAGATTAGAATCAGGAACACTAGGTGTTTATTATCATAGAGAGGTTTATGACACACAGTCCCCATACTAATCTAAACTAATACCAATTCTAAGTACTGGGCAGTGCTATAACTTTTTCATATTTGTAGATCCATTCAGGCCTGGGTATAATTTTCAGATGAGCGTTCAAGTGAGGAGCCATATTTTGGTGAAACAAAGAAAGCAAAGCAAACTATGACGTAAAGTGTTAGCCACCTGCTTGTGGGGACACTATAGACCACAGTAGTTAGAAGAAAAATTAATTTCCTTACAGACTGTAACTTTTTCCAATAAATGAGTGGGAAAGCTGAGCTCTTGAGTGTCTATGCCTAAAAGCAAAATGAGATAAATCCCATTATCCTGGTTTGTGTTAGAATAGAACTAATTCTGTTCAGAGATTTTACTTTTCAGCTCAGTCTCTTCTAACCAACTGCACTTTCTGAAGTGAATGGTGTATTTTTGCAGACAGTGTCTGCTTCTAGAAGCAATAACTCTTCATGTTTACAGTTGCTACCTGGTGTGCAGAAAGGCTCTTGCTTATACTTGCACCTGTGCAGACCAAGGCCGCTGCTGGACCTTTGTACCACATTGGTAGGTGCAGAAAATAAGAGGCCGTACCTGTGGGGAGGAGTGGGCAGGACAGGTGACCCTAAACTGACTAATGAGGCTTTCCATCCCATATACATTATATTCAATACAAAGCTGAGGGATCATGAGGGTCAAGTCTCTTCTTCAATGACCCATGTCCAAGGAGGACTTTGCGTCTGTTCTACATTTGATCCCAATCCATGCATTTCTGAATCCAGCTCTAGAATCCTGTCCCCACCTGCCACTGAATTCAATCTGGTTCTTCTCCAGTGCCTGCTCCACAGCATTAGTGGTGATGGTGATGTAACTGCAGTCAGGTGGGTTGGGATTAAGATTAGTTTTGTATGTATTTCATTTTATTGTTATTCTTTTCATTAAACCTGTTTTAGTTTTCTCTCTCAATGGGTAAGTCTCTCTCCCTTATTCCCTTTCTCTTCCCCTTTGGGGAGGGAGAGGGGTTAACAGAGAGCATCTGTCATTTGTCTAGTGACTGGCACTGGCCCAGCCTCAACCTTTGACACCTCTTCAACTGTTCCTGTCCTGTCATAAGCAATACACAGGTATGTGTTTGAGCAGACCGCCTGCGTTGTTACACATGTAGGATATTCCCCAGCTGAGCAGACACTGTTAATGTTATCTTGTAAGAACAGATATTGTTACAGAAGATGTTCTTTTCAGCTTTCTAAGTTGACATTTCAGAGCATTTAATAAATCAAGCTGTAAACGCAATGTCATTCTAACAGAAGTCATTCTTATGATTATTTCCATATCGAATTTTTTTGGTGAATGTGTATTTTCATCAGTCAGGGAAAGCAGCCAACAACTGTTGGGGAAATGAAATAAGGACGCCTGAATAAGACATTTCTCAATGAAATCAACGTAGGAAACTGTTCTGGTGGCTGGAGATCCTTGTGTTGAAGTAGAAAGTAAACCTCTTCAGACTGCAGGAGTTCTGTAAAGCTGGCACTATCCAACAACTTGTGCAAATGCGAACATTTAACCTGCTGCTCCTAAAACTGACTCTGAGATTCATGCAGAGCAGAGTTGTCAAGTGACCACTGATGACATTAAACATTTCTTTTCAAAAGAACATTGCTGCTATGGGTAGATAAAAGAAACAGCAAGCCTGCAATAGCATCATCCACCATCTCTCTGCAATAGTAAATTTCTATTACTGCATCACTGCGGCTTCTGACTCCTGTAGTGTGCTTCACACACGGCCTCAGTAACTAAGTTGTCTTTCTCTGGTGTATTTGCTTCAGCGAACCACAAAACCATTACAAAAAATTACAGAACAGTAAAACGCAACAATCTTGCTTTCATTTAAATCAATGAGAATAGTGGCACTTGGTCACGCAAAGCCTAAGTTCCCACTTCTTCATTTTAGTTTCTCACAGTAAAAGATGAAAACAAAAACTACAATGCAAATTAAATTTTCATGTTTAACAAAACAACTGCTGAACATTTTGTTAGGTTTGGTTGAATCTTCCTGTGCCTAATAAGGTCCTAGGTTAAACAGCTCCTGTTTTAGTCCAGTGTGGATTCTCTGTTGTTTAACGAGGGATCAGTTGAAGCCTTCCCACAGCTCAAACAGCATCATTTTCTTCTACTCAAGATCACATTTGCACAAAACTGGTAGGGACTTTGTATCTTTGAAACACCTCCAGTACTGTCAGATTATACTGAAGCTAAGAAATAGGATCAGAAATTTTTAGGTCAGGAAGAAAAAATAAACAGTATGACTGATACTTCTGTATGAAAGCTAACACTAAATTTCTCCCAAGTACTTCTCAATATCTAGATAAACTCAGTTCCTTTGTTAGCCAATTTCGTTGCTCACGTGCCTTAAAGAGTGTTCCCGTCTGGCATCATCCTCAGATTTCTCATTTAAATGGGAGTATGTACACCTACATGTTGCAAGCACCTGTAGTAAGATGAATACTCTCCAATAAGTAAGAGAATCTAAAACTATTCCTGAAATAATTTTCTGAGAATTCTGAGTAAAATTTCATAATCTGGAAATCAAATGGCTACTTTTTTTATCTATAATTTTTTATGAATTATTTTGATCTTCAGGCATGATTTAGTTGGTCAAGTAACAATTCAAATCAAGCCGACACTAAATGTACAAAAGAAGTGTTTCAGTATCAGGAATCTGCTTTTCATGTGTATTTCCCGCTTTTCCCGTGTATCATACCTCAGTTCATACAACAGAGAGGTCTCAGAGAGCACTTGGATCCTTTCCAGTTGAACTAACTGAGGAAACAGAAGTCTAGGATCACACCTACTGCACACTCATCCATGGAGAGGCTTGAGTTAATTTGATCTAAGACTGGTAAAACATGTATAGCATAAATGTTAGATCCTCAAGATCAATTCTTCTGCTCTACAGACCTGCTCCTATCGCATTGCTCTACTTACTGCTATGTAGAACCTCCCAATCACATCGAGTAATATTCTGGACAGAAGTATAGACAAAAATCTTCAGACAGCTGACCTTAATTTTTGTATAGGAAACTTTCTGTCTAGGCAGGAAACAAATCTTTTCAGTGATCCATTGTCACAGGCACCTCTCCCAGGAACAGAGTTTATCAGAAACACATTGAGCGTTCTCTTCAGTCACTCACGGAAGGCTGCAGGGGCTCTTTTATTGAACGCAATGGATCTTGGATCGAGACTTGAAAAACTGAGAGCACAACAAGCATTCGCTTGTGCATACAGAGTACTCTGGAGGCCTGACAATTTAGCCACACAATCACACTGATAACTTCTCTGACAGATTTGATGCTTCTACCATAAACCATTTTTGATTAGTGGGACTCGACATTCCAGCCCACAGACAAAGGGATCTATTACAATTAGGCAGGGATGAATTATTAGCATTTCATATTCTGAAAGCAATCTTCATACAGTGCTGTTTTAGCTCTCAGAACAATTTTTTTCCACAGGCATGAGATATAGGAATTTTAATGCCTAATAAATTCTGTGAAATATAGCAGTGCTCTGCAATATGCAAGCTTTAGACAGCTGATGTATTTAGACTGGTTGGCCAATCCCATGCGTTTCCCACCCATTTGGCTGATGGCGCTGAAAGGGGAGCGGAATAAATACCAACCAACCCACGCCACTGAAGATACTTTTAAGTCTTACGACACGTGGCCAAATGCTCAGAATACCTTCACAGTTTGATCAGCCTGCCTTACGTGGCCCATGACAATGGAACGCAGCGGCAACCTCGGGCAGCCAGTACAGTAGGAACCCACTCTCAGAGCAAGGATTCTTCCGTGAGCTCCTCAAGCACAAAGTCGTGCCCACTGCAGAATGCTGCCAGGTTCTTTGGATACAGCTACGAGAATTCTGCACCATCATGGATGCCAGCAGAGCTATTTGAGGTGCAAATAAATTTAGGGTCTGGCCTTAGTCACCTTATTTCCTTTCAAATAACTGATCTTACATCTGTGTACTTCCTTCTACGTACAGAGACAGGATGAATGTTAAAATCTTCACTTAATTAACGAAAAACCACCCCTTAAGGTCCGTGAGTAATTGCAGAATCTTTTACAACTCCTCACAACTTTGGCTTTAATGTTAAAACAAGATAGATACTGCGCGCCTCCCTGCAAAACAGCAGCATCAGCCAAATATGCAAAAATGCTCACTTACGGAAAACGCAATAATTTTTAATGCAATTTCTAGACATCACCAATTGCTTCTGCAGTCTCCAGTAATATAGAATACGAAGCCTTTTCTTGATGTTACTGCAGATCTTTCCTCATACAAACTCTTATCATCTGTCACCGGTGAAAAATGCACAAGCAGGAAAAGATAATGCAAATACTAAAACGCTGTCAGTTAAAATGTTTGAAAGTGCATGCTCCGGGATGATGAAAAAGCCCCTCTTATATTGAAACTTAAGTGGTAATGTTCTAACCGGAACGAGAACAATATTTTTAATCCATGCTTGAAAGATCAAATTAAATCTGCTGCAGTCAACCTTGGTAGGGCTGTATCTATCAGAGAAGACTTTTTTCTTTTATGAGAAAGCTACAAGTCCAAAGCTACTGAATACTCATTTGTCTGGTTTTCTGTAGACATTCAGGGAGCTAAGGCAACCGTTTCTAGCTTAAAAGAACATCCTGAAGTACTAGGAGATCAAGAGAAAAAAAAACATCTCTTGATATACATGCCATGATTTTCTTGCCTAGTGTTAGATTTCAACAACAGAATCTCAAACACAAGCTAGGCAAAAGCTCACCGTACTTTTATGATAATGCATCAGAGCATTATCTTACATCTTTCAGTCGGTTATGTTCCTACTAGCAACATCACTGCAGTATTGCTGGAGCCACAGTTGTTTCCACTACAAACTCTCTATTTTACAGGCATTAAAACTCAAGTATTTGGCATTCCATAAGCTTGAAACTTATTCTACAAGCTGTCAACTCAAATGCCACATACATTTTTTTCCTCCCCCCAAAATTTAATTTAAATTGGTTCCACCATTTTTCTTTATAGAATCTAGAGAAGAGCATGAAATGAGCATTTGACAGCTGCTAAGAAAATACATGTTTTCAGAGGAGCCAAAGAAATCACAGCACTTGATTCACCGGCTGCTAGTTGCTTACTGCAATCTGCTTTTAAACACATTAGCAAAAACATTAAATATGTATTATTTTTGCTTTACACAACAATTACTGAACATTTATATTAAATATCATTCAAATCTCCTGAGGTAGTAAAAAGACATATTTGAATTCTAATACTTTTATGCATCTTCAATATATGGAAAGTGTCTGCTGAATACAAAGGCAAATATACAAATAATTTCAATAAGTTAAGAAAAGTGTGGAAAAAAAACACAGCACTATAGTACACATCATGAATTGAGATGTTCACAGAAGCCTAGTGTTCAAATCCCTACAAACCGAACACCCAACTCCCTTAAAATTCTCAACTTACAATGCTGGGGAAGGTGATGTGAAAACACAGGGGCCAAAAAGAAAGAGACAGAAAGGTAAAAATAACGAACCATACAAGAACAATGAGACAGCAGGACCTGCTTCAAAAAGAGTGAGTTACCCCAAGAGGACACAGAGGACCCAGCAGAGGCCAACATCATCAGTCTCTCAGTGACTGTGGAAATTTGTCTCCGCTCTTGTTATTCTTGAAATTATAAGATCAGTATTTTCCTCATCAGTTCCAAGCAACAAAGATTATTCATGCTGTGGAGAGACAAAAAAAAATACTTTTTTTTCTGCTGGTATTTAAAGAAGCTGAGGAAAATGCTTGATCCATTGCCATTTAAATCCATAAGAAGAGTTCCACTTCAGGTCCAAAGTGGTTTGCTACTTAGGATGCGCAAGATGAATTTTGTCACATCTAGACAGATAATTGACTTCTTAGATAACAACTACCATGTTGTTTTCATATCAACCTTACCAGCTGCACCAGGGAAAACCTGAACAGTCTTGTAACAGATATACACAATTTCTTTACCTCTTCTCATTCTTCCTGTTGTTCAAATATAGAAATCTAAATGTCCTTAGCATGCCCAGTACCTGATGAAAGGGATTTAAAGCAACAACAAAAAAAGTAAAGTAGAAGTTCCTTACTCTTGATATAGTCATTATCCTCGCTCCTTTGAAAAGAAATGCTGTGACTATGACATCATTTGAAACACCATAACAGAAACCTGTTGCATAACTCTATGACACATGCAGAGTGTCAAACAATGGAACACACTGACTTTGCAAACAGCATTAGTCATCCTTACCTCCTAGTCTGCTTTTTTTTAGCAACCCTTTTTTAACACAGAAATCGTCCCTCAGCTCTCTCAGAAGATAATCAAATAATTAAAATTCTCTTTCAAAATTCCAGTCTCATTACATCCATACGTGATATCTGCCTCTTTGGACCATTTCTAAATCCAATGTCATTAACTCTGCAAACTGATTACTAGAATGTATAAAAGCCTGTGAGGAGTTGTTTTTGAAGCTTGAAGAACAGGGATATATTTCAGAAAAAAATTGCAAGCATTTCACTGAAATACTATTTGTCATCATCAAAACATGAAACTTCAGAGAGTGCACTATGTATAAAGAGCAGAGCAAGAATACTGCACTGAAAAATTCATGAAAGTGAAACAGATTGTTTTATTTCTAATTAGGAACTGCAGTTGACTAGGACAGGAAGGGTACACTGAAGATTCGCTATGGGGAATTCTGTTACACTGCCTTGCTTGGAAATATTTCTAAGATCAAGGATACAATACCCTGGAAATTAATAGAACAGGAAAACAGGAATGAAAGGGGAGGTTTCAGTGGCTCTTCACAGAAAAGGCCGACATAAAAAAAACCCAAACAAGTCTGCTTGGGTTATTAAATCATTTTTGTGAAGGTGCAGTATCGTAAAGGTTGCAAAGCACAGGGAATACAGTCATTCAGTTCAGATTTAACTAATTTTCTTTGCATTTTGTGCGAAACAGTGCTTGATACAGATGGTTAATATGTTTTATTGAAGGTTCTGCCCTGGGACTTCAGCTAAGGTAAATTCACTAAAAGCAGGGAAAAGGGATTCCAATTCCCCTGACCAAGATCTACAGACAAAACAGTTTTCCAAAAGTAAGGTTTGGAGTGGAGCTGGCTGCAGTAGTCTAACGTTGGAGGCATACAGTGTAATGATGACATCTGACCCAGTCATTCAAGCCTTCCTTTCTATGACATGAAGAGGCACAATTCATCAGACCTAACCTAGACAAGGATGACATGTGTGCCATATCAAGGCCTAGAGTAGCTAAACTGTAAAAGCATTCATCGATATACGCAGATGAGCACCATCCCTGGTGTCCACAAAAAAAAAGAAATCAGATCACTCTGCATGCTGCAGAGGTTTCCTGTAATATTTACATACAGCCCTGTACAGCATATCTATTGTTGTTTCTTATATCGCTGTACCCTAAGAGTCTGAAAAATGCCAACAAAAGTTGCTGAAAGACTCCCATTGGTTTCTGAAATAACAGGATGCAGCTCTTAATCATCAGTTCTGGAGTATGATGAAGGAGAAGAATCTGCACCCAGAGATATGACAGCTAAGAGAGAGCATCTTCAGTAAAGAAAGAAACCTGTTTGCATTTATTTAGTTCTTCCAAGGATTTCAGCGTATGAGTTTACAAAGGACAAGTCAACTACAGAGCTATGTTACAACAGAGACACCTAGCAAATCAATAGTGGAGTCAGAAATCTAACTCAAGAGAAGTATCTCCTTTCCCAAGACCACTGATTTATAACAGCATAGGTTGTTGCAGAAGAGTTTCTGAAACTACAGAAAATATGTGTTGTGAGGGATGACTGTCAAGCTACATTAATCAAAAAATTGTGCTTGTGTCCATACTTCCACCTCTAACTACAGGTTACATTATATTACCTGCTCTATATTTTTGTTTTTCCATCCGCAAGATGGTGACTTCCCTCCCCCACCATCTATAACACCACTTAATTTACAACTGTAAAGTGCTTTGAGACTCTTGCATGAAAGTAGAGGGAAACATAAAATACTCTTGTTTCTAAGCTTATCATTACTATGAAACAAAATAGCTTTTTCGAAGCCATACTGGGAACATATTATTTTAATTTTGACTGCTTTGACATTGTGTTGTGTTTCCATTTTAGAGTCTTTATGGGATTTACCACATTCTCTATTTATAAGGCTATGCTTTCAGGTTAGTGGCAACATGAGATAACAGATTTATTACAATTATCGTGAAGAAAGAAAAGGATTATATCTGGCTGCTTGTTTTATGTCTCAGCAAGGATGGAGAAAGCAAAGAAAAAATATTGCAAGGCTCTTCAGTTCTTTCTGTGGAGAGATGCCTCTTAAAAAAAGCAGAGTTTCTGGGTGCTCATCTCTACTAAATTGAAGCCACATCATTGCAGCCTCCATTTCCATTCCTAAGATGGGCAAAATCAGAGAGAGGTTAGCAAAATGAGAACTTAAATGCAGTCAAATATTTCCTTTGGTTTTGAGGTCAAGAAGTTTCTGAAGTTTATTTCTCTTTCTTTCACAGAAGAGAATTTAGAGCTCAAACTGACTGGAATGGAAGAGTAATCAGTCAGAAAGAACAAATAAATTTTGTGTCTGCCTCTGTTAGTGGGGAAAATAATTGAAAGCATGACTGCTTATGCGGTTCCTCTACAACTTCAAAAGTGTACAAAATCACAGAAAAGGGAATGCCATCTGTTTGTTGTTAGGGTCGTGTCTTTTATTTTTCTACTTATACTCCCACTGAAAGCAATGAGAAGTTTTCAATCCTCCATAATGAAAATGACATAACTTTATTTTCTCTCCTATATTCAGGTTACAGTCGACTTTATTATGCATCGCCCTCTCCTTCTGAGTAAGTTTAACTAGCACTTTTGAACAGTATCTGTAAAATAGAACAAAAGTGGCAAAAAAAATTATCACCACCTTGTAAGAGAAGGAATGTGAGCATAAGGAGAAATAGTGGACCTCCCTCAGGTCTGACTGTTTGCATCAAGAAGATTATTAAAAGCAAAGCCACTGCAATAACACAGAATGCGCCCTTGGCATAATGAAAGCAAGATGTAAAAACGTGTTGGTGAGAAGGGCAGCTTTGAAGCAGCTGCAGCCCAAGCTCTATAATAATATCCGAAGGACGATATGCTGGTAATGGAAGTGTGCCTTGTCTAACTTCAACTATTCATCTCAAGAGGCAATTTACAAGGTGATAAAAGGTTCCAAGCTGCAAAAGGTACTTTAGGCAGTGAAAAAGCAGCTTTTTATGATCATTTCTTCTGTACAGTACATGTTGTTTCATTAACCAAATGCTTATTCTATTAAAACACCAGCTCTTTTAGCTGGTGGGACAACAAATTTTACTACCATGAAATGGCATTAAACGCCACAGACTTCCCAGCTAAGCCTTTGTAATGATTCTAACACAGCCCAAGTGTGGCTCTCTCCCATGGG
Organism: Baryphthengus martii; assembly: GCA_013396935.1. NCBI lineage: Eukaryota > Metazoa > Chordata > Aves > Coraciiformes > Momotidae > Baryphthengus > Baryphthengus martii. Next base: position 45,921 of record VWZK01016250.1, read on the forward strand.
ATACCTGAATGGCATGGCTGTCTGGCTTCACACCTTGGCAACTTTCTTGGCGTGCTTCAGTTCTCAAGGCCATGTCACCCTTTCCAAGGAAGAAAGCATGCAGAGCACACGTGTACTCCCTAAACCACAGCAAAACATGCAGCTCTCATCAAATCTGACTCTGTCAGCAGTAAATTGCCCATTAAATGAGCATTAAAAGCCAAGCATGGCTGCAGCAAAAGCGAAAGCTTCCACTCACAAAGATGACCATTGAATGTTTTTAAAATATCAGCTTTTTCATCTCCTAGAGGCTCAAAATCCAACACTCCCAAGGAGAGTTGTAGATCTGGGGACCTGGTGAGTGAACCAAAACAAGTAAGTAAACAGTTAAAAAAAACAACCTACTGTCAACTAGCAAACTATTGTTTGGAGGTGGTGGAGTCGCCATCTCGGGAGGTGTTTAAGGAAAGACTGGATGTGGCACTTAGTGACATGGTCTAGCTAGGTGTTGTCATGTTGGGTCATAGGCTGGACTTGATCTCGGAGGTCTATTCCAGCTTCAACAATTCTGTGATTCTGTAACTCTCTTTTTAGTTCTTTAACGAGCCTTCCCAAATCAATAGTGCCACAGACCAGCTAGGTCACCAGCTTTGGTTTTCTACTCCCTGAATCATCAGATTACTAAAGAAAGGAAAGTGATTATTTTGTAAAACTAGCCCCAAAACCAAAAGTATTTGAGTCCTACACCCTCTTCCACCAAAGAAATCATTAAGCGCAACTCAAATAGGCAGGTAAAACTGCAGTACACTCTCCCACTCATACTCATAAAATTGTCAGTCAACTTAGGCACAGAAAATATCCTCTCTGTTAGGCAGGAATGTAAAATGAAACAACAGATACTTGAAGTCCACATAGTTGGACTTAGAGACTGGCAAGGAGGGGATGGGGAAAAGTCCTTGTTTATTTGCACAGCGACCACAGCGACCAACAGGAAATTTAAACTTGCATTTTAATGAATTTAAAATATTAAAATAGTAACTACACTAATAAAGAATAAAAAATGAATCATGATAATACAGCAGCTGCCAGGGGCTTATAAGTCTAAATCCACATTGAATTAACTTTAAACAAAAGCGGCAGAGATACATTATAAAATATACACTGGTAATTTAAATTTACCAATTACCCACTCTGCAGTGCTAGTGCTGAAGTTCAGGTTGTTTTCCTAAAATGTATAACCAAAATCCTATAAATGCCTGTGCAGGTTAAGAATAAGTAAAAATAAATATTTCAGAAAACATAACAATAGCATTAATAAAATGTATAGGAATGAACACCAGGTATTTAAATGTTCTAATGTGTTAAATACCAAATCAACACTCTATCACAAGGTAAACAGGTTTCTCTACTAAAAAAAAAAAAGTGACAAACATTTTTGTGTTATTCTATGAAGTGGTAGTTTCAATATCAGTACAGAACAATCACATCTTATTGCAAGTTCAAAACCACCCACGACAGGTGGATTATCAACAACATTTCAACCAAAACTATTGTGGGAGAGCTACAGTTGCTATTACCTTAGTGAGCTTTGAAGAATCTTTCTGAAGCAGCTTTGACGCAGCTGCAGCCCAAGCTCTATAATAATATCCAAAGGAGGATATGCTGGTTATACTTTGTAAATTACTATTTTGCAATGTTATCTGACAATATAGCCAAAGACTTGCATTAAAGCATGCCATTCATCACTCTGGGCACCTTCTGTAATCAGTGTGCGAAAGCAATCTGTGTCACAGTAAGAGGCAAGGTGTCATAACTGCTGCTCAGGATTCAAAAGGACTGACTTATCCCACAGGGAGATAGTTACAAGGGAATTCTTTCAAAAGCATAACTAGTGGCTCAAAAAAAAAAAAAAACAAACAAAAAAGCTCTACTCTTTTAATACAAACTAATACAAGTCTAAAGATACTTGGCCAGATACAGGGTGCAGAGTCTGATGCAGATAAGCCTTGACAAAACTAAGTGGCTACTGCACCTACTGTACCTATCAAAATGACCAGCCAGCAGGTCAGTCTTCCTGCCCATACCCAACCTCCCGTTCAGACAAGGAGCAGTGGTCAAGCTGTTACAGAAGCAGCTCTCTCAGCCCAGTCAGCACAGGCAGTGCTCCATCATGCTGCAGTCTGACACTGTCACCTAAACTTCCTCCTGATCTCTCCACAGCACAGTACAGTGGAAATTCTCACCAGCTCTCCCTATAGCCAGGTACACAGCAAAGATCTTTCTGCCTATTCTCCCTGAGACCCCAAAAATGACAGACGCACTAAGGAGCATAAGGAAGAAGTTGTTAATTTCTGGCTGTTTCAAACTGTAAGTCACTCTCAATTTTCCGGAAAGCAGAATAGAAAACGCCTCATTGAATGCTAACTGTTACCTTAGGCAGGCTTCCCTCATACTGCTTACATTTTTGCAAGGAACTCCAGAAGATTATCAAACTCCACACACCATGAGTATACAGTCGATTGTCAAATGTTCTAGCCAGTTTTCTCCTAGACAAGGTCCATTACACATTTAGGAAACAGAGTTTGAAGTCTATCCTCACCTCTCAGGTCACTATCCACACGTGTCTCCACTTTCCAAGTGACTTTTGCAGAGGCACAACCAAAGTAGTATATAGAGTCACCAGGACCTCCAGCAGAAGTCCTCTCAAGCAAAGTCCTAGAACCACAGCAAAGCTGTATCATCTCTCATGGCTTTGGGGAATCATTGAGTAGCTTAAAAAAAATACCATAACTTAAAAGACTAGGAAGAAGACTGGAAGAACATTTAATCAAATACTGCCAGTATCTGTTTCACGAGGGCAAGGGAGGAAATTTAAGTTCCTATGTCTGGACCTTTTAAGTGTATTAATCATATAGCGCTTTCAGAAAGTTTGAACACTATAGTTGCTCCTTGAACCTTGGGTTTCAAAAAGCAGATGCTCATTTTGGAAATGCCACCCAAAATATACCCATATGTTTTATCTTTGGGAAGAGTCTATAAGGTTGGGTTGCTATCTGAAAGTAGCTGTTCTGTATTATTTGTAAAAACAAAGAAATAAATTTTTTAAATTGTATTTTCTTCTTGTACTGTCCAGAGAAATACTTCATAATAACAACTTAGAAGTAGAATTTTTCACACATTTCTTCTTGAGCAATTATTAGAAAAGGCAGAGTCAAAAATCAGCCCCTAGCCCAACTTCTAGCCCTTGCTGTGTATGTCTTTGCCTGGACAAGGTACCGGTTGCAGTGATCTGGAAGGACCTGACTTCTTATATTTAAAATCAATTTTAGCACAAAATACATGAGATCAGCCAAAGAAAATGTTTAGCAGGATTAAAAAAAATCATTTACATTTTACCAATCTGTTAACGGCTGTACTAACTTAATGTTTAAAAAAGCCTCATTTTTGCAGAGTCAACAGCTCTCTGCTTTCTCAGGAATACTTTAGAGCCATAAACCGTGTCTTGTTTTTGCCCAGGTACACAAATGGCAAAAGGCTACCACATAGCGAATTCCAGACTCATTATTGCTTTTGAATTCTCTTCTGCTCTATATTGCCCCTAACTTAGTCAGCAAACACAAGCCTACCTCAGAGCCTCCAATACAGCTATAATTTCTAATTAAATGGAAGATAAATTAACCCAACTCAATCCACTCTTTGGCTTAAACACAATATAAAGGGATATTATAAGCTCAGACTGCTTTACTACCATTCCTGACTGGTTCATGTAAAATGAATAGAGAGAAAGCAGAAGTGTCCCTTTTTCATAACAAACTTACGAAATATGATAGATGGAACTGGGGACTAGGATCCTTCATATCCAGTCTGGGGACTAGGATCCTTCATATCCAGTCTCAGTAGAAGCTGAAGAGAATATCTGAGACACAATTCAAAATCCATTCACAGTTTCATATGACCTTCTGCTCAAACGGAAAAGTTCAGTAAACCACAAGTGAAGCTGCACAGCTGGCAATCCAGCAGAGTCAGGTTTTGTTTTTTCATTAATCAGCAGGCTGGCCTCCTTCTTGCTCACCCCACTAACCCCTTGAAACTTTTTTATTTGTAAAGGGATAATTCTGAAAGTATTTCTCAATGGGGGCAATTATCTCCACTTTTTACATGTAATTAAACCAAGGAACAGAAGAGCTAAGTGACTGCAAGAGGTCATACAGAAAGCCAAGAAGAAAATATGGTGGCTTTCCATTCAAGGAGCTGATTAAATGTTAAAAAATATATGAGCTGAGAGAACAACAATTCAAAAAAAAAAAAAAACCAAAAAAAAAAACCACCAAAACCACCAAGCAACCAACAACGAGCAGAGTCATGAATTATGATTTTGCAGTAGTCAGCCCATGACAGAAACTTTGTCTCTTTTACTCTCACGGTACTTGGGATAAAACACAAAATAATTCAGTGTCAGTGTCCTTGATAAATCAAGCATTAGAAAAGCCCTGAGTGTAATATTATCTAGCACATGATAAATTTGCTATAAGAAGTACAATGGCATTAAAAATCAGAAGTCCTATGAGCAAAAAGTTCAACTTTTGTCCCTACATTTAAACTTCTACAATTTTTAATCAGACTTTCTTAATAAGACATTAGTATGCAATTAAGTTCTGCTTTTCATTATGTGAAATTCTCAAAAGCCAAAAACATTCTTCTCTAGGAGCTGAAAGTCAGTTGTTTTGAATCTTGCAGTGAGATTGTATTTCTTCTGAAAAATATCTTGAATAAACTTCAGAGTGAGTATCATTTTGGATTAGACACCCTTCAATGTACCAGATACTATAACAGATATAAGATAGGTGGTATGTATGCTACAGTATCTACAGATACTTCATCATATGCATTCCTAGGAAGTAAACAGCTAACCAGACATCATGCCTAAAAAGGTTTTCCTGTTTTAGAAGACAATTCATACCTGGCCTTAACTTTTATGGCAGAAATCACCAGAAACATGTCAGAACAATGTCATCGTGACGAGCTATATTGCTACTGCTGAACTAGTAACTTCACAAAATTCAGTAAAAAGACAAGGCAATGAAAGACTGCAGGCATTCCCTTTTGGAAGTCAAAAATGAACTGGTTTACTCATGAAGAAGGTGGCCTTATCACAGGACAGTATCACAAGAAATTAGTAAAGAGCGAAGTACTATCTTTATAAATAATACCTACCACGAGAAGAAACGGCAGTTTGGGAAAACAGTTTCACTTTGCAGAAATAAAAATGCATCCACGTAGTAATGACGACCGCTATTAATTTGATGCTATCTCAAAGCTGTGGGGCCAGCACATGCTGTAGCTCACCCCAGGCCTCTGGCCTCCTCTCCCATTGTGACTGGGAAGCTTGCACTACAACTCCTTTCCAGTTGATGCATCTGGGTACTCTCCCTACAGGACTGAGGGGAGGGGAGGATGCAGAAGGGGGACAGAGAATGTTCTCAATCACTTTTTCTTCAATCCTCGTACAGCCTCATGCACCAAGCACTCATCTTTCTAAGAAAGGAATGGGAGATGTCAAAAATCTGCTCCCCTCCCTGTGGCAGACTTCTGTAGAGGCGCTCTTCTGGTGCTCTTCAGTGCCCAACTTCTCCATTGCTCATTCAGCTCCCCGACACTCCAGGACCCACATCTCCCTGCCAATCAGCCTTGTCATCTATTCCAAGCCACACAGCAATTTCATTTTTCACAAAGAATTTCAGAAGCTGGAATTTTTACTCTGCATCTGAATAAAAAAGATCTGAAGTAGCAAAATCCTCCACCAAACAGAATGCCCTTTCTCTCCCTTACTGCACTTGAGATGGAAGAAAAGGCCCTCTCCATAGCAGGAGGAAGAAGAAGGGATCAGTCCTATGCTCTACAGCCACACACTTTAGTCCTCAGACTGGTGCTGATTTCTCAGTTGTTCCAGAAGTGAGGACACTGGAGTGAGCGGGAGGTTCAGAGATTAAAGGACCATCCACTCCTGCAAGATGAATCACAGAATGGTTTGGGTTGGAATGGACCTTAAAGATCATCTAGTTCCAACTCCCCGCCATGGCAGGGACACCTCCCACTAGGCTGGATTGCTCAATGTCCCATCCAACCTGGATTTGAACACATTCAGTGATGGAGCATCCACAACTTCCCTTGGCAATCTGTTCCAGTGTCTCTACCACCCTCAGAGTGAAGAATTTCCTTCTTATTTCCAATTTAAATCTACTCTCTTCCAGTTTAAAGCCATTACTCCTCATCCTATCACTACAGACCTTTGTAAAGAGTCCTTCTCCAGTTTTCCCTTCAGATACTGGTAGGCCGTGATAAGGTCTCCCTGAAGCCTTCTCTTCTCCAGGCTGAACAAGCCCAACTCCCTCAGTCTGTCCTCATAGGAAAGGTGCTCCAGCCCTCTGATCATCTTCATAGCCCTCCTGTGGACCCGCTCCAATAGATCCGTGCCCCCAGCACAGGAAGGATGTGGATCTGTTAGAATGGGTCCAAAGGAGGGCTATAAGATGATCAGAGGGCTGGAACACTTCTACTACAAGTACAGGCCACGAGCTAACAAGAATTTGGGGAATAGGAGTTCAAGTTTTAAACTTCCAATAAAGTTCCTTTCAGTGGAAAATATAATGGCTTAATGGCCCTGACAACTAAACAGTACACGCACTGTGTACACTTTTACACATCCATACGTCATTCCTAACCAGCAGCGTTGTATCCAAGCAGGACAGAATTTGTCACCATCCCTACCTACATCACTGTGACATACTCAAAAGGAAAAAGCACGGTAATTATATTAAATAACTGAAAAGAATTTAGCCAATTGTGCTTAATGATTTTTTTTTTACTCACACCTCAGGAATAATTAATTGAGCTGTCTATGAATTTAAGGAAGCTAAAACAACGAGCAGAGAAAATTACCACTGCACAGATGGCAACATCACTTCCACTGGTAACTATTCTCTTACCCTATCGTACACATCCCAGTTACATAGCAAGTCTTACAATAATGGACACTTTCATTCTGCCTACACAGGTATTGACTAAATTTGTGAAGAAAAGAAAGTTCAATAACCAAATATATCTCCTCCTTCCCCAGTGAGACATGTACTGGAGTTTCATAATGAACACGTTGCTTAAATGATTAGACTGTCACTTCTCCCAAAAGATTTGAGGCACTTTTATTGAATTTATTTCTCTAAGCTTGAAAAAGCATTGTAACATGACTTTCTGGCTCATCAAGTTGTTTTGATAATGGCCAAGGTATTGACCTGACTTAAAGAAAAGAGCTTGTGTCTACACAATGATGAAGAGAATGGTAGAATGCAGGAGAGCTATAAGAAGGTTGGTATTGTCAGAATGGATATAACTCTCTCACCTCAGATTCCATCTCTGACAGTGGCTCGTCTTGGCTATGTCCTTTAGTTTTCTTTAAAACTCCAGCAGAGACAAGACCCATGGGGAGCTGACGCCAACAGAAATCTCACCCGACTGATTGAACCTGACTTAAAACTTTGAACTGAAATCATTTCCACACACTGCTTTTCTAAGGCTTACCTATAATATGGGGTATTCTTATCTATAAACACTCATCCTCCTGCAAATCTATGAGAACTTTTTTGGTTTACGAGTTTCTTGTACTTCTTTTCATAGATGCAGTAATTTTCTCTCACTGCATATATCACTTCTTTCCCCAAGAAAATGGAAGAATTTCACCCAAAGCATTTTTTAATTCCTTTTTTTTGGGAGAACCTTTATTATTTCATTGTGTGAACTGACACAAATGTGAAACTATCGCAAGTTCATTTGCACATTTGTTCTATTATTCCACCTTTGTCTAGGCTACACAGACTCTGCCTACTGGTTTTCATGAGAAGTCTGCCTTTTAACGAGTCCACAAATATAAGAGGCTTTCTTAACTGTCAAAGGAAATTGCAGCCACACAATGTGTGTGTGATTCAGGACTTTGTCTGTGTGAAAACAAGTTATGAACACATCTCTCAACTGCAGCATATGGTGTTACGTGAAAAGAAAAATCAACACAAATCAGCAATTACAGCAACACTTCAGAAAGCCTGTGAAAAGAGTACGCACCTACACAGGGAAACCAAACAACTCATAATCTGATGAGGTTCAAGTTACTTCCCAGAGTCAAACTGAAGGGTAATCATATAGCACTGGCTCATTTCACAGTTAGAATGAGCAACAGACTATTTGCCTCCTGCATGACGAGGGTGTAGCACAGTACTTGCAGAAAGCTTTAAGATTCAATTTCAGGGGTGGATCAGTTCATAGTGAATCATGCTCTCATGGAGGAAACCTGAAACAGGAGTTGTCAAACATCAGGGCATTCACAGCCTGTTGCAAGTGTTCAGTCAAGTCTGATTTAGCAGAAAGGTGTCACTGTGTCATGCAAGAAGAGCTCAAGCTGACCATAAGGTGGGGTAGGTTTTTTTTTTCCTAATTCCACTTATCAAACTCTTTATGCCATCTTCCTACACGGCTCATTTCCCTAGTAGAATACAAGGGCTCAAAAAGGGTTAAATTGTGTTCCAAACACTGCAAGAAGGAAGCAGCAAGAGCAATGCTCCACCAGACAATAGTACCTTTTAAAGACAGAGGTAGGTTTCAATAAGGCCAGAGAGTGATGAGCAGTAAGAAAAGCAAATATGAACTGGGGCTTGTGCAATGCAGTAAAACATCAAGTCAGAAATCTAGACTTAATCCTGATATGTTAACAATGACCACTTACAAACACTACTGACAACTAGAGCCTTCATATTTAGCTGTATTTTGTTTTTTTCTGAGCTATGTTCAGAGGGATACAAGAAGTTGAATAGTTAATGGACAATCTTACTTTCTAAAATTCCAAGTCTTACCATTTTTCTGTGTCTTACATGCCTATGGTCGTGCTCTGCAAGTAAAAACGGGTGAAATCTGACTTGAGAAAGGAAGACCATAAAGCCATAGCTTTCTTATCAATGTGAAATATAAAATCATAAAGATTCAAAGAAATAAAAAGATGTAACAGATCACCGCTACAGTCTTAAGAACATCTTATTAGGACACTAATATGTTTGGCATACCCACAGACCTATTAAACATATTATCCTGACAAAAGTGCTATGAAACTGGGAATCAGCCTGCTGTTATTATTAGTATTTTACATTTCAAGAATTGATCCACAAGAAGCCAAGGGCTTATCTACACGAGCTCCTTTAACTATCAATACCTATGTACCAAAATGATTCAAAATTGGAGCCAACTTCTCTCCTTTGCTGCTTACGCATGGCTTGCCAGAGCATAGGCAGATGTCTCTGTTGCGGTTGGCAGAGCAGTCTGAATCTCAACATTCAGGTGCTTACTGATCTGAGGGGTTAACACAGTGATTGGGAGTGGGAACTATGAACCCTCCTTGAGGTCTGTAAGCCAGCCATGTGTCAGGCAATGAAAATACCCAAAACATTGCTCCAAATTAGTGACCTCCTCAGCTCACTAAGTTAATTGTCTCTTTTAGAGACAGAGAATACTCCTTTACCAATCTATTTTCCATTTACAGAAATTGCATTATATAGCAGGTATCTAATTCCTTGCCTATGCCTTTGTTGCATTAAACTTCTAGAGAAATATATTGTTTCTGAATAATTATGTACCTGAACATGAAAGGCTGCTTAAGCCATTTGGCTCTCTTCTAAAAGGACTAAAAGGTAGTAAAAATGTCACTTCATGCGTGTTGCTAAATAAACAAAGCTGTACAAATCACAGAAATTTTACATAGACAAAACTCAATTTTTCTGTAAAAAAGTACCACTAACATTCAGACAATGTCTTTCTATCCAGTGTAGATAAGAAAGTTTATTCCTCATCTTTTATCTTTCAGCAGCTCCTTTGTCTCATTATCAGAGGGGTGTGGACAATTGTTTTTGTTATCGGAGTACTCACTGGTATGTCCCATAACTTTCCATGTAAAATGCAGGTTACTGTTCTGAAAATATGGTCAACTGCAATACAATGGAATTGTACTTAGAATGATGTTTGAGGATAGATTACAATATAGAATAATTTTTATTTTAGAGTTTCATATTAGTTAATTTTGAAAGGCAAGGCTCAAGATGCTGACTAAAATACTTCTCTGCTGCTTTAAGATCGTCTGCTGAGGGTGTTTTGTACCATACTACAATGACACCTGCAAGCTAATGTTTTTGTCTTTCCACAGTCTTCTGTAGGTTCATGACAAAGTATCAACCAATATGGCCAAGAATTTACATATAGCTGGAAGGTTCTAGGACTCAGTCTAAAATAACTTCATACAAAAGAAATTAATGAGTTGTTTGATTTCTTCTAACCAAGACAGTTATAATAAATTAATATATCTAATTAGAACCAACCTCAGTGAGATTACATTAAAATCTCATTTTGTTCTATTAAAAAATTCAGTAGAACTGTGCCAATTAAATTAGGCAATCAGTAAGAACAAGGAGAATTTCTTGATGTTTCATCTATGTGGTTCGGCTATTAGAAGTCATTTTTAACAGCTTGTTGTCAATGCTGCTTTTTGGCAGTGCCACAGGTAGTGTCAAAGCAGATTTGAAAGCTGACATCTGATAAATCATCCTTGCATTGCCATTTAGCACATCTGCCTCTGCAGGAAACTGAGGCCTCCTAGGAAAGCCAGTACTTCAGTAATGTGGGAGATAACAGTTTATAGGGTAGAAAAGGGAAAAGAAAGGGAATATTGAATTTCAAGCGAAACAGATACAGAGTGTGAGACTATAAAAATGTAATTAGAAGGACACTTACAACCTGTTGTAGAAACTACACAGTCTCAGTTTGTGGATGAGCTCAGGAGAACTAAGTGGCTTCTATCAGTATGCATTATTTCATTGCCTGCAAGTCTGAAGGGTGGTTCACACTTGCCATCTATTACACCGTACGTAGTGCCTGCTGGCATTGCTTTCCCATATCGATCTCCAGCAAAAACAGATTTGGCCATAGCAAGCAAGAAAAATCTTCTAGACAATTTCCAGCAGCTCTTGCTCAGCACAAAGTGCCATTCAACATGGACTGTGAGTAACTAGCACTAAACACCCACTTTCTCTATTTCATACGTACAAATGACAAACTGCTGTTACAGACATGTCTAGCTTCTGTACATCTCAGCTTGTTACCTATGGCATCAGAAATGTCTTTTTTGAAGGCTGGTCTCAAACACAGAATCCAGGTATTCATTACTGTACTGATACCAAATGGCAGAACTGACCAAGCTGACACATTATCGGAAAGTTCTGACACTCTGAAGAAAATAACAGTTCTAATATCAGAAAAGAAACAAAATTTTCACTTTCACACATAGAGAAAAGAAATTGCTTTTGTCTCAAAATACACAATATTTTGGTGCATTCTGCAGGAAATTCTCCTTCACATTCTCCAGGAAAGAAAAGTTATTTTTTAAATTCATCCAGCAAACGGCTACTGTGACTGAGCCCCTGTACTGTTTGAATCCAGGAAGATTCACTCGACTGCTCTGGATAGTTTATAGAACAGGGCTCTACAAGCTTGTTTGAGCAGAGAGTTTTCTTTGCCTTCACATCCCATTCTACAGTACCAAAAGCCTTCTGCTCCCTATGTTTACAGGTTCCCAGCTATTTGATAACTTCACTGAGTGCCCAAGGTACTCATGTCTTACAGTAGCTCAACTTCTCCCAATGAGGCTACAAAAACCTACAGCAGCTGATTGATAAAGCAACTTCTGTTTAAACACAAGTCCATTCTGCTGAACCATTTCTGCCATGCGTGAAGGTTTTGATGAAACAGCACCTTGAGAATCTCTATTCAAATTAAGTCAGAGAGTGAAGACTGATTTAGGAATGACCTTCAAGATATTAAATAGTCAGGTAATTTAGTCTTTCATACTTTCCTGGCAAAGACACTCTTCAGATTGCCTGGTTCCCCGAGTGATCTGTGTTTATTCTCTTTACTGCAGAAGAGGTGTAAGTAGCATTTAATAATAAATAAATGCTATTGTAATGCTGTTAAAATATCCCATTGTGGCATTTTAGGAATAAACATTACAATTGTCCCATTTCATTGTGTCTTTCCATTTGAAGTGATGTTGTAGAATATATACAATTACAGTTTTGAAGAGATGAAATTGAAACTAAGTCAACCTGAAATTATTTGTTCTGTACACATTTCACCAGTCCAAATTTTACAATTTTTTATCCTATCTGCAATGAAGAATGTAAAAAACTTGAAGTCTTCCCAAAACTATTTCTCCCACTTTACAGGACTGACTCTATGAGCTGAATATAAAGTGGAAAGGAAACTGTTCCTGTGTTGTCTATATAATCTTCACTTTTAAATGCAAAACAGACTTTGTGACAAGGCAGCTGTCACTTTTCAGCTACAGAATATTACAGAGTGACTCACTATGATCCCTATCTCCCACTTGCACTCCTGGGTGCTTTGCACTTGTTTTCTTCTTCGTGGGTTTTTTTTTGTTTTCCTTAATTTGTAATTCAGTCATCTGGACTGAGAACTGCAGGGTGAAAGAAAACACAATGCTTCTGAACCGTATTTTAAAATTTAATGGTGCTTTACTACTTCCCTTCAAAGTATGCAGTACACTACAGGGTTCTTAAATCCAAAACATCAGAAACTACCAGCTTCTTTATCTGCCCAAGAGATTAGCAACCTTCAGGAAAACAAGAGAAATAGGACCCGTCTCAGGAACATATATCGGTACAACTTTTACAACGCAGTATTTAACAGAGACATAAGCCATTCCTGTTCCATCTATCATTCTTGTGCACATGCTGCATATTATTAATTCAGGACCTCTGGGACAGTCCCATAAATCTGTATGGAGTTAGGGTCTGGGGTGGAGAGAGGTGTTTGGGTTTTGCGGGGTTTGCAGGGGGGTAAGATGTAATCTGTGATCCAACATGCCATTGTTGCTCCTTTGCATCTTAACACACATAATATCATTTAAACATATTGTAACAACCTGTATGATAAAGCCACTGCTGCAGCAGTTGTTATTTAGAACATTAATACAGCAGCTGGTTTAAATTTTAAAAATTTAATAAACAGGACTTTGTCTACATTAAGGACCAGAGGGGAAAAAAACTTTCTTTTTTCCCAATAAAAAGACTGGTAGAAGCACAAAAATAATTTTGAAACAATCAGCGATGAGCTCTGGAATTCTTAAAACTTATAAAACAAAGAGCTTCTCAGTCTGGGGTCATCTCTGTAAAAACAGAATAGAATCAATCCGATTCATAAATATGAAATAAAAATACCTCATGAGCTTTTTGCATTTGTTTTATCTCTAAACGAAAGGCATTGAAAGGTATGATTCACTTGCTATGGTTCAACCTTCAACGTTATTTCTGCAATTCTTTCACACAGGAGTTTAAAACTCCAACTCTGGCTGACTCTTTAGCACTTTCAGTAAGAACTAGTTGCAGACTATCACTGCAAATGTTTCCAGAAGGAGTAAGTCAGTGTACTGCCCTTCCTAGACTTCTTTCTTTACATATTCCAATTTGTCCTTGTCCAATTGTATATCATTTCCACACAAACCTGAAAAAAACCGCCCTGGTTGCTCATTTACTGTGCTGCCATTAAAGGAGGCCTCACGTCTACTGGGCATCATTAGAAAGTTGTCAAGTGTTCATGAAACAGCTTTTGGGTACTGAAGAAATGCTGTTGTTTGTGATTCCTAAATAGGGTGTATGAGCTACAAATACAGCAGAAATAACAATGCCACATCTCCAGAAGATTTATGCTTAATTGTTCCATGATAGTTTAATTGATTTATACTAAGTATGAAGAATGAGCTCATCCTCCTCTAGATGCGAGGAAATCACAAAGGTACTGTTAAGAATGTCGTAACTGCAAGGAAACTTCCCACCTGATTTTGTCACAAAAACTGCAAGGAGGAGAACACTCAACCAAGGAGCAAAATTCTGGTGCCTACTAAGGGATGAACTCTGATGCCACTTTCCCAAATAGCTGAGTTACTCCAAAGTCACTGTCATGCGTGAAGTTGCTATCATCTAATAAGGACTGAGCTCACACAGCAGGGTCTTTTTCCCTCTGTAAGGACACTATAAGTATGTCTTTCATCCTTCTGGTTTTAATATATTCATTATCCTTCAGTCAGAAGGGGAACTGATGACCAGACAGTGAGGAACATGCAAAATTCTTTCCATCTCCATGCCTAAATTGTTTTCAGTTTCACTGTTCCCTGCTAAACTGAAATGCCGCTCAAATAGAACAGGTTTTACACCCCACTGAAAACTATAAAAAGGATGGAAATTTTTCTCCTTTTAGAAGATCATTATTAAATTCCCTTGAAAACTATTAAAGCAACCTTTAATTATCTGACATATTACAATGATTCACTAATGGTATAGCAAAGGTTAGCTCATTTTTTTCAAGTCTGTAGTCCATGAGATGTAAATTCATCTAGGCCAAATACACATTCACTTCTGATTTTTTAAAATGCATATATGCAAATCAATTACATTGTTTACTGTTATTCCATTACTTTGATTATTTCAACTGGAGTAGCTTTTGATACTGGGTGATAACCAAGTTGTATTTTCATGCCTGACAGATAAACCAGAGAAAAACTGTATCTTGATAACATTTTGAAGATTTGGACTATTGCCTAGAAATACTATATTAAGTACCTATGGGACATGTGAAAAGATTAAGGCTTCTAGAATAAATACAAAATCTGACTGAGTAATTTGAAACTACTTTCTGACCTGAAATGAGAAAAAGAAGAAACTAAACAAGATGTAGATGAACAAAGTCTGGGATTTTCAGACTTAAGACCCTGGAAACAATTGGGCAAATCCAAAGTTCTCAGAACAAAGTGCTTCTGACAGTAGACTTGAGCTTGTGCTGTCTCACACTTGGAAAGGCATTAAAAAAAAAAAAATCTATTAATGCATTTAAGCATTTTTAGGTAACAGGCTTTTCAGCATAGGGAGAGAGACTGGTCAGATAGCAGTTTTTCCCATTTGAAAAGTTTTCACTTAGGGTGTTCTTCCACCTCATCACACTCACAAAAGAAGGTCATCTCAACAGATTAATTTATTCACCTGCAATTTCTGCTCCCCTCTCTGCCTTTTATCTTCTTTCTTCCCAGGAAATATGTCCTCTGATGAAGATAGGCCAGCATAAAAACCTGAGGCAGATTGAAGAATCAGCTCAAAATCACACATTCTAAGGCAAGAAGGAACTTGTGCAATCATTCATTTTAATCTGCAGAAAGCAAACCACAATCTTCCCTAAATTAATATCCATTTCAAGTCCAGCAAGTGTGTTTGAATTAAATCTCAAAAAAAAAAAAAAAAAAAGAAACCAAGGACCGAAAGAGCTCCTTCAAAAAGACAATTCAAAGTGGCTCTTGGTAAGTATTTCTAATTAAAACTCTGTATTTAGTTTAGTCTCCATTTTTCTCATATGATTACTGTAACTTTCACTGCCAAACTGAGTTTTCCATGACATCGTATCTTTTATGAAATACTGAAGACACTGCATTTGTGATTTCTTTACATCCTACACAACAAAGCATTTGTTTACAATTCCTTAATCCATTCCCTAACTCTTCACTGGATCACAACCATTACTGAAAATAAAGTTTAATCATCATAATAATAAATGTTACACCAAAAAAAAAGATGCTGTATCAAACACATAAGCAATCTAATCTCTAATCCTCCCGTTCTTACTCAGTACTGCTGTTTTTAAATTTAGAAACAATTATTTCTGATGAGCTCTTAATTTCATAAGGATCTTCATGCCTAAAATGTCATCTTATGTTCCATGTTTTCTGATTTCAAAGATTCCAGCTAAAGAAAATGTGTTTTGATAGAAAAAAATGTGTGTATAGTAGGTATGAAATTTAGGCTGCATATTACTTTGATCTTTTAATCAAAAGAATACCATTTTTGTGTCAAATATATGTATTATAAGGTATTTTTGTGGACTTGCCAAATTCAGAAATCATTCCCCAACTCTTCAGATGCCATAGCCTCTCTTAAGAACCTATTTTCCCCCTCCCTTCTCTCATTTGTCTTCTCCTTTTCTTCAAGCACTTTTTAAAAGAGCTTGTCAAATCTGCTTTATAGCTTAGACAGGGGGAACAAAGGGCAAGAAACATCATTAAGTATCAATCTTCCAGTTTTAACAGCCTGGGTGCAGTGATCTTAGAGTCCAGAATTCAGAAGTATGAGCTAATCTAACAGTTATGACTTCCCCTTTTAATTTTTTTAATGGAGTCTAAAATACATACATGTTTGAAGAGGAAGGGGTGAAAGTTAATCCTGGTTGCCATGTCACTCTACAAATCAAAAGCAAGCAATCCATTACAGATAGTTTTGAGGGCAACAGTACTACAGTGGTATTCCTGATGGATTTAGAAATTATGATCTGTGGAACTTCACAGGCATTAAGCATGAAAATAAAACCATTAGATCTTCTCAACAAATGCAGTGACTATTGAAGGATATATTTTTTTTCCTGCTCACAGTTGGGTTTTTATTTTTCCAAATTGGAAACACACCACATAGAGGAAGTAATAACATTGGAGTAAAGTATTCAAAGCCCAATTTTTATTCACATTGATTATCTTTTACATTTTAAAGTATTGCCTTTGTACATCCATCTGTAAATGGTTATCAGACAGAAATTCAAACCCTTTTGTTCATTAAACCATTTTGTAAAAACACTATTTTTATTATAACTTTAGGCAAAGTGGGGAAAAAAAAAATGACATGGGTGGTTTTTCATCCACCTTCCAAATTCAAAATCTGTATTGCTTTTTCTAATCCCCATGACTCAGAAAAAAACCCATACATTTTCAGCCTCAGTTTTACCACTATAATATGAAGTTCACACAATTAAAAAAGTTTCTTCCATTCAGAATTTGAATGGCTTCATGAGTATCTGACCCTGATTTTCTCCATTTTAACCACATCAAACCTATTTGCGTGTCCCCAGAATGAAGAAACCACCTTTTTTATATGGTGAGTAGATGACAGGCTGCAATAACGAAGGAGAGATTTTTCCAATAGCAAAGTTAATTTGTTTATAATTCAAAATAATGTCCATGAACACACCTGGTCCCATCATACCAAACAAATAAATTGTGACGAAGAGGCGAGTAGGATGACATACCTGATCAACTATTTCTTAATGGAGAAATGTCCTAAAGGGCATTCATTTCAGGTCTAAAGTGCACATCATGATCATTTGACCATTAATAGTTTTTGACATCATTTGGAGTGTGATTCAGGAAAACATTTCTCCTTAGTGAATTACTAAACTAAATATTGTACCATTATTACAAACGATATTTCTGAGTACACATTGTTTTGAGATGGTTTGTTTGTTTTTCTTTTTTTTTTTTGAAGCAGCTATATGAAAGACAACTACTTACAGATTTTGGGATATAGTAAGATGCAACTGGATTCTTTCATCACATAATGTAAATCCCAGAAAAAAGAGACTTCCCAAAGATAGAGGACGCTACGTCTTTTTTTCATCAGGCTATTTGTTCTGAGTTTGCATTTGCAGAGACTCTACACAGACATTTCTGGAAAGGATCAGTAAGTAACATGCACAATGAAAAAATGTGCATTTTACTACAACAGTTGAAAAGCTAGAGGTAATATTTCAAGCTGCCAGTCTATTTCCTGTGTTACCTCACTTATTTTTAGGATACTAAAACAAGTGTTCTTATACAGATATTAGTCAACTTTTTAACTGTTCCCTGCTATATTTTTGAGGCTTCATTTTTCAGAATGCAAAGTGCTCACAGTTGCCATAAACTTCAGTTATTGCTGTGGCAGGTGCAACCACCCTGACAAAAATCTCATCAAGGCCAGGGCTTGCCAGAGGCCTGATAAAGATCAGTTCAGGTCTCACAACCATTAACCAACGCCTCATGGCGATTAACTAGCACTTCAGGGTCCAGGCCCTTAGCTGGCCTTTGTCATGGGCTTGCCCCAACTAATTAGAATGAGCACAGTGCACACTCAGCTGGGGTATAAGTGGAGCCTTGCCGGAAAGCTGTTTCTCTGTGGATCAAGTAATCCTCAACCCTGCTTTGGTCAGTACCTGTTTCTTTTGGATATATCCTTAAGTGAGTTCTCGCCATCTCTGGGTACCTGCATGTGGGAGGTTTTCCCTTTAGGAATCAATATGTGCACATCTTGGTTCATCTTTTGAGAAAGAATAGTCCTTAAAGCTTAAGAATTAGCTGTGCAGTAGTGTATTCCTGACTGACATCTGAACTTGTAATTTAATTTTGTCAAAAGGAGTGCTAAGTAATTTTGGCTACAATAAATCAGCATTTTGGGTAGCTACTGCTGTTGGTTTTGTGGGTGCCTCCGTGACAGCTTCAAGAAGGACTATTGCACACAACAGATTTTTACCAAGCTGGTGGAGGTGTCCCACAAAGATTCTACTACGAATATCAGTTCTATTTCTTTGATATGACAATATGCATTATAAGTAAAAATAAATAAATATATAAAGAAAAAGCCAAACAGAATGTTTAGCAGCATGGAGAAAAGAGGATGACAGAAGAAAATAACACACATCTCCACAAATTACTTGAAGGTCCTACTGGGAGAATGAGGACAAATAAGAATCTATATAAAACACAATAAAGCATGCAACTGATCAATTAAATAACAATTATTTGTCACTGTAGTCTCTTAGCTAATTTGACTGTATTTGTCCCTGAGTTATATAGAAGTGATCTGACACATTGACTATCTTGAGTAATGACTGTAGAATCAGATATTATATAATTAGGATTTATTTCAATCACTGAGTTGTTAAACGGTGAATCATATCTAAACAAGAAAAGAAAAGAACTTACATGTATTTCTAAATCTGCTCTAATCTCCTTCATAGAAAAATATTATACCATGAGAATTATAAAAGCAGTAAGTCTATAGAAGCTGTTGGTAATATCAATAATTATTATTGTAATATTGCTATGAAACAAAAAGAGGTGACAAAGCAAAGAAAGAAAGGAGATGCCTTATAAAAAGAAAACTTTGCTTAATAGTTCAATCATTGCAATTTAAACGTAAGATAACGTCCACAAAAGACTCGACTCTAGAAAAAAATGAGCTAACAAATAGCACAGCCACTACTGCAACTTGCAGAATCTGACAATGAATACTTGATTAATCATAGATGGAAAATTTATAAAGGCTTGAAAGAAATTACATGTGTACGTTATCATACATAATGAAAATCCTGTTGCTATGTTGATAATTGAAGTGTTTCTCCATAGAAATATTATTACTTCAATTTTTTCCAAGATCTTATCTATTTTAAGATATAAACTGATTTCCTAACAACAATGTTTAAATAAATTATTGTAAAGAGTTAATTTATATATAAAGTATGAAACTGTTTTTTGTTATGAGTTAGATTATAATAGACTGTAAGGTAGCTATAAGAAATGAACACTTCCATAAATTAAGTTTTCCTATACAAAATATACAATCTTGCAATCAACTAAAGCCTCCAGCTGTTGGGTACGTGCATTGGCATGTAACATTTGAAATGGAAGCTGTATAGGCTACGTGTGGGATTTTTCTAAAACAAGATTCATAAAGTAGTCGCTCTGATTTTTGCAATATGTAGCAGCACCGTAGAAAAACACTGGGTTTGTATTTTTAGTTACTGTCACTTTCTGTTCTATGTTTAGTTTTGGTCATTTCTTCTTATTTGCCACTTAAATTATTATTTTCTGCCAGAATCAGAGAAAGCTCAACTATTAAGAAAGTTCTTCTATGCAAATAACTCTGACAAAGTACTAAAGTAAGGTGATAAGACTATACGTTGCCTGAACAGCATGTACTCTCTAAGTGTTTTCTTTTGCTAATCTATGGTACATCAAGATAGATGTTTAGTCAAGTAAGAGACAAGTTTCTACTTCAGACTAGGACCACCTATCAACACAGTTAATGGGAAAATAAAAGTAAACATTTACTGAATCTTTTGGAAGTATCACGTATTATCTCATGATGTAATTTGGCTGAGTAAAAGCATAAAGGCCAGCTACATACTCATGATAAACTATGATTATCATGCTCAGTTAACGACATCGAAGGAACATCGCCGTAAGTTATGCAGATAGATGTGAAGTGGCGCAGACCTGCAGACAGATCCAAAGGAGGTAGCTCAGGCAGTGGTGTCACAGCAGGAACCATGGCTGGGTGCCAAATAGTACCTGTTCTATCAGTGGGGTTTGTTACCCATCGAGTTCTACTGAGACCATAACTATAATAAAACTCTTACTATCCAGGCTAGTCCATTTACATCAGATCTGGTTATGTTCAAGCAATGCATCACTTATAGACACATCATATTACTTGGAAGATAAACATCACTCAGCACATAACGAGAGTAAAAGTTTTCAATCCACTCTTTAGTATTTGAATAGCTGTCACGGTTGTAAGCTCCAGACATGTTAGGTTTCTGTACAGGCACTTTCTAAACAATAGGATGTCTGTAACAGACAATTGCTAGCAACAAAACTGTCATCTTCCTAAATCAGCTGTAGGTAGAGGTAATGAAAAGTAAATTAAGGAAAAATACAGGAGAAGGAAGTAATGGAGACATTTCTCATATTTGTTGCTGAATTATTTTGACAAAATCTCCCCAAACCTAAGATACTCACCTTTAAAAACTCATTTTTACCTGATAGGTTTTTTTCCTGAAAGTGGTCAGATTGGAATGCCAAAACTTTCATCAAGTACAATTGCACTGAACTATAGAAACGTTCAATTTTCTCAGTCCATTTATTTTTCAAACAAAATCAAATTAATTTTCTTGCCAGAAAGTATGTTTTTGTTAAAGCAAAAATGTTTACTATCATATGCATGTACAGGTATTTACACATGTGGGTCTTACCACAAAGACAGAGGTTAGTCAACCTGGGTGTAATTTATCCTCCCATTAAACCCCTTTATGATATTGCAGGAGCTGACATGAAAGCAAAAAGAACAATGTAGTGGAGAAGTGCTAAGGTTGTAGCACGGCAGTAGAACTAACAGGCAAAATTCTCTCTACCATGGGAACTGGTACAGAGTGACGGATGTGCAGGAAACCAATGTACCAACATATAACACTACACATTAAGTATTTCTCTTGTGTTTTATGTAGCTACCAAGATGCATTTAACAAGCCACCCTTAAAACACAATAGACTTGTTCATGGCAGTATTACTTCTCCGAGTGGCTGTACGAGGGCTGCAAGAGTAACTGAGAACAGAAACGGGACAAAAGGGGAAAAAATCTATTTAGTTTGACGTGTATAATTGCATTTAGTGAAGTGAATTCTGCCAAGTCAATGGAACAGCATGTGACACAAACCAGTTTAAAATTAGACCATGAGAATCTATTCAAGTTACAACCATTCCAAAATGTGAACACATATTAAGAGTGTCTATTGCTCATAACACCATATTAGGTTCATAATGCTTTTGTCCTGCTTCATGAACAAAGAATGCTTTAAAACTCAACCAAGTAGCAACATTAAATAGGAACAGCAATTTGAGAGACAACCAACTGAACAGATTAAATATACTTTTTAATATCTTTAAAGCTGCACATTGAAAAAGAAATCTTACAAATGAAATAACTGCAGAAGTGCACACTTTATGTGCCCGCTGGCTTTTCAAAGGCTTATATTGTGGTGGTGAGCAGAGCTTTAATAACTCTGGCGATACTATCATGTTACAGCACCAGCAATATATAGAACATTTGGAGAAATGGAATTCGGGAGGACTCACTGGTTGGCAGACAGCCACAACCAGAGCTGTTTGGAAATACTGTGTCCAAATGAAATGAGTTCTATGAACAAGGACCCAGAGGCTGAACTTCATTTTGGTTGTTTTCCTTTCTCATCTTAACACACTTAGTTACTATAAACTACTAACAGTGAGGTCTTTGGCTGACTGCATTTACAGTAGTTTAGTCTCTCTCCACATCCAGTTGTGCATATCCTAAAAACTTACTACACCGTGAGAGAGGATGTTTGTTAATACACACTCAAGGTGGAAGGTGTATCATGGACCACAGCTGAAAGGTACAATACAATGCACTGAAGAATATGAAATGTAGGAACAGGCCTGTACATGGTACCAGTGTATCCTGTAACATATATGGAAACATAAGACGCACGTACTGGATGGAGGCTTCAAGACAAACAGCTTTCTTACCAGGACTTTTAAATGTATGCATAGGGCTTATGAGCCATTGGGTGAGTGCACACATTACAACAGCTTTTTTTCTGAAACTATATACAGCCTGAATTTTTACTTTTGAAAGTCCTTGTACTTGCAAGATGACATCTCTCAGGATATGTCTGCTCCAAACATACAGGAATGTAGAACCGAGCAACCCCAATTTGCTTGAAATGGGGTAGCTTTGGCAACGGAAGCATCCAGTCAAAGCAGCATATATTTAAACAAAGGCTAATATACAGCTGGAAAAGTGAATATCCACGGTTAGTTATTATAAAATATGATACAAAACTAGAGAAGCAGAAAGGGTGAGGAAAAAATATACTGAGATATTGAAAATGTATGCAACAAATTTATGCAGATCAAGGCATTCCTTCTTTAGTACATCAGTGGTGCCTGGCATGTGATGTGAGCAGCATAATAATAATTTTTTATATATGGTAAATATCTACCATCTGTGTTCTAGGCACGAACCGTAAAATGCAGCATAAAACAATTAAAGTCAACAGAGACAAAGTTCAGGGTACAGAAAGCTTTTGATCCACAAAAATGGCAGTTGTTGTATTTGAGTGCCGGAAAACCAAAAGTGTGAGTGAGAACAAGTACAAGTCAGCCTGTAAAAGTACAGATCAATCCAAAGGGTTATTTGATATCTTTTTCATATTCCTAGTGAGACAGAGAAAAAAACTTTTCAAATTTTAATTAGGTCACAAGCTAACAAAAAGTCAGTAACTAACTCTTTCTAATGAATTTCAGTAGCTTTTTCCAACTTCAAGTTCAGAAAATCATAAAAATTTACATTGTATTGTTATTAAAGCACAGCTTTTTCCAGAGTTTTACGCTAGTGGACAGAAGCTTTCATAGTTGACTGTTTCATAGGAGCCTCACTGAAGTACACCTGCTCCACAAAAAGTCTCAGGCCTACCATTCTTCAGACAGTACTTGCAATATACTTCTATGGACAAAATAAACCATTTTTTGTTATTTTCTTCCTTTTTTTTTTTTTAGTTTTTAAGGTGGTATTCTTTCAGAAAACTTGATCTCCTCAACTAGACTTCCTAGCTGCAGACTTTTCCAGTGAATCATAGGCCCTACAGCTTCTTTCAGCTAGACCTGATCTCATTCTCCCTTCAAAGTCTTCCTGTTGTTACTCCTGCTGTTGCTACCAGCTATTTATTTTCCACTTTTCAAACATCCCCGACTACTACGCCAGCTCTACATTCCACCTCTAACAAATCAGATATAACAGATTTTCCTTCATTTTAGGCCTATTCCTTAGCATTCTTGTTACAAGACATGATGATTAATTTTGTTCTGCAGTGTTGGGTTTAATAGTGTACACTGCTAGGGTCATTTTATTCTTCCAGTGTATTGGGTTCATGTGGCAAGGTTTGGCCTCTGTGAGAAAAGGCTTGTCCGCATGTTGGACAGAGAGAGTTCAGACCCGCTGCTGGCCAAAGCTGAGTCGATCAGTGATCCTCTATGGTGATCACTGGTGATACCTCTATGATAACCTATTTAAGAAAGGGTAAAAAAATGCCAGACAGCAGCTGTGACAGACAGTAGCAAGAAAAAAAAGGCACTGAAGGAGGAGGAGGAAGTGGTCCAGGCACCAAAGCCCATGGAGAAGACCATGATGAAGCAGTTTCCTGAAGCATGTGGAGAGCAGATTACACCGCAGCCCTTGGAGGCCCACATGACAGAACAAAGGGATATGCCCTGAAGGAAGCTGCAGCCCACAAAGAGGATCCATGCTGGAGCAAGGGAAAAGCAGGAGAAGGAAGTAGCAGCACAGAAACTATTACGGACTGACCCCAACCCCCACTGCCCATCCTCTTGTGCTGCTGAGGAAGGGACTGTAGGAAGTATATGAGTTAGGAATTAAGGAGTAAAGTTGAGCCTGGGAAGGACAGCAAGGGGAAATTATGGTTTTAGTTCTGGTTTTGCTTCTCACCATCCATTTCTAATTTTAGGTGGCAATAAATTAAGTAAACTTTCCCCTAGTTGAGCCTGTTTTGCCTAAGATGGCAACCAGTCAGTGATCTTGCTGTCTTTGTCTCAGCCCACAAGTTTTTCCATCTTATTTCCTCTCCCTGTTCTGTTGAAGAGGGGGAATTATAGAGCAGCAGGGTGAATGTTGGCAAATCAGTCAAGGTCTGTACACCATATCCAGACCATGTTTAAATGCTAGGAAACACACGAATGCTCAGCTGACTCACTGTACTTCGAGGTATTCATTAACAAAGTAAGCTCGTACCACTAACCAGAACCTGGATGCCAAACTAAGGTTCTTCAAATGAACCTAACAACCCTTATAGAATAACAAAGCTTCTAGAGACAAATTATACAACAATACTCATAACTATAACCATCCTGAATAAAAACTGATGACAACTGGTATTATTTATAATTTTCAAGCCTATAAAGAATTGTATAACCACCAAACTAATATGTTAGATGCATAAAGACACAAGGCAGAAAATAAAGAATACCCTAGGCAACGCAGATCCTTGGAGATTGTCACCAAAAAAAAAAATTAAATAAATCTTTGTAGCAACAAAGAAAGTGCATCCAACATAACCAAGGTAAATGTCTTTGTCAGGTCTGTCCCAAATCCATGACCTATAATTAGCAGAAATACTTAACCTGTTTTTCAGGCATCATTACAGGATGCGATGAAGGCATTGGTGAAAGTAGGTAATGAGATATCATTTACTAACCAAGGTATCTTCAGAAAAGTTACTAATCACACATTCAATGTAAAGATTGACTCAGATGAAAAGAAGCTATATATTCACCAAGTTAATCCTGTGTTTTATGTGAAAATAAGAATTAAACTAAGTCCCAGTAGGCTAATTGAAAATATTTTGTTTAATAAAGGCACTTTTCTATATTTTGTGTATCCAATAAAGTTCTCTTCAGATTAGCTGCAGGAGAGCTTTATACATATATTGTCTCTAAAATACAACTGATCTTTTTATCCTTAGAAATCTGATTTCTATTTCATTAGTGCAGAATTCCTGTAATTAAACAGTCATCATCTCCATGAAATTTACAGCTACAGAAAAAGCACGTTCTACATTTTTCAGAATATAGATGTTAACAGCGGTTTTATCTTCACTGTCATTTTGCCAGTTTTCAGTTCCAGTTTGACTGCATCTTCTTTCAGGAAAGAGCCACACTTACGTATGTTGCATCTCCTTGAGTATCTCACAACACATTCAGTTGACATTAAAGCTACTTTAATTTTCTCGGAGCTACATGTCATTATCTATAGTTAACTATGAGAAAATTAAGACCAGAATTTGTAAACACAATAAATAATGAAAAACTATGTATTAAATTCAATAATTTACAAAACCAAAAAATCTGTGTTAAAATATTGTTGCTTCCAGAATTAACTTATGAGACTAAAGAGAAGCATCCAAGTAATCAAGCCATTCATAACGTATTTTGGTTTTGCTACACACTGCAGTCCAATATACACGATTGTCTATTATCTGGAAATCACCAGTTTAATTTGGTCCAGTAAGAGGGGATAAAATGGAGGTCCAGACACAGAGTAAACTTATGTTTGGAGGTAAACTGGAAATGTACACTGACATGAGAAAACTGTTTTACGTGGCAGCTTCCACAGACAACACAGCATTGATACATACATGCAGAATGTATTTAACTGAGATCAATCACTGGAAAAGTCTCTGAAGTAGATACTAATCACTGCTAGGACAGTTTGAAAGACTATTACAAAAATGCCTTGTACAGCAAGCAAATACTGAACATTTCTTTGTTTCTCTCATTAAAGGACCAATGCTGAATGTGCCAGCACGTGCCTGACAAGTTGAAGACATCGATGTGACTTCCCGTACCCTGCAGAGATGACAAGTACATATGCAGCAGGTCTGATGTGATTACAACACAAGTGAAGATTGACTGCAATGTTACATATGGTGGCTGACTGTACAGGACTTTCTGTGAGGCCCTCAGTTTTAGCTCCAAAAGAAAAGGAGCAGAACACTGAAGTGCAGGAGTTTAGTATAGCAGTTTTGCAACAACATCCAATATACCTTTCAATTCCAGCCTAATTATGCTTTCTTTTTATTTCACTGATGCAGGACTCAAATCTGCTACTCAATATTCTAGAATATCTAGGAGAGTTTTTGTTGTACCTAACTCTGCATTTAAGAATTCAACATTATGGGCAATTTGAACACGAAATAATGGCTGCAGGGCAATAGGTGCTTCCGGTCTATTATGTTGCTAGGTTAGCTTGCTAGGATGAATGGCATCCATCTTAACCTTCTTCAGAGCTTTGTTCTACAATATCATACCAGCTTCTTTGCTTGTAACTCTTGGGCTTCTCCAAACAGTCACACAAATTTGACCATATCTGTTGAAAAAAATCTCTACTTTCACTACTGCAAATCCATTCAACAGGTAGACTTCTTTTAGTCAGAAGATGGATGAAATAATAAATGAAGAAAAGGTACAAAAGTCTCCAGATCTGAAATGACAGTGTTTGTTCATCACCTCATATCTAAACCAATGCGCAAGAAATTTCAAAGAATGGAGAAGCAACCACTAAGTCACACCCATCCAAAACCTTCACTAAAGTCAAGATGGCTGGTTCACAGCAGTTCGCATCAGCTCAGTTCCTCACTCCTCCGGGATTTATTGTAGTTAGATAAATAATACGGTCTACAGGACAACTTGATGCAGATTCCACAACAGCATCATTATGAACTTCCAAGAGCTGATAGTTAAGCAAATAGTACGTAAGTTGGTTATCATAGTCTTATTTACTACAACTGAAGTAATAAAGTAGCTGTTTGTACACTTGAAGATTTTATGTTCAAGGACAGATTCCCCTGATAACCACAGGCAGGCTCTTAACAGATTCTAGCAAGGAAGATCTGGCATTTAATCTGGTATTTTACTGGGTAATATTCTCTCTTAAGTGTTCACTTTTTGCAAAGTCATTCCATAGTCACTTACCTTACCACTTGGTGGTAATGAACACTACTATCAGCAAGGACTATGGAGTGATAATTAAGATGTACTGCCAAAAATGTTGCCATTTGATAATGTTCGTTATCTTAGTACTGTAAAGAATGATTTCAATGACAAGTTGCCATCACACTGCAATGGTTTCTTTTTCCAGATTCCAGACATTATTAACAAGCACTTATTAACTCTTTTTGGGCCAACAAACGTTAAGTCTCTGTTGCTATAACATTTCACTCTTCTGCAAGTTGTCATGGAAAGGAATTTTATAACACAAATTACAGGTTAATGGAGTTGCTCTGTTATTGGCAGCCCCCATTAATAATCAAAATGGAAGTTCTTAGGTACAAGAACAGTTTTCTACTTTATGAATACAACAGGTCCTCAACTTTGAAAAAACAAACAAACCACCACTAGTACATATAAATACTTGATAGATTATATGACACACGGAAATTCAAACATTTAAACTGTGATCTGGTATCTATAGTTAGTACCTGAAACTCAGGCTAATATTCATCAAGGAATCTTATAAAATAGGATTAATTTTTAAAAATAGCTGCATCTGGAGCTCACAGTCCAGCCTGGGGCATCTTATCTGACTCTGTTAAACACGTAGTCTTAGCAAAATACTAGCAACTGGATGTCACGATTGCACTAAAGCAACCTGACTAGGCAAGTCTTTCCTTATAAAATGCAATCATTGTTTTCTGTAGATTTGTATTACCTATTGTCAGCATTAGCCAAATGGCTCTGAGCTCTCAGTGAATTAATTTTAGTCTTTGATTACTGATAGAAAAGTCAAAGAGGAAGGCAGTTTTCTTCCTTTGAGGTCTTTCAGTTCATAAGCAAGTCCATTACTCAGATGGCAAGCTGCTCAACGTGTCGCGGTTTAGGGTCAGGGCAGCCCCAAAAGGGCACAAAAAAAATAAATAATAAAAATGAGCATCGGCAATCTATAAGCAATAATATTTTGTGAATATGTTATCATATATATGCGTTAGCTTGCATACAGCTGTTAACACAAACATAATTAGAAATAAAACCAACTTTGCCAGTACATCACTAACTAACAAAGCAGGGCTGAGTTTAAAATCACTACTATTCATTAAAAACACAGTATAGCTAAATGTAATTGTTAAGTCAATGATCATGGTGGACTCTGTAGAGTTCAACTGAATGAAGCAACTAACAACGACAACAACAACTATGGAAAAAGAACTCCAAAGAGCTTTGCAAAATACTATTATCAACTTTAATGTACAGCTGGCATGCATTAAAGAACAGACTGAACAGTTCACATGAGTTCTGTTTTACAGGATTGACCCCACAGAATAACTAGGGACTAAGTGTTAGAAAAGGCCTGGACACTATTTCCAAAAGATTTGATTCAGTCATCATATCTCTGAATATAAGGTAAATGAGTAAAAGATAACTGCGGAACCTCGACAAGCATTGCCCATGAAATTCTGCACTCCTGTGAGAATCTTCATGACAAAAAGTAGCCCTGAATTGTCTTGTAGCTATTGTCAAACTAGTTAGTAGTACAACAGTAGTTTCAATGCAAGTTCAAATGTATGAAGACTGGGAAATGTTTTAATCTCATTTATGAATAAAACTTCAGCTGAGAAGGTCAAAAGAAAGGTTCATCTTTCAGCAGCTCAAGTGAAGTGAATTTTAATTAGGCTTCTGCTCCTCAATGTTAGTTAATGTCATTTAATGAGATAATCCTATCAGGTTGGGATTTTATAGCCAAAGGAACTGAATTGTTGTCATCTACCTTTAGGTTATATATTAACCCATAAATTTTGGAGGTTTGAAAACTGTGGTTATACTTATTTCTAAAAGAGAGATAAAAAGGTCAGAACTTCTTTTCCTTTTTTCCCTTTAGTTGTTCTTTGAGATCTTGGGCATATTAAATCCAGTCTTTCCTTTGAAGAGTCAATAGTATGGTTTAAGATCTTTCTTTTTGAGAAAAAAAACAAAACCAAACAACAACAAAAAAACACCAACCAAACAACACAAAGCCAAAAGACAGTAATCCAAAATTTGCAACCACATAGTTAAAAGTAGATTCATCAATTCATTGATTCTGCAAATTAATTCACTTATTCTTTAAAACTTCTACTGAGAACACTGTAGTCCTATGAATTCTCAGCAGGAGAAACAAGTATTTGGAATATCTGAATTTTTAACTACTTAAATAACTAAAATCAAAATATAGAAAATGTCGAAGAAAGCAGCCAGACTTTGACTTTTGTATGCATTAAGAAACATACTAAAGTGCAAAGTATTTTACCTTTTAAAATATCAGCTTTAACTCCTAATCGATTTTCTATTATTTTAGACTCTTGACAATTTGAGGGCTCCTTAAAAGGTACTACTCAAAGCAAAAACGGTTTTTGCCACAGATTCAAAAAGGGATAGATGAGATCCCTAACATGCAATTATCAGGAAATTCTTTTTGCTGTACCTTAGATGTCTTGCCACAGGAAGACCTAAGACCCGATCTTATCACGGCCTCGGCTCCCCAGTGGAGCGCGCACTTCGGAGTTCAGACAAGTTAATCTAAGTGTCTCATTTTGCTGTCGTAGTAGGGAGGCAAAGGGGCTAAATTCAAGAAAGCAAGAATCAGATCTCTTACTATTCAAGGCAGGTAGACCACAGCTCCCCCTAGCATCAAAGTAGTGTTGAGGTATAAAGAGAGCCCTCTAAAGTGTTTAGCCCTTTATTACTGATCTGTGTCAGCAGTTGGAAAGCACAGTAGCAAGAAAATATTGCTCATGGTCACATACAGTAAAGGAGGTGTTCTTATGCTTTCACTAACACTCCTTTAATCTAACAACTGCTTATCTCAGCAGGAGGAACATAATGCTGTACTTTACTGACTACTTTTTCTAAAACCCTTGCTACTTCCTTTCCTCCTCTTTCTTTGTCCTTGTACATCCAAACTCTCCATATGGTGAAGGGACCATTTAAACTGTTCTCATAAATACCAAATGAAATATTTTCACAGACAATAAAAACTAGTTGTCTAACCCTTAGTTGTTCAAGTGCTTTCCATTCTCATTCAGCTGTTTCTTAGCTTTTGATGTTGCTAGCTTTTCACCCACCCCTCTGTGCTAAATTAAAGCCTCTACTTTCATTAGCGCTTTTAAAAGATCTTCAAAAACAAACTCATCTCCGAGTTTCTTTATCATAGTTCCTCTTTTCATATTCTTTTTAAATTGTGAGCACGAACGACACAGTCTAAGCTTCCCAGAGAAACAAAACAACCACCACTGTTAGAAATTAGTTACACAGGGCAGTTTTCACAGCTTAGCTGGGAGGCAAAAATACCTGCATGGTTTCCAGCAACAGTCATGGAAGTAAGATCTAAAAATGGTATTCTGAGACTCCTCCTCTACCAGTTTGTGCTGTGACTACTTCTGCGCACTACTGCCATTAGACACATGGGATTAAGCGGTACCACTCTACCGAACACCGTGTAGAATCGGAGCTACTGACTGACCAGCCAACAGCAGTGTATGGACACATGCTGTGCTCCACAGTCGATCAGTCCAGATGGCACACTGCCAGCCTGGCGGTAACCTGTTTCCCAAACACCTTAGGAGAACACCTACCTGTTTTATGAACATATGGTGTTTTTACAAATACGCTCTAAGTAAAATAAATATGGAAGGCACTAGTCCCCATATTTACCGAAGGGCACTTGTAAATGCATACAGCGTTCATATATGCCTATGTGTGAAAACAAAGTTCTGAAGAACATCAGTTCAGAAAAATGTTATCATAAAGGACTATGAAGATTCAGCAGCTTCAACATGAATAGCGTTCCTAATATTCCTCATTTTCTCATAACAAAAACAAGGCATGTGATTTTTTTAAAGGGAGAAGGAGAAGGCAAAAGCCTATGAGATCCAAAGAAAAAAGAATGTCACAATATAATAGGACGATGACACCTAAACCAGTATCAATTCTTTACAAAAGTATAAAGATAATACTTCGCAAGGACACTGGAGGACTTTCCTTAGCCAAAAACGTTTTTAGTGAAAGCAAGAAGGACAGATAGTTCAATCTGTATGTATCCAAAGAAAGTCTGCAACCTGCCAGAATATCCAAACCTAAAGATATCCTGTCTAAGGAAGATCCATTATCTTCATCCAGGGAAAAGTTTAAATCTTTAAGGACCACTGAGAAGGTGTTTGTCTTCATTCAGTGGTTTGTAATTTCCAGAAGGGAAGGGAGCTGGGGAGGAAGCTGGTTGTTTTAATTTGGTCTGAAAGAATTCAGAAAGACTTTTCCTTGAAATTTATGCTTCCTTCTTGTTTCAGCTGTGATGGAAATGATATTAAGTAATCCTTGGTGGCTAACTTAGTGTTTGTGGTTTGTGCCTCGCCTGGAAGTAGGGATCTGAAACAAATACAAAACTGAAATAGACAAAACTCTGAGGATACAAGATCACGCCAATGTCATCTAACCCAGCATCCTGTCTCTGACACTGGCCAGTAGTAGATGTAGACAGGAATGTAAGAACAGAAGCAGCACATAAACAGTACTCTAGAATATTTTTCTCTAGTTTTTGTGACTTGTGGCTTCCAGACTTTGAGCCACAGGCAACAGCCTTCATAGATTTTCTTTTCATAAACATAATCAATTTCTGAATGCTTTAGTATCCACAAAGTCCTGGGACAATAAGTTCTTACAGCTTTAGAATGTACTGTGTGAAATACTTCTTCCTTGCTTTGAACCCGCCACTTACAGTTACAATTTCATCCCTTCCAACTCTTGTATGAAGAAAGAAAAAGACAATGAATCCCCCTCCCTGTTCAAGTATCTATGTGATTTTATATATTTCTACCACCTCCTCCAGAATCTTGGAAAACAGAGTTTTGTAGAATATTCAGTAAAAAACAAGCAAGCAAACTGGAGGGAGGCAGCAGAATGCTACAACTGCTGATTTTATTTGAATGTTTAATCCACCAATCTACATTAGCTTGAAGTTATTCATCCTGAAAAAGAAGCTGCATTCATTTCTCACACCACACACTGTTAATCTTCTGTAACTATGTACAAACTCCAAACTACATTTGCATAATCAAATTTTCTACTACAGCTGACATTCTTGCACTCTTCTTTGGCAAAAACTCTTTGAGGAGAGAGAGAAAGAAAACAAACAGAATCAGGAAAAAAAAAAAAGGATTGTAGGAGGAAAGATACTCTCCATGGAGGTGACCAAATGGAAAATTCCTACTGCAGGGTTAACCATATCATCATTCTTTGGCAGAAGAGCAGTCTGTTATCCCTACACAAAAGGATGGTTGCAAGCATATATCTGAAAAGAAAGCACTGTGAATGGAAGTTAACTGTGACTCAGGTCCAGTTAGCACTCTTGTCAACCTCTTTGAGTAGCTTATAAACTGTTAACTTTTTGAATACTCTATGTACTTTATGTGCACACTGCAACATGCGTATTGTAGATTATAGCAAGATGATGGCTTGTTGTGGGTTTTTTCCTGCATTGGTTCCTTGTCCAGTCCACCGTGACTCTACAAGAGAGATGACGGCAGAGCAATGAAACCACTATCATAGACAATAGGAAGGTGAAACTTTTCCTTTCAGCAGTGGTGCCAGTTTATTGCTGGATGTGAAAAATCATTGAACTGTGGCTGCGGACTGTAGATAGACTAAAACAACTGACCAACATTTCTCTTACATTTAGACTGCTAGATCTTTGGAGATTTTTTTGTTGGTTTTATACTTAGGAACCTTATACCAGGTTTGGATTCATGATCTTAATAAAGGTAATAAAAATAAAATTAAAAATAAATGAAAATTGGTAGAAGAATGTATGGGCATACCACACAGATAATACTACAAAGGCAGCATCAGGTTCTGCAGCTGGTGTAGAGCAATCCCAAGCACAAATACAGGCTGAGTGATGAGTGGATTGAGAGCAGCCCTATAGAAGACTTGGGTGTGCTGTTTGATGAAGCGCTGAACATGAGCCTGCAATGTGCACTGGCAGCCCAAAAAGCCAACCGTATCCTGGGCTGCATCAAAAGATGCATGGCCAGCAGGTCAAAGGGAGTGATTCTGCCCCTCTACTGTGCTCTAGTGAGACCCCACCTGGAGTACTGCATCCAGCTCTGCAGCCCCCAACACAAGAAGGACATGGATCTGTTGGAGAGGGTCCACAGGAGAGCCACAAAGATGATCAGAGGGCTGGAGCACCTCTCCTATGAGGACAGGCTGAAGGGAGTTGGGTCTGTTCAGCCTGGAGAAGAGAAAGCACCATGGAGACCTTATAGTTGCCTCAGGTACCTGAAGGGGGCTACAGAAAAGCTGGGGAGGGACTTTTTGTAAGAGCTTGTAGTGACAGGACAGGGGCAATGATTTTAAACTAGAGCAGGTTAGATTTAGATTAGACATTAGGAAGAAGTTCTTTACCATGAGGGTGGTGAGACACTGGAACGAGTTGCCCAGAGAGCTTGTGGACACCTCATCCCTGGAAGTATTTAAGCTCAGGCTGGATGAGGCTCTGGGCAACCTGGTATAGTGGGAGGTGTCCCTGCCCATGGCAGGGGTGTTGGAACTTGATGATCTTTAAGGTCCATTCCAACTAAAGCCATTCAATGACTCTATTATTCTACTACCATAATATAAATAATCAGAGGAAACAATAGAGTCCATACAACTGCATATTGATGGGTATGACAAGCAAATTTTGGAACATATAACTAGATGATGATTTCAGTCTTGCAATTTTCTGAACTTGCAACTTCAGGAACACCAGTAGAGGGCCCGCAACTATTCTTAATATTTCACTGTACATGCACAGTGAACAGACACTTTCACAGGATATGCTGAAGGTTTCTTAAAGATACTGTTAAATAATTTTTACAAAAGTCAGTCCTCAGGAAATACAGTAGTACTTAAATGCTAAGACTCAAATCAACTTAAAACCTGATCAGAAAATGTTACGTTGTTGAGCCCAAACCACTGAGCTGAAATATTTCAGGTCAGCATCATTCTGAGTCATGTTCTACAGGACTCATGATGAAGTCACTGCAGACCATCAGAGATGACAGCAAGGAACTAAACTTTGGTGCTTCAGGACCTCAGAAGTCACAGGCAATAGCCCAGCTAGACTGCCACAGGACTGAGAAAGATGAAATCCTGGTGTCCGGAGCCAGTTTTTGGGCTGTTTGCTACAAAAATCTGAAAAGTGCTGGAGCGACTTGGCTCTTAGTGCTTCCCTTTTAGTGGGAGGGTATAACACAAGTTTTCTCCTTATTTATTATTTGGAGGAAATTTTGACTTTAAGTATAGACGCATATATATATGCATATCCCCCACTGAAATTTGGACATTAAAATACTGAGGAAAAATAAATAAAGATTTGGAAACCAGAAATACTGATTCTCAACAACCTCTACTAGCATTGTTATCATCATGCTAGAATAAATTTGAACAAGCTAGAAAGAGTGAAAATCCCTCTTCTGTAGGAGCAGAACTGTCTTTTATCTGTCCAAGTTCCTGCACTCAAGCCAAGTGCAGTTATAAGTATTTCCTCACTCACAAAAGAAAAAAACATCAAAATCCCATTAAGAACCAGGCAAGAGAAGTCACAAGAAAGAGATTGCCCATAATGTACATCTGAACATGAGGAAAGTTTTTTACTTCAAAGCTGTCACCACATTGTGTACAGATGCAAGCCGCCTTTTTTTTCAAAGCTTAGGGGATTGTCAACATCATTACCACCATTATTATTGCAGGAGACAGTGAGAATCACAAAAGCCAGTAACAAAAATAAAAGTAATCCATCTCCTCCTCTTCTTCCCTCTGAGAATCACCCTGTTTCTGTGAGATAGCTCATAGATGCTGGGGGGGGGGGGGGGGGG
>VWZK01016250.1:81129-188642 GCA_013396935.1 Baryphthengus martii
GGGGGGGGGGGGGGGGGGGTGTGTGGAAATTACAATTGATACAGATTTTTTGTTAACCAGAGCTAAGCAGTCTTGTATAATATTAGCCTCTCCCTGTGGGTTTTAGTTGGAGTGTAATGTGAGATTCTCTCCACCACCCTTGATTCTCAACTTTCCTTTCATGAGAAAGAACAAATTATCTCAGTCACAGCAGCAAAGCCAATCCTGACATGTATAGTAAATTATTGTGAGGCAGAAAGGTGTACTGCTGTGGCCGTCCACCTGGAGTGAACAATATGAACATAAAGGATTTCTCTAGGGAAATCATAGAGGTTTGTCTGAACCAGTTTCAGGAAAACAAAAGTGAATCCCTGGTTACAGATTGATTCTCCAGTAGCTGAACATACAGCTACTTACAATAGTAGCTTTAGAAAGCGATTTAATACCAGCCAGGCTGGCTCTGATGCTGCCTTTTCAAAGTGCAATACAAATCAGTTTCAGATGGCTGAGCATCTTTCCCACCAGGGCTATGAGTACTTTAGATTCACACTCCTGTACAACACTGTTCAGTAATTAAAAGAACATCAGTAAACTCTGGCTTTCCAAAGGTCTGAAAGGCATATAATGTGTACACAAGTGTTTTTTTTTTCTTCATGCCAGAATCCAGTTTTGCATTCCTGAAAGTCAGAAGGAACAACAATCTCTATATAGTCTTCTGGAAAAGTCAGTAGAAATTCCTGTTATTCATTTCAACACAGCAAGGATTTCATATTTTATGTTTTCCATTTAAAAAGACTACCGCCCTGCATTGAGCGGCAGGAATGAAAGACTGTCAGGCCTCACTTGAAAACTACTGTAAAGCTCCTTAGAACATGTTGCAGAAGGTGGGAAGCTTCTGCTAGCTGGAGGTCAGACAGACAGAGCTTTTCTCATGAACTGAAGCCATGAGCTCACATATTCTAGTATGTGTCAAAATCCAACTTTTAGCTTTGGCATCATTGCCTTTCGGTTTACTTCCATGTTGCTTGCTGCTGATGCAAAGTTGCCTCAAAGTAAGCATTATGGAAAAGGTTCTATGTGCACTTGCCCAAAGATAAAAACTATGCCCTATGGAGCAAATGCCAAGAGTAAGTGAACGGGGGTGGGGGGGAGAGGAAAAAAAAAGTCTTACAGACTGAAAACAAATTGAGAAGGTCTAATCAAAAAGACAACTCAATGAACACTAGGATACAAAAGTGAGGAAAAAACAATAGTTGATAGCAATGAAGACATGCAAGACAAAGTGGTTACTGGGGTTACAAGGGAATAGAGTTTTGTGAGGCAACAGGAAGGGGGGAAAAAGGAGGATAACAAGCATAAAAAGAGGCAGAAAAGCTGCATTTCATTTTAATCAAAAAATGGAGCGCTTCTCACTGGAGTTCACAGGACATGAACGTCTGATTGCTGCAGTATTTCTACTGCTATATATTCCTAGCAGATGCTCTCTGATTATTCAAGTACCCTTCCTCTTCTTGCCTGTCTTCTGCAAATAACCAGCCTAACTAAACTATTTTTGTAAATGGAGAAAGTAACCTTTTAATTTTGTGGATATCATAATGGAATAAGGCAGTCAATTTTATACTTAAAAGCCTTAAGAAGAGCAAATCTGTGTTTATCATCAGTAAGTGATGCTGTAAATACAATTCAGAAAAGTTTTTTAAAGGCCCTGCAGGTGAAAAATAGCTTAAAAAAACTTCAGAAAAATCAACCTAGGCTTCGTGGGGCAATCTTTATTAATTAAGGAGAACTAATGCAGTGATACATTTATTACATAATTCAAAAAAACAAGAAAGATTATGGAAATTTTTGCAGCCTGTGTTCTATATTCTAGATTCTGCAAAGATTACAAGTAAAGAATTGCAATAATCTAACCTGAAATTCATGTCAAGGGTGAAAAGCTCCTCTGTCCCACAATAGAAGAAATACCTACACACCAGCAAGATTTCAATGATAAAAGGTAGCCCCTTTAGACATAAAAACCTGCAAGAAATAATCCCCAGTCAAAGGTAACCACTAGATATCTGTTTGAAGTAGAACTGGAGGTTATCATAGGTTAGAAAAATAGGGCTGATACTTCTCAGCAAATTTAAGAAACCCATCAACTAGCAGCTCCATTTTGCCAGTGTTCAGAGGCACCTGATTTGGAAACATCAATGATTTGACACCTGGCAAACAAAAAAAGACTCATAGATGTCACATTTCAAAGACAATCATAACTGTATTCTCAGCATAGAAATGAATGTTGACAACATGATGATGAAAAATTGTTCTTGGGGCATAATAATTGGCAAACTGGCACATCAGGTGAAAACAGTACAATTCGCCCTATCACAGCAAGATTCCTAGAGAAATAAAAAAAATACACGCAAGTGTTGCTCTCCAAAACACATATATAAGACTGTGTGAGTTTTAACTTCATTTGGGGTCATGAAAGTTTGCACAAGACTGTAGTGGAACATTCTTAATTTATCTACAAAATAAGTCCCGGAGTAAAGCTGCACAAGCAGTTCCTACCCAGCAGAGTGAAAAGGAAAATCACTTGAAAGTAACTACAAAATGAAAGTGAAGTGAAAGCATAATAGTATTCTACATTATCAGCCCTGGGTCTTGGCAATTTGCTTTGTATCCAGCTGGGGTCTATTGGCACAGTAGCAGATATTATACTGTTTCTGTTCCCTGAAGCTGTGGCACATGCCATAACTGAAGCATGTACCAGAGGATTAGGTTCAGTAAAGCACTTGGCTGCCCACAGAAATGGTACCAAGACCCCAAATCAGGAGGTTCTTGACAAATAATCACTGTGGAAGATGACCCAAAAACTCTGCCTCATGCTGATGGACCTTACTACAGCTCAGAACACTAAGAAATGAGGCAGAGGTGGAGGAAGCCCAAAATCCCACATCTATCTGAAATTTAGCAATCTTCACAAATTTTGTATACAGAGACCTGAATTCTGACCATATCTACACGTATTTTATCAAAACACGTCAACAGGTATTCTGTTTTTCTTTTGGTTTTGCTCTTTTTGGTCCCAGATGCAAAGGGTTGCTCCCATCTCATGGTCACCTTCAGCTGAAGTAACCCAGTCACCTACTTAGTTCTAAAGATTTGGTTGTTCTCCTAAAGTGTGCATAAGCTGATGCTGTCCAAATATACAAAACATCAGCTTTACACATCAATCCCAGAATGGTTAGTAGGTATACACTTTCAGCAGTTTTGTAGAAACTACCTGATGAGCTTCTTTCAGGCCTTACAACAGTTCCAGCCCTATTTTCTTTTTCCTTCTGAATTATAGAATCATAGAGTGGTAGAGGTTGGAAAGAACCTCTGCAGATCGAGTCCTAGCCAGAGCAGGATCACCCAGGGCAGGCCACACAGGAACACATCCAGGTGGGTTTTGAAAGTCTCCAGAGAAGGAGACTCAACCACCTCTCTGGGCAGCCTGGTCCAGGCTCCATCAGCCTCACAGTGAAGACATCCTTCTGCATGTTGAGATGGAACTTCCTGTGTTCCAGTTTGTGATCATCACCCCTCGTCCTATCGCAGGGCACCACTGAAAAGAGACTGGCCCCTTCCACTTGACACCCACCCTTCAGATATTTGTAAACATTAGTAAGATCTCTTCTCAGTCCTCTCTTCTCCAAACTAAGCAGTCCCGGATCTCTCTGTCTTTCCTCATAAGATAAATGTCCTAGTCCCTTAATCATCTTCATAGCCTCCGTTGGACTCTCTCTAGTGTTTTTCTGTCCCTCTTGAACTGGGGAGCCCAGAACTGGACACAATACTCCAGACATGGACTCACCACAGCAGAGTAGAGGGGGAGGAGAACCTCCTTCAACCTCCTGGGCACACTCTTCTTAATGCACCCCAGGATGCCATTGGCCTTTTTGGTCACAAGGGTACTTTGCTGTCCCATGGGTAACTTACTGTCCACCAATACACCCAGGTCCTTCTCCAAAGAGTTGCTTTCCAGCAGGTCATGAATACAGAATCACAGAATGACTGAGGCTGGAATAGACCTCTGAGATCATCAAGTCCAGCCTATGAACTAACACCACAACATCAACTAGACCATGTCACTAAGTGCCACATCCAATCTTTCCTTAAACACCTCCAGGGATGGCGGCTACACTACTTCCCTGAGCACTCCATTCCAGTGTTTAATCACCCTTTCCGTGAGGAAGTGCTTCCCAATATCCAACCTAAACCTCCTCTGGCACAGCTTCAGGCCATACCCTCTTGTCCTGTCACTAGTTGCCTAGGAGAAGAGCCTGAACCCTACCTGTCTACAACTTCCCTTCAGGTAGTTGTAGAGAGTGATGAGGTCCCCCCTGAGTCTCCTCTTCTGCAGGTTAAACAATCCCAGCTCCCTCAGCCTCTCCTCATAAGACTTTCCCTCCAGTACCTTCACACGACCATTACTTTTTGTAGTTTAATGGTGTCCAGCTACTCTATAAATGCTTGACAGAGAAGAGAGATGTGACAAGGAGAAGAACCTGCTAAAGAAAAATGACAACCCTCATAAGGGATTATTGTAACAGATACAATAGGTGAGCACAGATTGAGAGGAGAAGGTAAGCAACCTGAGTTTTGCAAGAGTCATAGCTTGTCAGTGTCCTAACCATTGCAAAACAGAGTTAATTTGTCAGCATCACTGCAGAAATAGATTCTCTGGTAGGTAATTTCATAGTAGTAATCCAGTTTTAACAAAAATCCAGACAAGTTCAGAGGAGAAATTGTGAAAGAAATGTGGGTTTTCGTTTAATAATTAAGTTCTTTGATGTCATTTAACCACTGGTTCTGTATGCACTGAAATAGAAACACATATTTTAAGTACTACTTTCTTCCCTTTCTCTTTTTAGATCACATCAACAGACTTTTTTGTTCCTCTCCAGGGAAGGCAATCTGCTGCTACTTTCCTGTTAAAAAGTTCACAATATGGAGAAGCATCAGGAACAATTAGCGAAAAATGCTGATGTGAACTCAGCAGAAAGTCTACACAGACTCTCCAAGGAAATCTTTGGAAGCACAAGAAAAAAAGCAGCCAAAAATCCTCTGTCATTTCAGGTACTTCAGGAAGTATGCAATAATTTATGGAAAAAAAACAACTGTGCATATTACAAAGAGTCTGTTAAGAGAACTTCAATGTGAGTGTTTATCTTTTCCACTCAGGATTTCCATTATTTGCATAAGCTTCTGCCACCTTGCAGTAAAATCTCCTGCGATGGGCTACATCTGCTGCAGCATGTTGCAGGCTGCCCTCCGACTTCCCTTTCCAATGCCTACTCAAGAATCACCAGCCAATATTCCCTATACTATCCACAGCCTTCTGCTTACCTGACAGCTCTGAACAGAATGGTCCCCATGAAAACTGGACAAGCTCTAGCTCTTGTACACAGGTACACCAAGCAGGAGGCTCAGCACGATGATACGGCAATGCAGCCCCTGCTAGGGCAACTGAAACTTCATTAAAAAAGTCTTTATTCAGCAGAATGTGTTTCCAGCAGGAAGACTTTAAGAGTTTGTAGCAATGCCAATTC
This sequence comes from Baryphthengus martii, assembly GCA_013396935.1. Classification (NCBI taxonomy): domain Eukaryota; kingdom Metazoa; phylum Chordata; class Aves; order Coraciiformes; family Momotidae; genus Baryphthengus; species Baryphthengus martii. The sequence continues at coordinate 86,688 of VWZK01016250.1, forward strand.
CTGTAGGTCTTCCTGCCTCAAAATTGTCATTTAGCACTGAAGGGGACTAGATACATTTATATTTAGGCAGCCAAATAATATTAAATTTCCCAGTTTGCAAATACATTTTAGAAGTATGTAATTTGTAATTAGGACAGGTTACAAAGTAGCTAAAAATAGTTAATGAAACAGTTGAATTTCCTAGAACTTGAATACATTTTCTGCCAGAGTTCCCTTCCAGTAATCTCAAGAGTTCACTTACTCCACCTCCACAAATGACTGCCCTGGTTTGAGTTAGAACAGAACTAATTCTGCTCAGTGTCTTTACTTTTCAGCTCAGCCTCTTCTAACTAACTGCACTGTCTGAAGTTAGTGGTCTGTTTTCACAGGCAGTGTCTGCTTCTAGCAGTGATAACACAGTGTTTAGAGTTAGTACCACAGATTGGTGTGCAGACCAAGGTCACTGCTGGATCTGGTGCACCACATTGGGGGTGCACAAAGTAAAAGGCCACATCTGCAGAGAGGAGTGGACAGGATAGGTGATCCTAAACAAACCAACAAGGTATCACATCAGTATAAAGCTGAGAGATCATGAGGATAAAGCTCTTCTTCAATAGACAGCACCCAAAGAGGATTCTACCTGTTCTGCCTTCAACCCTCATCAACACATTCCTGAATCCAGTACCAGAACCCAGCTCCTGAATCCTTTTTCTGTCTGCCACTGAGTCCAGCCTGGGACATCCCCAGTGCCTGCTCCACCGCGTCAGTGGTGATGGTGACATAACTGCCATCAGGGGGACTGGGTTCGATATCAGGATTGCATGTATTCCATTTTATTATTACTACTTTTATTAAATCTATTCTTTCTCTTCTGATCTGTAAGTCTTTCTCCCTTACTCCCTTTCTCTTTTCCCTTTGGGTAGAGAGGGAGCTTAACAAAGAGCTTTTGTTAAAGGTCTAGTGGACTGCCCTGATCCTAAACTTTGACAATGACAATTTCTGAATAAGGTAATACTCCTTCTGAATTAAAAGTATTGGAATACGGCCATACGTGACCCCAAAAACAAGATTAGAGCACCAGATTTTCTGTTTTGTGTAGGAATTCTATACACTCAGACCCCTCCCCTTATGCTTATTTCATAGAATCATAGAATGGTGTGGGTTGGAAGGGACCTTAAAGACCATCTGGTTCCAACCCCTTGCCATATGCAGGGACATCTCCCACTAGACCAGGTTGCTCAAAGCCCCATCTAACCTGGCCTTGAAAACTTTCAAGGAGGGGGCATCCACAGCTTCTTTGGGTGACTTGTTCTACTGTATCACCAGCCTCACAGTAAAGAACTTCTTCCTTTAATCTAAATCTACCTTCTTCCAGTTTGAAGCCATCACCCTGTGTCTCCTTTCCTTCGATTTGGAAATTTTCCTAAGACCTTTCAATTAAGGTCAAGATAACCTACCTTCTAAGTAAATTGCTAAGCAGTGCAAATAAAGCAATTAAGATCTAACTGGCTCTGACAAAGCCCTAAGAGGGCTGTCTCTTCCATTTGGAAAAAAAACCCAAACAACGCATATGCCTTAAAAATGCAAATACTACCACCAAGCACATCTCATCAAAACAGCATATATCTGTATATTAACCAGGGAGGAGTTATGGTTACCAGAAAAAAAGCTCTTAAGGATGCCATCAGCTAAAACTTTGAAACCTCATTTTGCTATGGTAATTAGAGAGTCATTCCTACAAACACATGCAGTCCACATTCAGTCTTATGGTAAACCTGTTATTTGTCTGTGGTTTTATTACTTTATCTACTCTACCTATAATTATTCACTGTTGTGCCCTCTCCTCTTTTGACAGATGCAAAGCTACATCTCAGTTGTGGAGGAGCCTGTAGCCAGATTTATCAGGAAAGGACAGAGGACCTGAAATAGTTATTTCCTCCACTTTCCTCTGTTAGGACAATACTACAGCTGCACAGCCCTCTTGTCCAGATACACCCAGCCCTGAGCTGCTACGGTCATGATTAAGAGAAATGAGATTTTCAGCTGAAGTGATAGAAAGCTAGTCCTTCAAATATAGAGCTGCCTGGACATGCTGCTAGCACACAGGCAAAATAATCCTGAAATATTTGTGATTCACAGTCAGTTTATGATGCTGTTCCTCCTCTCATGAAAAACACACACCTATACACAGGGGTTTTCTATTATTATTCCTGACTTCAGGTCATTCTTCAGTGATTGAAACTGTGAAAGAGTAGTCATGTCCCCTAAACAAAATTTTTGCCTCTTTCTCATGTCCTCTCTAAACACTGAGAGATGTGTGCAAATAGTGCTGTCAAAGTACAGTGACATCCTATCACACTGGAGATTACCAAAAAATGACAGTAATAAAATCATGGTGAACTGGTTTTCCTCCTGACTTTTTTTTACGTTTGTAAAAAGTACTGCCCTATACTTTATATTTGCAATATTAGAAAACACTATCCCCATCTACAAAGTATATGGTTGTGAAGATATTAGCATTTCAGTATCTATCCAGGTCACAAAAGTGATTTCAAAATGGTAATCAAGCCTTTGAAGAGTATCCAATTAGTGTGAAAAAGTACTTTGAACGAATGTCAAGCTCTCTGTCTAAGGTGAATTTGATGTAGCACCACTGAAAATCTCAATTCTTTAAGCTTTGCTACCTGTGTGAACACCACTCTTATTCTAAATATTTTATGCTGTCAGTACCATCTTCACCAATTACTAGAAGTTGGTTTATGGCTACCTGATGAGTAGAAGAAAATACATCTAATTAGTTGACCAAGAGTGGCATATCATCAGCTCCTGACAAATGCCACATGGTAGGTAGGAAGGTCGTCGTAATATTGGATACAGCCCAAGTAAGGGAGATTCTTTAAAACAGACATTAGATGATTTGTTCCAATATCCTTTGTTCTTCCCACATATGATAGTAACAATCTCATGTCAGCTAACGAGGAAGACTTCAAAGGTTGTTAAAGCCAGGAAGATAAAATTAAGTCTACATGTAGCAGCTGATGTTCCTTAAGGCATGTTCTTACCCTGATCAACTCTTTTCAAACTTGGCAAGATTATGGACCATCTTAGTCCTGCTGGTGAACCGTTAGTCAAAGATGTAATGTTGACATAGTAAAAGGGACAATCTGAGTTTCGGCTCAGCACAAAGGACATCAACAGAGTAGCAATATCCTGCTCAAGAAACGCAGTCACATCAGGTACAAAACCACTATTAAAGCAGATTCTGCAGCGTTGTGGTTTAAACGTTAACAGATTGAGGGGGAACGGACAGGCGGTAACTCTAGAACCCTTAGGCGTCAGAGGGCAACTGGTATTCCCTTCCCTGTTACACTAGAAAAGGACAGGAAGTTTGGGGTTTGCTCTCTTTTCTCTCTCCCTTGGGCTGTGCTGCTGCTGGGACTGCATCTCAGTGCGGCCGGGCCTGGCTCCACCTGCTCTGCACAATTCATCACCATCCCAGAGCTGGTTTTGTATGTGCTTGTATATCCCTCTGCCCTTCGTATTCCTTTTCCCCTTTTGTCTCTGTTACTTATTAAATTTTGTTCATAATCTTAACTTCCAGTTTCGTGTGAGGCACTTCCTTCCTCATTCCCCTTTTTATCCTCCCTTGGGAGGGAAGGGAGAGGGGGAGAGAGGGTCACAGGAATCCTGCTCTGTGGGGCTTGCCCTGAGCCTTAAACGGAGACATGCAGTAAGTATGATTTCTTCTCTCCTATAATCCATACCATTCCAACAGCATACTAAGGATGTCTTTGAGGTTGTATAGATAGAAAACAAAAGAATAGGCCTGCAATCGCATTGCATTTAAACTGTAGCAGTAAAATCAGTCCAATTATCAGGCTTGTATGTTCACATATAATAAATTGAGTTTTCCAGAATAATTCTTTTGCTGTTATTTTGCAACTCACATGAGGGTATTGCAAGGTATTTTACACAGGAAAGTTTTTTTCCATTCTCCATTCAGTCAGAATTAGATAAAAGTTCACAATAATCTGTAAGTACGCTCTCACTGCTTCATAAAGAATATTGGACATAGATAAAATCACAATGATCCCTTTTTAGGTCATATATCACCTGTGAACAAACACAAAAATGACACATAGACATTTGCATTGCTGGATTTATACTAATGGAAATTACAGCACCACTGCAAGTAGCATAACAACAGATGTAACACCACTAGCAACAGGCTCCAAAACAACAATCACCAGCATAGGTAAAGACTTTCATTAAAAATTTAATGACCCATCATTTTGCTTCTGGACTATGATCACCTAATCAGATGGTAAGTTCTGCTAATAACTGAGCTGTCAGGTGTTATGATGTTAAAGATAGCATTCCCCGCTTTAACTGGGATGGTAACACACTAAAAGGCATCAGTATAAATGATTTCTCATTAGTGTCAAGGTAGTCAGGCAAAGTTTAGAATACTTCAAATTATTTCCAGCTCTCTTAGCCTTCCCTGTCAGATATCACCTAGTTTATTCCTCTCTTACATTTCTTTACACGCAGACATAGCGGCACACTTAGTCATAATGCTGTAATGCTGCTCCTTAAAAGAATGTTTTTTGAACTTGTAGCTCCATTCCGTCTGCTTATGAATAGTGCCTACTGCTGTGTGGCTTTTCCACTATGGGAAATGGATGCCTCTAAGAGGAAACATCATTTCAAGGTAAGGTGCTGGCAGTCATCCAGTTCTCTGACTGTCCACTACATTTCTTCCCATTTGTTCAATTTCTCATATCATGAAACCTCCTGTTTTTGAGTTTGAAAATTAACAGGAGTGCTTTCTGGTTGCATCTCATTGGACTTGAGAAAAGAAGGTACTGAAAAGGCAAGTTTCATGGCTTTCCAAGAATGTATTTTGTGACCACAGGATGAGTGGAAGTGGATTGGAAACTGTTTCAAATCATTCTGGGAAGCGAACCAGCCCTAACTGACGTGAGGCCAGGACAACGTAATTGTAACTTGAAAGTCACCTACCACCTCCCCAGACACGTCATTATCTCCTGCACTGAGGGCCACTTGGCTAGTCAAGATGCACTGAACAAAATAAACACTGGGATTGTAACTTCCACAGCTGGCAACACTTCACAACACCTAAGGAAAGCCCATTAACCAGCATCAAGAACAAATTAGAGTTTATGTTCAGAGCTAGATTTACTAGAATGAGGCATTTTACCAGGGAAATCATATAACTACTGCACAGCACAGGAAAAAGGAAGACAGGATAGATATGAGTAGTAGTTCAAATGGCTTAAAAATAAAACTGAGATACAGTAGTAGCTATCTCATAAAAAGAGAGTTGCATGGGTTGATATTGTGTTCCTGCCCTCACACTACTGTTGTCAGTGAGGCCTGCTGTGCTGGCTTGGCTGGGATAGAGTTACTTTTCTTCACAGTGGCTTGTACACGGCTATGTTTTGGATTTGTTCTGAAAACACTGTTGATAACACAGGGATGTTTTAGCTGTTGCTGAGCAGTGGCTCACACAGAGCCAAGGCCTTTTCTGCTCCTCACCCCACCCCACCAGTGAGGAGGCTGGGAGTGCACAAGGAGCTGGGAGGGGACACAGCTGGGACAGCTGATCCCAACTGACCAAAGGGATATCCCAGACCATATGACATCATGCTCAGCATGTAAAGCTGGAGAAGGAAGGAGGAAGGGGGAGACGTTCAGAGTGATGGTGTTTGTCTTTATCTCAATCCATGAGTTTTCTAACTTTCACCCTTTCAATTCTCTCCCCCATCCCACTAAGGAAGAATGAGCAAGTGACTGGGTGGTGCTTAGTTGCAGGCTGGGGCTAAATCATGACATCTACATAAATAAGCCAGCGTATATTTACAGGCAAACAATAGTAACAAACTACCTTTAACAAAGGATAATGTTCACAGACATTGGAGGGTCATTCTCGTGTGTTGGGATCCTCCTGAAGTTTAGTATCTCAAATCAGCAAAACTCCTCCTGAGGGGAAAAAGTTGCATGTGCTCATGCTATTTGTATACCCATAAGGAGTAGAAATCAATCTTTTCTCTAAGAACTGCATGTGTATCCACCATTTGTGCCTTTGAAAATCTCTTCTATTTTATGCAGACAGGAGATGAAGGATTTGAAAGTCATAATGTCCATAAATAATTGCAACAGGCATGGCAGGGAATAAGAAAGGACAAGAGATAACAATAGAGGGAATATTTTTCTTTAGAGGTGATTGCTTGTCAAATGAGTATGTCATATCATATCATTTGGTTTGTGTCGTCCTTTTTTCTAATGGACTCTGGTTTTCCTTTGTTTTAATTGCCAAAAGCAAGAGAGAGCTGGATTATAGATTGCTTGCAATAATCCTGACAAAAGCAACAAGTTTTAATAATGAGAGCAAGCTAGGCGTAAAAGGAAAGAGGATGTTCAAGAATACAGAGAAGTGTGACAAAGCACAGGGGAACAGATACACACAACAACTAGAGAGACAAATGCATCAGAAACACAGTTAAAATGACTGACTATGCAGTAACAAGAATCTCAAACAAGTTAAAAAAAAACACACCACAACACTGGAATTACACCCTTAGGAATAGAATACATTCTTCAATAAGCATTTCACATCTTCCACAGTAAAAAGGACAAAGCAGTGGTATGCCTTCCTGATCATAAACACCATAGATGTTCTGCATCCAGTGCTCCAGAGCAATTTAAAGGCTTAAATACTATTCCCACGGACATTAACAGGAATCTGTTGCATTTAACACCTTGTTAGAGGCTAGAACTGCCAATCAGGATTAGCCCTTAAAGAAAAGAATTTCTCTAATATAATGTGTTTAGCCACTGCAAGTACTGCAGTTATTCTTCCAAGAGGAAAAGTGGCTGCTATTCCCCCATTAGCTTTTCTTATATAATCCCAATCATAAAGCTAGCCACAACAGGCAATGCCTAAAAGAAAAAAAAAGAAAAACACAAAAAATTCCAAACTACCGCCAAAAAAAAAAAATTTAAATTTTTTTAAAAAATCAGCTGAACTTCAGCTACCAAAAAAGCTTCTAAATTATTTATCATAATTTCTGAGGCAGGAAATACAACACGTCACAGTTAACAGTGTGGAACAGATGAATGATATTCAGGGTTTAGACACACACAGCAACTCATCTGATAGCAAAGCAGTATTTCCAAGGCTCCAGTACATCACATAGCTCATCTAACAACATTCCTACCTCACACTTGTTCAAACATTATTCAGAGTCTGACAGCCTTGCAAGCCACTCTCCACCGATTTCGCTCTTTCCTCACAGCATCAGGGCTGCTGCTTCTGTATTTTCACACGGCAAACTCATGATCCAGTATTTTCTTTCATGTTCTAGTTAATATACAAGCAATGTATTTTAAAGCATTCCTGTTAGCCAATAGCTCTGTAATAACAATCCATTTGGGTCCTTTCCTTTAAAACATGTCACACTGAGTAATGATCAAACTCAATACCTTTGTGGTAAATTGGATGCTATAAATATTGGTGTACAAGGTAAAGTGACATGAATGCCTTGTTTCAATGACAGCTGGAAAAAACCACTTGCCTATTTATATAAAAATGTAAATATGCAAATGAGAGATGCACATTAATATCGTCAAATAATAGTAGAACATCAATGACATCCTCAATGTCTTTTAGTCCGCAGTTGTATACACTCATTATACTGGTATCCTGTCTGCAAAATCATGAGTGATAAATAACCTAAGAACAAATACACTATAAACACAATTGTCAAAAAAAATACTTACTGTCCATTAAATATGTAACACAACAATTAGAAAACTGCATAGACCTTCAGGAGGAGTTGGCTAACCTGAACATCATTTCTGTGCAGAGCTTATTAAATTGTTCTATAATATTTTATTTTCATGCATTGTTTTTCATACTGGTATGCTCAGTGGTGAGATATAGGTGAGGTTTTAAATTATAATCTTTGGACATAGCTCAGCAAAAGTCTCTAACAAATAGGTACCTTCAGAAAGACAAACAATAAACCTACTATATTACGCTTCCATTATAGAGGCCAGTGGCATGTTCCTATCTAGAAAACTGTCTAGTTCTCTTTTATTTAAGATGTATAAGACATGTCTACTCAGAAGACCAGGGGATGTAGATTTAGAGATTTACAACCTTCAAAGGCCCTGCTCCAATTTATTTTATTTTAGAACCTCAAAAATGAAGGCTATATGCAATAGAGAGGACACTAACAAATAAGTGCAGTGCTAATCTGTATCTTCCTATCCTCAGTATAAAGGAGGTGAAAAATTCATCTCTATCAACTCAGTTGTCAAAAAGGACAATTTCTTTAAGTTCTGTGGCAGAGGTGATTTCTTGCTTATAAGGCTGAATATTCATTGTACCTTGAACTATTCTCTTAACTACACATTCTACTCATATATCCTGCAGAGCGTTTGAAGAGACAATACAGTATGTAAGAGGCCAACCCTTTTCTCTGCCTGTCAAGGAATCCATCAGCTTTGGAGAGGTCAGTGAGAACTAAATAATCTTTGCATTTTTTAGCTAATGTGGCTAATTATTAATCACTGGCAAGGCTGCAACAACGAAACATTTCAAGTGTATTTTTTGTTTATAAAATTTCCCATTTCTGTGCATCTTCCCCAACAAAATGGAATCAGCAGCATCCACTCTTCAGAGAGTAAGGGAGTAATGAGAAAACTGAGAGAAAAGCATCAAAGACCAAAAAAAACCAAATTACAAGTATGTAATAGGAAACAAGGAATCGAGACAGCAGAAATCCTAGCAGAATGTTAACATCCCAACAAACGGAGCCTAATGCTCCACTCGCAACTTTAACAACTCTTTGATACATAACAAAAAATATTTTTCATGGAAATGGGGTGCAAAAGAGAAGATGCATAATGTATGAGACAAAAGCAAATTATCTCCATTCCCTAAGGGAATAGCTTTTGTCTCACATGTAGTTCATGCCGGCATTCATATTTTCAGTATTCTTTATAAATCCATTCAAGCATTATAGATTATTATGTCAAACTGGTACACTGGGATTTTTTAATTGCAATTAATATCCCTTGTAAGGAGTTTTAAAGAATGAACTCAAATATCAGCAAAAGCAATTAAAAACTATCAGAGATGTGAAACGGAAGATTAGGTTAGCTAAGGGGAAAAGTGGTGCAACACACTTCTCTGGAATACGAGAAGCAGGGCAGAAAATTAACAGAAACTCATACCAGCAAGGCATGAACTTGTAAGAGTATGAAACCAACAGACAGGACAATAAAAACTGCTCACTTCTAAGAACAAATACATAAGAAGCAAACAGAGACAAACCCCAGACTTCTATTTCAGCAATGCCTATTTTAGGATTATTAATAAAATGAAAAGGAAGAAAAAGAATAACCAAGATTTTAGTGAGTTGAACTCAAACTTCTAGACGTCCAGTTTGAAACATCATGGAGAAGTATTAGTTCATACATTTAATGCACAAGGCTGCAATATTTTTCGTAATGTAGATCTGCTTGAAACTCTCCACTGGATATTATTTCATAGTTTGTTTTACTCTAAGTAACATGTAAAAAGCAAAGATGTGATTAGTTTCAGTCACACAGCTTCATGCTGGTTTACTTAGGTTTTAAACTCAGAAAAAATGCTTTACCTGAAATGTATATAGCTATATAATCAGTACAGATTTCAAAACAGATATCCATGACAGATAGTTTTTTGGGGGACTGTTTAAATTGTACTTTAAGTCATAAATCATCTATCTGGTCATCTCAAACAAATGCCGATTTCCCAGCCTTTTTATATCATACTGTACCACAATATTTCTTCTCGTTATTTCATTGCAAAGTTACCTTCTAGAATTACCACATTTCAGTGACACATGTAGGTCCCAACTTCCTCAAGCTGCAAATACCCAGAACCTTTTTTCTAGACTTAAATTCCATCTTCAAAAGCCACTCCATTACCTGAATTTAGGCAACTCTCCCTGTAAACCTAGACAGTAATGGACCTTAAGCACAGAATAGACAACATCTCTTCCCCAACAAGGTGCTTCTGAGCATTTCAGTTGAAATGAAGAATTAGTTAAGCAAAGAAGAATTTTCAGGCCAAATCCGACACACTTTGAATTAAGTAGTGCTAGGATGGAGAAAGCTTGATTGCTCCTGTAGGCTTCAGCAGTATTCACATGTCTAAACCTCAACGTAGGCCGAAAACTTAGGAGAGCTAGATCTAACATTATGTTTATGCCCAATGTACATTCTGGCTAGTAAAAGGACAGGATGATCACAGGAAGAGATTATGTACATATGTGCACATGCAGTCTACTTTGGCAGTCCTCAGTTTTCAGATATGGACGGCACAGTCTTAATACAATTCCTTTAACACAGTTGTTTTGTAACCCACCTGGAAAAAAAAAAAGCTTATTTATCTTTGTTATTTGTATCAATGTAAATTACTGCTCTACAGTAGGCATGAGATTGAATCTCTGATTAAAAGTGCAAAACTCAAACCTGAAATTACCAATTGCCATAGACAGAATCCACAAAGATAACAAAATCGCAGTGCTTTTTCGCCTCAATTCAGGAAGATGCTATTGAACAGTGACATTTGCTAATCTCGTTCCTGGGTCACTGTTCCACTCACTGGTTATCATCAATGCCCTTTCAGCCTCTCTCTAAGTTTCCACTTTAAAAAAGTACTTTGATGCCTCCTGCTCGTTCCCTTATTTCAACATACTGCAGTCTATTTCTGCCTGAGATATCTTCCACAGAAAACGATGGAATTCTTTTCATTTAAAAGCCATGTGCAGCTACTCTCCATAAAGTACTGAAAGCATTCTATGCTGCATTTAGCAGATTGATGAATTAGCTGTAAATCTCTCACCTCTACCTCCTGTAATATCTGTGTTCTATGACACTGCTTATTTTAAATTAGTAAAGCCTACACTGTCCACCCTTTCTTTACAAATAAATGAGACTTCTTGTAGGAAAAAAAAATTCATATGAGGAAGGCTGTCACAGACCAGCCTTACAAGCAAGCACATTACAGCAAAGTACAAAAACATACAGTAGGCAATGTCACAAATAATACAACTGTGAAATACCTTTCAGTTAATTTATTCAACAACAACACTTGCATCTGATATGTTTGCTTCTGATTGTGTGATAGTATAAACTAGAGGATAGTCCTGTGGCTGAAGGATTGAATTAAGTTAGCAAATGAAGTTAGTTTTGTCCTCAGATTTGTAAGTTTCTGTGTGCCAGAACTATTCTGCAGTTTTCCATGACTTCAAAGCAAATTAAGTCTGTTCAGAAGCTCTGAAAATTCAAGCATTTGTTTAGGCGCTTAGATAGCGCTGCAAAACAAACGATGCAACTCTCAGAGCGGGTTTGGGGGCGCATTCTCATAGCTGTTTTGCAATGCAGTTTATTACACATATTATATGATCTGGGTTTGATATCATATGCAAATTCCACATGCAGAATGAATAAAGAATACACAAAAGACATCTTTGTTGCAGTGTTCTGGAATGTAAATGAAAAATAAGAACTCTCCTGTAAGTATGGATTAAATCCATACAAAGCAGAGCAATTCATTTCACCGTCAGTGCCCCATTTAATGAACTCAGCCTGTTCTGAGCTTCCCTTAAAGGTTGCATTTCTGTCATTCACTGAAAATTAAATAAACATTAAAATACTGAAGAATCATGCAGCCACATCTTAAAATTACATTCCACCATGTTATCATATGTCAGCCAACTGGGTATTATATGCTAATGCAAAGATAAAAGCATGAATGACCGTACAAATACTTTTCTGATAAACCCTTTTTCCCCCCTAAATCAATATTGGAATTGTCACTAAACTTTAAAATGTTTATCAAATATTCAATCCCAGTTCCAACCATGAAATATCTGATAAAGCATCCATTTATGTTTGAAATAATATAAAACCTTAGCAGGATTATTTCACTACAAGCAATTTTTCTGACTGTTTGCCAGTTATCTGTATGACCAGAATGTGCACTGATTTAGACTTCTGAATTCAAAAGAATATAAGAATTTCTTTGACACTCACTGATATTCTCGTATTTATAATGGTGTAGCTGAGACTCAAATCTGTCCCTTTGTTTACATATAGAAAGACAGCCATAGGAGCAAGTGATCTGAAAATGTGACTATATTTTCCCCGAGACAGGGCCAGCTGCCAGCTTGCTTGTTGCCGTTGTATCAGTGCAAGAATCTGCAGCCAGGGTTTCACAAGAGACGGGGTCAGTACAGTTGAAGACTTAATTACAAACACCACTATAGTCACTATCATTTATTTGGAGAAGGGAAAAGGATGGACGAGTATTTATATTTCAAAAGCAAGGATTCAGGCATAAAAATCTGGCATGACTCTAGTTTGAGTATTCCAGTGAAACTTTCATTTCCACGAAAGGAAAAGATTTTATTATTTTAAACACTAACAACAACAAAAGCTTTGTCCAAAGTATTTAAACAAGAGCACGTATAAGACAAAGCATGTAAATCCTTTAAACCTCCACCCTTCAGTAATGGTTGCTGCTTCCTGATACCCCAAGCAATCTAGTGAATGCAGGATACAACCACCAGATTTACACTGATGGGAGCACATCAGCAAGAGCAGTACAGGGAGCCTATATGCCGGGCTAGAAGGAACTGTAGTGTATCATGGAATTTTTAGATGTGTACACACATTTCAAAACCTGTATCAGGACATCAGGAGTCACTGAATTTATAAGGCTTCATAAAGAAGAGTATAGCTTCTCTGGTAACCAGCTGTTCTTCTTTCATGTGAGCATTACAGCTTACTAATGCCAACTAGAGTACAAAGATGCAGTTCAGACAGAAGAAATCGAAGGTGTGGTAGAGAAACTCTGTTAACTGCTAGGCCAGGTGACAATGAAGAGCTTAGGATGAATATTACTGTTTTGCTATTTAAACAGTCATTAGAGTGAATCTCTAGGATAAGACTAGATTTGGACTATGTACTGTACACCATGAACCACATTTGGTACAGAATGGGAGCGGGATGGACATGCAAGTGTACCCTGTCTCTGCTTAATCTCCCCCAGGCTTCAGATGGTTAGTAGTACAACGTGTTCTAATTTAAAAGGATCTGTACTCCAGACACTTTTCAAAAGTGTACCACAAAAGCACAGCAAATTCAACAGTGTTTAATAATTTTACTTCATTTAAGACTTGTCCCATGGCACAAACAAATGTCCTGGGCTCTTGAACCTGTAAAATTTTAAATCAGAATTAAAACAAAATCCAGTCTTCTTACTCAAGATTCATTCCTTGCTCTCCTTTGCACTGTGAGAAAAGCATTCATGAAAACAGAAAATCTGCATTAGAATGAACATAAACACCTACAAATCAAATTCTCTTCTTCCTAGTAACTTAGGAAAGACTTGTGTCAACAATCACATTCATGCATTATCAAATGGTACCTACCACATATCAGCATATCTCCAAATATCTCAGTGAGCATGGCATCACATCCATCAGAAAACAGGACTCTAAAACACCACAGAAAATACAAATAGTAACAACTAATTGGTTGCTGAGGACTTTCAGGTAATTACCCAGGCTTCCTGGCATTCAGCACTCAAAAATCTATTGGGTGGAACAGATGGGAGAAAAGTGGAGACATCATTTTCATTGCTTTTGAAATGAGTAAGTCTGAAGCTTCCAGAAGACAGAAGGTTCTAAATAGCACAACATATTCTGTCCTCAAGAATTTCACAACCTCTTGAGAAGTGTATTTGCGTTATATTGCTTGATGACTGACTCCATTACAGCTAATGAAGGATTATGGTACCTGCAAAAATTAAAGTATACCCAATACTCTATTTGTGTGAGAGGTAAACAGTTCCAGACAAGAAATTCAAAAGAACTTGCTCTACTGCAGCATAACTACCTCACTAATTCAGTCTTGGCAGCTACTTCTTACTTTGGGGCAAAAATGTTATGCTGTCCAACACTTAACTGCCTGTTGTTTAGAAATAAACACCTGTTAGTATTTAGCATCAAATCTTCTTTGAGTTGCAATTAAGCCCAGATTCAAGCAGGACATGAGTGGCAAAGTTCAGGTGCCCAAAATGTTTCTTTTCTTTTTTAATTCTGGTAGAGAGAATAATATTCTAATCTAAGCTTTTCAGATCATATTACTGTACACATGGAAATCTCAACCCCAGATGATGACCAAACTGTGCTGCATTAGAAGGTTTGAAAAGTCAAGAAATCAGAGTTAGCTGATTTTTAAGATTATGACATTAGTACACTCAATTTCTCCATGTTTCATCTGTTTTATCATAGCTTTTTATAACAAGGCTTGTTATTAATCTTTTTTAAAGTAGGAGATGGTGGAGGAAAGGGCACACAAAAAAAGGCTGGGAAACATGACACAGTGGTATTTTTCATTCTTAACAATCAAGCGCCGCTCTCTTTCTCCTACAGCCTATAAAACCAACACTAATACTAAATGCTGCAATGTCTCATAAAGTCCATTATATATCCTGAAGGCATTCAAATATTTACAGTGTTGTTTAACTAGACATTCAAATAAAAATTTATTTTTAAAATGCTGGTTACCTTCTTCCATTTTTTTCCCTTTCTGACAGGTAATGTGAACTGAAAATGACCTAACTAGTAAACAAAATTGAACTGGAGTAATTACAGGTGACAATTTTACTCTATTGCCTTTCTAAATGGAAAGCTAAAACCAATTAAAGCATTAATTCTTTTCGTAACTAAATGTTATGTGTTTTATATTGTTTCAACCAATGCCACTGAATTCTGCTGAGCTAGAAAACAGAGACAACTTTAAGACACTAAAAGAGATTCAAAGTTTCAGTTCAGGGCTTGGTGTACTAATCAAGGCTATTTAAATTCCTTTTAAACCTGTAATGAGTTACTTGTTAGAGAAATAAGAGAAAAGGTACACTGCAGCAAGCTTTTGATTTATTGGGATTGTTTTTCCACAAATAATAGGAAAATACTTTCCTTGGAACTGGATGCCACTCGAATTATGATACCAACAGATCTATATCTGCTGTTTTTTTGAGACCTCCCACACTACCAGACATGGTCATGCTGGAACTTCAGAGACCAAAGAAGATCTTGTAACTCAGTATACCTGAAAAGCACAGGTCTACTGTCCCCAGCAATGCCTTGCTGGGTGCGGGCGTTGTGCTCTCGGCGTTCTCGCTGGCACTACCCAGAGAGTACGGCGGGGAGAAACACAGGCAGAGCAGAGAGAAGCAGAAGGGGAATGTGTGACAGCGAGGAGAGGTCACGAGCAGACAGTGTCCGTTTTAAAGAAATAGACCAAGATGAGATAATTAGCACAGACCCATTCTCCTAAGACCTGGAACATAACACAAGTTTCCACGCAAGTTTTCCTCACTCTCAGCAAATACTTGTGAAATCCTAGGGAAAGCATATGCCTGCTATTCGTACTTCAGAGAACCTGACCCCAAAAGCACAATTATATTCCTAGCTCATGAAACTGCTGGATAAAGAAGTCCTCTCACGCTGATGTGCCAGTTGGTTCCACACACCAGAATTTCAGGGGGTTCCTATAACTTGTTTTTGGATGACAGAGACAAGCTGAAAACATAGCTATCAGAAACCAAGACATGCAAGGACAAAGCTTGCCAAGGCAATTTAAAGTCAGTCTTATATCAGTACTTGTTATAAACGGTCCTTAATTACATGCACCTTTGTCTCCATTAGGGATTTCTTCAATATGTTCTTTTATAAATGAAATGCCATGTCTTACTATCTTGAAATATTTTTTCTCATGAGTTTTACATTTCTCTGGAATATATAGAACAGTGACCTGTGTATTGTGATTCACACAAAGAAGCTGCCACTCTCTTATCTCTAATGAAGAAAAAAGTGGGAAAAAATTATTTGTGATACTGATATTACAGTGTCTTAATTCCCAATTCTTCCGCAAGTGGCTTAAAGAAAACTTAACTAGCTGTGATTTCTGGGTCTCAGAACGCCAGAAGGGTTAGATTTTACCTTTTTTTATCCTCAGCACCATTAATGTAGATGATTTTAAAAAATTCATTCTGTTATTACTGTGCTTTTGGCATATTTCCTTCTGTGTGCTTCAAATTCTACAGAGCATTTCTAGTATAACATCATGGCACTCAATGTAATTATGCTGGAAACTATTTTTGCTTTTTTATTTAAATCCATTAGGGTGCTTGGAATAGGATATTGTATTGGATTCTATTTATTTTTAAACTGCAAACATGAAATAAATGTGAATGTGACACAATAAATATATCCTTATAAACCTCTACAAATTGGAACAATTACTGAAATGGCATTTATCTGTTTCTACTAGAGTCTGTGCCAATGGATGTTTTTCTTTCACACTGAAAATTACCTAGTGCAGACAATTAAGACCAACCATGGAACCACCACACTCCGTCTGCTAAAAGTATTATCTCAGCAGCTCACCCTAATCACATTAATAGAACCTAATCCAAAATATTCTATGATTCTATGAAATATTTTGACAACAAGGAGAAATAACAGCTTTCAAAGAGCTGTTAGAAAATTTGAATAGCACAGTAAACTCCTAAAATGTTAGCGAACTAGACCTAGTCTGTTAATCATGGCGTAGATCTGTAACAGCAGCCCTTACTTTACTCTGCTGCATGTGTTGTATAAATAATTGCATTGAAATCAGTGCACATGTAAGGATTGCTGAATCTGGCAATAACAATTTATTATGAACCTACCCACATTTCAGAGCACAAATGTATCATCCCCTGAGCATTCTAGACAGCAAGTCACACATCTACTTGTCACAAGTGCTCTTATCTTATAAAACATAGCCTTGACTTTAGGGTATTAATTGTACATAAGATGTGTCCTATTGAGACATTACAAAGTGAAGACTTTGGAGGACTACTGCTGGATTAGCTGTTTAAGAGTTAGTCTTTAGGCAACTAAGGCTAAGCCCGTAACTCTGACCAGGTACACAGCACACTTACAGGCTGTTTATTCCCACTTTGGAGAACAAGTGACTCTGCTATCAGTTTAACCTGTGAGAAGTGATGAAAGCAAAATTGTGCTTTTCTTTACTCCCTGAAAGCCCTCAGTGAGACCATTATTGCATCTATAACCCTTCTTCATTCCACCCTTTATTAGCATTGATCCAACCCTGGGACTACAGCAAGCTGAACTGTCACTCTAATCAGCCAGGTTATAACCAGGTCACCTAGTTTACTCAGGGGAGGCAGCACGCTCGTCTTCTGGAGAGACCACTCATTCATCAACTTTGCCAGCTAATGAATGGATTAACACTGGCAGCAAGTAAGAAGCTTTCCCCCGCACCCCGATTGCTTATGGGTCAGATACAAAGATGCAAAAATGAACATACAGTGCCCGTCCAAACCTAGTTACTCTCCCTGAGTACACAAGACAAACTAGAAGCCACCGTTCAGTACTGATACGGACTGGGTTTCAGTATCAATAGCCGACGGAATAATTATATGGAGTAGAAAAGGAGGTCGATCTACATTAACACAAGATTAAAACAATAATGGTAAGAAGGAGGAAGACGCACTGAAGAAAGGCTTTCTCGACAGACCTCACAGTGGAGAAATTCTCAGCTATGTAAAATTATACTCAACTACTACTACTGCCTAAAGGCATCAAAGACAACTATTATGTTGATTTTGTGGGTGCCAGAATTTCTTTACATGTCAGTTAGGAAGGCTGCATGACCCTGACACTAGAACAACAAAAGACTGTGAAATCTGCAAGCTCACAGTGAAAAGCCTGCCTTAGAGAAATGTCACTCAGAAAACCTGAATTGCTCTAAGACACTTGTAAAGACTGATGAATTTCAGCTGTAAAGCTCTTTTTAAAAACACAGCAATCCTGAAACTGTGATTAATTATGGAGGCCTTTCTCCTTAACTACTCTTGTTAGCACTGTAGAGAAAAATGTTGTAGAAGCAATGTTTTATCTTGCTTATGAAAATTAACCATAAAAATTAAATTATCAAGAAAAGGGCACTGTAGTTCTAGGATGCTTCCTACTGAAAGATCTCAAAGCAATTTATAGACATGGATTAAATTAACCTGGAACCAACTGCAAATATATTTCTGACATATATGAGGCAAATTGGACAATCAAAAAAATCAGCTGAAAGGGACTGCAAAGGTGTTATGAAAGACCTCAGAGTTAACACCCAAATCTTCCAACCTCCTGTCCCTATCACAGTTTTAAAACCCACTTTCTTCTACTGGGTAGCTAAATTGTGCCCATTCTGCAGTGCGCAAGAAAAAACCAACACATCTGTGCTATAGGTGTGGAGTCAGCACACATAACTTAAAATATTTCTGGTACCTGTGGGAATCAGACTCATAGAATGTTTTGGATTGGACAGAGAGTTTGTAGATGCCCCATCCAAATGCTCTCCTTCACTGCAAGAGAGCCTCCACCCTCTCTCAAGGAGCCTACTGAGCACTGAACAAACCACAGAATAAGGTCTACTACAAGTTCTTAGACCTCAGGATGCCACAAAAACAGTGATTCCTCAACATCTGGATTCATAATGTGGTGTTAAAAGGTAAACCATATTTTAAAATACATATATCAAACACAGGCTTGCTATCATGGTATCTCATGTTTATTCATAACAATCATAATCAGTTTACAGAACTGTCAGGAGACATATTTAGCAGGTAAATATAATCCAGTGGATTCCTTCCAGCCTAGTACCATGACCCTGCAGTCATGCTTATTGAGCAGAGTTGACAGGAACTTGAGCTAAGTTCTTGCTACCTCAAAGGAATAACATTTTCATCGTTTCTACTTCCAGGTGTTACAGAAAATAGATTGGATTTAACAGCCTAGTTGAGATACCCAAAACATTTGCCCCAAGGCTGCAAATCGTAAGGCTGATCCCAATAGCACTCTCACGTTCATATCTCAGAGAGAATATTCATATCTGATATTCATCTCTCTGAAACTGAATAGCTCCATTATTACTGCCTGAAAACTTAATATTGACTTTATCAAGTGTTGATCTGTAGTATGTTCTTACTCACAAGAAAGTGGTAAAAAGTTTTGCCCTGTTCTCCCTGTTTGTTACTTGTTAATTCAGTAACCTATTTGGCTTGATTCTAATTAATACTAATGGAAATATTTCCAGTGAACCAGGAGCCTGGCTAAAAGCCAGTAAGGGCCAAATTCCCAAAGTCTGGAAAAAAAGCACTGAATGACTTGCAAATGGTGGTTGTGTTACTAAAACGTAAAACATTATTTCGATTCTTGACCACAAGCTATAGCTTTTAACTCAAAATTGGTGACTTCCTCAATACTCTAAATCAAGTGTAAGAGATTGTTACGGGCTGGCTAAATATAATTCTAGAATTTAAAAGCCAGAACACTCAAGCTCATATTCAGCTTGGTCTTGCCTCTGTCAAGAAGCCTAGCAAGGCGGTTTAAAGGAGACAGGTGTGAGTGGCGTGTGCTACATTCACAGCGTTTCTCATACTCTGAAAAGGAATCCGAAGCAGTAAGTCTCATGTTTGAGTTTTGATATGAAGTTTGATGAAATTTCAGTTCTAAAATTGTTTTGTTTGTCAAGACAGCCAGAACTGGCTTGATTTCAAAGATTTAGACTCAGATTAACCCAGAAATAGGTTTAGAATGTTCTGGGAACATTCTGGAAAAGTAGAGTTTGTGGTCAACCACACACTGGGGTTGTTGAGCCTGGAGAAGAGAAGGCTCTGGGGAGAATTTCTTGAGGTCTTTCAGTGCTTAAAGGTGGCCTATAAAGAAAGACAGGGACAGTATTTTTAGCAGGGCCTGTTGCAATAGGACAAGAGGTAATGGTTTTAAATTGAAAGAGGGGAGATTTAGGCTAGCTACAAGGAGGAAATTTTTTTACGCTGAAGGTAGTGAAACACTGAAACAGGTTGTCCAGAGAGGCGGTAGAAGCTCCATCATTGGAAACATTCAAGGTCAGGTTGGACGGGGCTCTGAGCAACATGATCTAGTTGTAGATGGCCCTGCTCACTGCAGGAAGATTAGACTAGATGGCCCTTAAAGGTCCCTTCCACCCCTAAACATTCTCTGATTCTACCAGCCCTATCACAGAAAGCATTAGTGTGCAGTTCCAAGGACAGCTGCGAGAAGTTGCACTCGCTCCACTTACATGGAGATCCTCTTCATCTGAGAGAACTGGGCACTAAGATGACACACTCCAGAAGCTACACATTGATGTTAACAGGATGTTGGGCCTAACGCACGCATCCTGCACCCAACAAGGCTTATTAACTCAGGCCTAGTGCCTTAAAATAGATTTCTGGCTCTCAAATTTAGGTGACTCACAGTACATGAGTGCAATAAACTCACTCCCACCTGCCGCCTCCATGGAGATACAGTGGTGAAAACACCCTCAAGAGAGCCCTTACATGGCAGGAGGAAGAATGTAGTATAAGATGATGAACTTTTTAATAATCAGTGTGTGAAAAGTCACAGATTGCAACAAAAAGCTATATTTAAATCAACCCCATTACAGAAATTCTTTTGATAGTGAAAAGCAAGAGTTGACAGGTTGGGAATTATCTATATTATTATAACTAAAGATGTAGAATCTCTCTATCTTCATGCTAGAGCAAAGGAAAATAAAACTTAAGTAAATAAAGCAGAGCTGAGTCAGAAGTGGGTTACTGAAAAATTAAAGCTGCTGAAATATGATTGCTTGAAAATAGCGAAGGGATTAAAAAACAAACTCCTGTGGAAAATCTGCTATCTTATTCCAGAAAAGCAGAACGAATTTTAAAGAAGGATTTTCAAATAAGAGGCAAATTGGCAACTTTCTAAGAAAAAAAAAAGTGGATAAACTCTAAGTAGCTTGGTTTATCAAATGGGAATTTACTTTCAAATGGGGTGCATTGTTTGCCCAGGAGTGAGCCTCAGTTTATTTGCAAGGAAAATACTGATGAGAGCTTGCCAAAACTAGGGAGTATTTAAGGTCTTGTTAACACGACTGACAAAAATCAAACTTTATTTTTAGCTCTTAATAGCAGCACAAGAGCTACAACAATCAAGATTTAATCTGGAACAGAACTGTTTCAAGTAAATTGATTCTAATTTGGGATTTCATCCTGTTCTTTTCAAATTTTATTTTTTTAAAAAAAAAAAAGCAAGTAGCCTCTATTGATTCCTGACATGATTAACAAAATGAAAACATGCAGTGATAGAGACGTGCTCAGAAGGAACTCAGGCTTCAAACGTGATCCAATGAGCATGATCTCACTCACCACTGAGAGTGAAAAGGTAGAGAGACTCGCAGCTGGGGAAGGGAACACATACTATGGCAACTAACATACAATTTTATGCAATCACTGCATGAGACACGGGTCAGTGAAAGTACCAGCAAGGGTGCTCTCAGGGAAATCACAAGATAGCAGAGAGGAAACTAAATGCAGTCCTCCTAACTTGGTAGGAATAGTGGCCATGCAGCAGTCTGGGTAAAGCTCAGACTGCAAAAGGAACTGCTGCACAGTAGCATAATGACTATAAGACACACTAAAATAATGACTATAAGACACTCTCCAAAAATTTCAATGAATTACTATAAACAGGAGATTTTTTTTTTTAAAGCTATTACTGCAAGCTGCATCATTTGCTCCTGTTTCAGTCAAGCTTAGGTGACGACATTTTGACTGTTTCTGTGGTACTGCATGGACAAATGAGAATACTTGACCAATTCTTGTACTTTTCTACAGGAGACATCCTGTACAGAAATATTCTTCCCACTCACTCTGCTAAAATCTCAAGTATCTGCTTTATCATTAAACTGCATTAATGTTTTCTCATCAGTCTCTACAGTTGCTTTCCACACCTCCTGCTGGAGCTTCCTGGTTTTGTACAACTTAGTTTAGTGCTCCGTGGACCAGGATGAAGGAGACTGACTACAGACATGTGAGAAACAATAGTAGTAATTTCAACACATGTATAATTTATATATCGTGGAGCAGTTCCCACCAGACGAGGTTTGAAAGAATCTATCTAGAATAAAAAGCCAAGAGCCTCCTAATTGGAAATTTGTCCGGGTTGTTAGAAATTGATGTTACACTGTATCTAAGGTGGGTTTATCCACCGTGAGCTGTTTAACCTATCTGTCTTGAATTCAGTATCAAATATATACATATGACCCATATTGGTCTTCAGAAAACTTAGAGAAGCAAACTTTTTTTTGCAGAGCCCACACTAAAGAGGAAGCCCATCCAAATATATAAATCCACACACTTCCTTTCAGCAATGTACACAGGCATGCTCTTGAGAACTTGCAGATAAGGCAAATTATATCCTCTGTACAATATCCTCTGCTTATGTTGAGCCTTTGAAGAACTTTTAGGGACCGAGGACAGGATTGCAGCAGTTTTATCTGAGCTTTTTCACTAACTTCTTGAAGAGACAGGTGATTTATTTCTGAATGATAACCCTCGGCTGAAGCTGGATGAAGAATGCAGACAATAGCATGCCTATTCTTGTACATGGAGAGAGACTACCAAACGTTGAGGAAAAAAAAAAAAGCAAGCAACCAACCAAATCTCAAAAGCAGCTAAGTTTGTCTTCCATGAGATGTCCATTCACAGATTTTCTATCATGGCAAAATAGTTCCATGAATTTCTGAAGAATAGGAAGGAAAATCATCCGGATTGAAGCTCTTCAATCACTTATATGGACTGAGCAACACCAGAGAGCTCCAAACTAGCAGCTAGTGCACCCAGGACAGAGCCCTCAGTTTTAGTCTATCTTTGTCATGGCTGACACTTTCCAGCATGTAGCTCTTCCAGGAACAGGATCAAAACCGGATTGGCTATGATGCAGAATCAGAGAATTGCCTAAATTGGAAAAGGCTTTTAAGATCAAGTCCAATCATTAACTGAACAGTGACAAGTGTTGAGTAAACCATATCCATAAGCAGGAGATACTATGGGCTAGAAGAAAGATATTGGCTATGAAACAATAGAACTAACTTGAGCACAGAAGAATTGTCATCATCATCGGGAAAAACCGAAGCTTCTGCCTTTGAAAGGACTGTAACTGCCAAGTTTAATGGTTTCACTTCACACAACACTTCCTGGTTTACAGTGACAACAGCCAGTTAATTTATATCTTCATCTCAAGAAGACTAAATGCTACATTAGCAGCCAAAAGAAAAAGTTGAACCTAACTTTACAGTTAGTCTCATCCAAATACATTTTATGCAAGAGAGTCCCGGTATGTAAACATATATATATATATCCATAAAAGAAACCCAAAAAAAACCCAACCAAGACTGGTTTTAAATTCCATCTTTTAGTCTTTGGGTGGAAAAAAAAACAAACAAAACAAAACAACCACCACCAACCAAGTATCTTGTGTTAGTGTTACTTCAAACACTTTTGCAATAGAAGATTTCTTTTGAGATTTAAACTAGTCAGCAAAGCATATTACATGAAAGACATTTTGGCCGCACAGAGATCTCCCTGTTCCTAAATTCTTGACTAATCTTTGGCAAATAACCTAACACAACAACAGGAGGTACAGCAGGACTGCTGTCCTAAGACAAACTTTTTCATTTGCAGATGTGCGTAGTGGGAAACCAAACTGTCAGCTATGCTGGCACTACTTTCAGTATAAAAGAGGCAAGATGGAGAGATAAGACTTGAAGAAACTAGAAGGGTAACCATTCTCATAACAATGTTGCTATAACCAACTTCAGTTAAAAACAATGAATATTACCTTTTCAAGAGTAAACAGAAACTTGAGTCATTCGGTAGGATGGTGTGCCAACATTCAGGAGATTCCAAGCAGCTATGAGTCTTCTCACCACATGAGCGCTCACCTGGGTCTGGGGAAAATAAATAAATAAATAAATAAAAATCACACACACAAAAACCCCTCAATAAAATCTTTGCACAAAACTAAACTATGAAATTAATTGGCACAGAGTATTACAGAGAAAATTAAATATAAAAGGTTTCAAAATGCAACTGAAAAAAAATATCACCAAAGGAAAATGTGTTAAATGCCATTAATAGCCATACTTTTCTGGCATGTTAGACTAAAGGGAAAGGTAACTTCCAGTCTAGAAAAGGATTTCTTGTCTTTCCCACATAGTGTGGTTAGCCACAATATTGAGTAGGTAATATTGCCCACCTGATGATTCAATCTAATATCCTTGATGGTTCATGTATTTAATTTTAATTGTGAATCTGATTAATACTTAAAGTACTTCCATTTCTTGTTAGTTTAGTGAAAAACAAAGTGATTTCAACTTAATGATATGTTTGGTTTTAATTTTAACTCCCTTGTTACAAGCCACAGGAAGAACGGATAGGATTTTTCTCCCCTCGTTTTCTTTCTGACAGCAATTTGTGCTTCAATTGTGAGTGTAAATAAAATTCCTGAATTTATGCAGGTGCCCCATAATTTTCAATAAATTAATTTGTTCTTCCTTTACATTCCTGAAAATGTCAATATATTTCGTGACACAAAATTAATGGCAACGAACCACCTCCCACAGCTTCCTGTTGTGTGATGAGACATAGCCCAGGTTGGTTGTCACTGCCTGAATCTCTTATGTTTGCCTAATCATAACCTTTTCCCCCATCAAAAATATAACTATTAACAGAAAATAGAACATAAGTAAAATTTATCAAAAGTTACTTAAAATGGTCTTCAAGATGCAGTGTTTCTTATAGAGAATTACAAGACTTAAAAAAAGCCACCTCACTCAATAGTCTCCCCTCATGACTCAACAGTCGCCCCTTAAGACACTTTGAAGGTCAATAATGACACACAGACTATCAACAAACCCTAGACTAGGTTGAGATAGAGATTTGATTTGGTGATATTAAAGACATTTTGAGTGTGCCCTGAAGGATGCATTAATGGAGAAGATACAAAATATCCCCTACGAGTTCATTCCATAACCATTTAATTTAGCAATGTAAGTCCCCATTGCATTTGCTGCCAGAGATGATACTTTTAAAAGCTGGGAAATTTCATCATATTGTTTGTATGTATTTGTGATGCTGTACTGAAAGGTACATCATTCCTTTAACAGTGAACATAAAGTATTTACTACTGTGCATCTCGTGTATTACTACATGAGAAAATACCATTTCCTGAAGCCAATACCTAAACTCCATTTCGCGGCATTTGTTTTTACTTAGAGATGCTAAAGATCAATTAAGTCAGTATATTTTTATGACATTAAATAATCTGGAGGGGTCCAATGAATTTTGTTCATGTTTTCACTGTTACAATTTGTTTCTATTAATTGTCAGTTAAGCTAATTGCTACTTTTGAATCACGGCAGTTGACACTAATATACAAATACTGTTTGGTTGTTGTTTATGTTTGCCATAAATTAATTACCATCAAAATTAACCTCTCTCACTGACATGTGATAAATTATAAGGAAGTTGATAGTCTTCTGTAGGCTTCAATAAATTTCTATTCACTAGACTAGCACTCCTATTTGAAAGAGTAAGGCAAACACAATAGCAGTCATAGGTCAGCAACACATCAACATATGCTATTAAAGTAAATTAATCTGATATTAATCAAATGTTCCGAACAAAACTTCAGTTCAAAGACAACTGAGAAAAGCACCGGCTACTTAGACTCTCTACCTATGGCAGGTATAATATCCATGAAACCAACACTGCAGGCTGCATATAGACCCAGAAACAGGGTAAAATCATAGAATCATAGAGGTTGGAAAAAACCTCTAAGACCAAGTCCAACTGTCAACCCAACTTTATCATGACCTGTAAACTATGTCCTGAAGTGTCATGTCATGACACAGGTACATGACAGGATTTAGGCACTGGGCTGTGGAGTAGACAGTAGGAGGTCAGTGCACTCAGCCAGGCAGACAAAGCGGAGGACTACACTGGCAATTAGACTACACAGGAGGGATGGGGCTGAACAGGGAGACATGATTGCAAACTGGCAGTTGGAGTGGTGGTTATTGGCACAAGTCTTTTGCAACTGCAAGAATGAAACTAAGCAGCAAGAGTGAGAAGGGTAAGAAGGTCCTTTGTGACCAGATTAAACTATCAGCCACAATATATAAGCTGACCCACTTACAGATACCATATCATGAGAAAGTTCAGTCCACTACTTGCAGTCTGGTGTTGGTAGCTCACGTAGCTGCACCCCTTCCAACAGACTTCAGAAAGCAAATTCTGCCCTCAGTCGCCTAACAGAAATCAGCAGGGCTGCTAAATTGTAAGAGAAAGAATAATACATTCCAACAACATGGATTAGGAGCTAAATCTAAATCAGTCTACCTCTGTTGATTTCTACTGATGTACATCTAGGAGTAACAGGCTATTGATGTTTGCATCCAAGCCTGCAGACCAGACCATGACTTTAAGACAGAGCCCCCACTTAGCAAAGAAAGCAGACTTAAAGCAACTGAGCCTCTAGAGCTGAAGACGAGTGAGATAAAAGTACAATCCAGGCCAAGCACTGCTGGGGAGGAGGGGGTACATGGGCTTGGGGAAACTTGATAGGAGACTTAATGAGCTAAACATTGTAGCTTTGCTGCTGCCCTGCTGAGGATATGTTCTTGAGTCTGTGTTCTTGAGTCTGTTTTTTTTTTCTTTATCTGAAGGATGCAAATGTGTTTTAACAAAGGGAGGGTAACCCAGGTAGAATGTGAAACACCAGTTAAGAGATCTCAGAGCTCAAAATCAACACCTCTTTCCATTTTTTTTTTTTTGTGCTAATAAATTGGTAAACAGCATCCTCAAAGCCCTTTCTTGTCCTCAAGCTGAACTGAAGCACAGGTGAGTGCTCTAAACTTGGGTTTTGACGCCATGTCCTTTGAGGTTTTTTTCCTGCCCAGTAGACGTTTTGCATACTGGCATAGTTAAGAATTGTCTTCCCTTCCCTGTCCCTTATATAGTCTGAGACAAAGTTTCTACATCGGTATGTAAGAAAGTGAGATTTGAGTGTCTTTGGGCCTAGGAAGCACTGAGCTCCCACATATTGAGCAGCTATCCTCACCAAGAGGACATTATATACAACTTTATCCAATAGTTACATCCCAGAAAGGCAGCCTCTATAGCTGTGTTTTGTCATTACATAGTATGCTACATTTACCTGGAACGTTGAGAAACTTAGGCACTAGAAGACTACCACATGCAAGATCCACAAAGAAGGTCAAAGCAATGCACAATTACTTCTTAATTCCAAGAAACTACACAGGTTAATTCAAGTGATAAGAGGAGCTGAACTGTTCCCTTTGTTTCACTTCAACAGAACTGAAATCCCCAGCTAAAATGTAGCTTTCTCTAAAATCTCTATATAATAGTGTTTAACATACATTCTACTCAAAACTACAACCTTCGTGACTCCTGATAGACTGGACAGCTCTCAAGCGCTCACCAATAAAGCCTTTTACAATTAATCCTTCACCATGAAAAGCTCATAATAAGTTTGCACATCACAATGTAGCTCATCTCCAGATTTTTTCCAAATCCAGTATAAACTCCCATATCCTCAGGTGCAGTACTCAGCACTGCTAGGTGGAAAAATAATTGCAGATCATTCTTATGCGGTCAGGTCTCAGTAAATACACTCAGTATTTCAAGCAACTCAATATTTGATGTAGATGAACTTATTGCATATTCAGATTCTCTCTTGAATTCATACTTGCCTTTGTAAAACAAGAGAATATGAATTATAAGACCCTTAAGCTATGTATGCAGAGAATTAATCACTTCGTAGTCTGACTGGGCACTGAATGTCATCACTTCTCCATACAAATACTGTGCCATTGAAAGTGCAACTACTAGAGTGTAGATAAAGCGAGCCATAAAATGAAAAATCTCATCATATTTGACAGTGCATTGTGAAACATTCCCCATTAATGGATGGGAATAAAACCTTTATGAGCTAATTTATTCCAAACATGTTTGTAACTGTCTATGGTTAGCACTGTTTGATCCAAGAAAAGGGTACGCTGATTTGAGTGAGAAAGACA
Organism: Baryphthengus martii; assembly: GCA_013396935.1. Lineage (NCBI taxonomy): Eukaryota > Metazoa > Chordata > Aves > Coraciiformes > Momotidae > Baryphthengus > Baryphthengus martii. The sequence continues at coordinate 114,768 of VWZK01016250.1, forward strand.
CAAAATCTCAAAGTCTGAGCGTATACACCGAGTCTGTTTTTTTTTCTTTAAAACCAAGACTACATCAGAAATATTACCTGCAGTCAAATCACACAAATTCATTGCTCCCTGGTGGCTAAGAGAAACTCATGGTTTCGCTGCTTGTATTGTTGAAATAACTGGGGTGTGTATAATATTTTATCTTTGTCTTTCATGTTATATAAAATAGTACTGCCAGGAAAATGGTTCAGTTCTTCTACACAGCTACCTCCAAAAAAGGAGAGAAGAAAATTGGTGTTTGTTTATGCTCTCACTGAACACCAACATTGGAAAACATACCAGATTGCACAACATGGATGTGGAAAAAAAGAAAAACTGTTAAAAATAAAAACCTAAAAGGCATTACCTTTTGTATTTGACATAAGCTGTTAAAAAATACCAAGGTCAGCAATATCAAGTAATTAAAAAAATAGTGATTTTAAAAGTCTGAAACAGCTGTTAAAATTTCAAGACAGAGAGCAAACTGCAGAATGGAAGTCTGGATAATAACGGTGTAATATAAAACAGAAACCTATCCTGTAAAACCGCAGCTGATCCTTCTGAAAAATAAAATGGAAAAGCTAATAATCCAGTTTAAGTGATAGTCTATTATGTTTGAAAAAGCAATCTTAACTCCGTCAAGGTAATTAAAATTTCCTTCATCCGCCTCAGCCTGAGCAGTTGCCAGCACATACATCCAATACAAAGAAGACAGAGCAAACTTTAAACCATAAAGGGTACCAAACTAAAGCTACTCATCAGCATGACAAAGATGTTCATTTGGCAGATCAGGAGATTAATTATAACCCAGGATAATATAAGGACACTCAAACTCATCCCACAATACAGATGCAAAACTACTAAAAGCAAGGCATGAAAGAGGGGTACCCAGAATCCAGGAGGAGGAGGAGGATTTGGTCCCTGAAAGAGGGTTGAAGAAAGCCAGATAAAATTAGAACTTCATTTTGCCATTCACTGAAGCAAGTCACGCTGCCTCTTCTGCGGTCGCTCGGCATACAGCGTAAGTACAGCTCAGTATGAAGAGTAGGTGGTAAAGCTGAGACTGTAACTTTCAGAAAAAATTAAGAGAGAACACATATTATTGAGGAATATAGTCTTTCTGCATTTACTCTGATATTACTCAGTGGGAGCCACTTGTGCCAGCTGAGCACATCTGGTGACATCAGGTCCACCTATTCTAAAATAGGTGGGCAATACCATACTCATACATGTAAAGAGTAAAAGGTTTTCCAGTTGAAAATTTCTGTAGAGAAATATGTAGCGTTTTCAAACTCACAAATCTATATGGTTTTCTGAGGCCTCTTTCACCCCTCTGGTGAGAATACAAGAAGCCCCCATAAACATGCACATTCCCAGTCGAGTTAACACCAAGGTGCAGCCAGGTCTCCAAGTGGGCCACAGCCCAGAAACACTGGGAGTCTCCACAGCAGCTTTATGCCTTGTGCAAGGAGCTCTGAAAAGGTTTTAAGAAAAGGAAAAGATGACAGTGCTGTTAATTTTTCTAAGAAGGATTTTTAAATTCCTATTCCCAGGAAGGTCTTAAAAATGCTTTTTTCTTTACCCCTTCGAAGACGCATGCCAGCTAAACATGAGGCAACAGTGGGCTCTCTTCATGTTAAAAACAAGGATGTCTAAGAAGTTCTGACACTCCAATTTCATTCCCCAGGGTTCATTTTCACAAGGCATTGTCACATTGAGGAAAACCACCCTTTTTAATTTCACAGCAGATTGCTCTCTACTAGAACAATTTTGTCACCGGTAGATCAATCCAAAATACACTGAAAATTCTGAAAAATTACAGGACTTGTTCTGCTCTAATTGCATCTTGCTGGTTTTGTCACTTCCTCCGGCATCTGTGGTAGCAGACCTACAAGCCTGATATGTGCTACTGCATTCTACTCAGAACATCCAGTTCTCATTGAAGTGAATTATCAGGTGGAACACAGGCTCCATTGGTGGAAACTGTTGCTTGAGCAGACACATATCTACAAAACAAAAAAAAAAGATTTCCCGAGATATCTACGGAAAACTGACATATTACATTATGTTCCTGCTTAGTCAAAATATTTGTAACCCATTCAACATCAGTTTCTCAATATAAGGCAAATGGATGCTTAGAAAGATACAATGGGTTAATGCTATTAATTCAGCCTAAGACTACAAATGCCATAATGGGATGTGTTAACCTGGTACTAACAAAATATGTATTAAATGGGAACTTTTGAGTTCAACTGCTTCGCCCACTCTCAGGTGAAACTGCAGATGAGTTAAGTTTTTATACTATTAGGCCTGACTACAGACAATTTACATTTACTTTAAAAGAGGCTGTGAAAATCTAGTAAGGAAGTGGTTCTCAGAATGCAGCCAGAAGATGAAGTTAGGAACTACAGATTTATTGATCTGAGTCATACCTACACTTTTCCATCCATCCCTTCTCCCTGTAATCCTACAGTGTCCAGATTTTTAAACATTCCCAGAGCAGTGCTGCTGCACCTCTCTAGACAAGTACTCCATGGGGTGTGGTGATGTCTTGGTTTGAGTTAGAACAGAACTAATTCTGCTCAGTGTCTTTACTTTTCAGCTCAGTCTCTTCTAACTAACTGCACTTTCTGAAATGAGCAGCATGTTTTCGCAGGCAGTGCTGCTTCTAGCAGTGATAATGCTCCATGTTTAGAGTTAGTGCCAAGGATTGGTGTGCAGACCAAGGTCACAGCTGGATCTTGTGCACCATGCTGGAGAGTGCAGAAAATAAAAGGCCGCACCTGCAGAGAGGAGCAGACAGGACAGGTGATCCTACACTGACCGATGAGGGATTCCATCCCATATATGTCATATTCAATATAAAGCTGAGAGATCATGAGGGCCAAAGCACTAGGCTCTTCCAGCTGCTTCCTCTCTTCTTCAACAGCCAGCACCCAAGTAGGACTCTGTCCATTCTGCCTTCAATCCTGATCTATGTGTTCTTGAATCCAGGATCAGAATCCAACTACTGAACTCAGTTCCACTCTGCCACTGGGCCCAGTCTGGGACTTTCCCGGTGCCTGCTCCACAGCATCAGTGGTGACGGTGACATAATTGCCATCAAGGAGGGTTGGGTTTGATACTGGTTTTGTATGTATTTCTACATATTCCATTTTTATTACTATTTTCACTAAAGCTGTTCTAGTTTCCTTTTCTAATCAATAAGTCTCTTTCCCTTATCCTTTTTCTCCTCCCCTTTGGGGAGTGAGAGGCATTATCAGAGAGCATCTGTTATGGGTCTAGTGGGGCTGCCCTGACCCTAAACTGTGACAGGCAGAAGCTGTGAGCAGATTTGGGGATGCAGTGCTTCAGCAGTGCTTGGGCTCTGCCTCTCAGGAAAGCCTTGTACTCAAAAGGGTTCTGCTGATACAGAAATTCCCTGAGCAGTAGCTAAGTATTCATGTTTCACTACAATACTACACACATGCTACGGCTACCAATAAGGCACTGTTAATTATTATTTTTTTGAAAGTTCAATGCAATCAAAAGAAGTGGAAAGGGTAGAAATAAAGAGGAGATGGTTAAAAGATTGCAAGACTTGAAATGATGATGAGCAGGGATATCAAATGAGGGCAAAGTCAGTCTGAACCACACGAGCGTTACACTAGGCAGCGAGCCGTGCAATAGAGTGCCTGCAATTAAGTATCTGAATAATCCTGCATCCAATCTTCAAGGCTCAAGCTGAAATGCAGCAGCTAAAAAGCTCAAGAGGCTTGTCCAATTATCAGATAAGTTAGATGGTATCTTAAGTGAGTGACATTCAGGTCTTTCTCTTGCTCTAAAAATCCTTCCTCCAAAGTTTGTTAACTTACCTTTCATATATTAAAGATTTTAGCTATAAACTCCTGATGGAGCTCCTGATTATCCCTCTGCCCAACGGGATACAGACTTTTCATTAGATACTGTATTGGGATTGGGTGAGCTGGAGTTAATGTTCCCCAGAGCAGCTCTTATGGTGCTGTGCTTTGTACTGGGAGGCAGATAAGAAGCCAGTGTTGTGGCTGCTGCTGAGCAGCGTTTGCACAGCACCAAGGCTGGCTTTCCAACATCTTCCCCCCCACCCTCCAAGTGGGATGGGGTGGGCAAGATCTTGGGAGGGGACACAGTCAAGACAGCTGACCCAAACTGACCAAAGAGATATTCCACACCGCGTGACATCAGCTTACATATAAAAGGGAGAGAACGGAGAAGGGAGTCGGGGTCATTCGTTGGTGAAGACATTTGTCCTCCGAGCAACCGCTACACGTACCAGAGCCCTGCTTCCCGGGAGAGGCCAGACATCGCCTACTGATGGGAAGTAGAGAATAAGATCTTGTTCTGCTTCGCTTCGCGCGTGGCTTGCTTTTTGTTCTTTGCTTTTTTTTTTTTTTTTTATTTGCTCCTATTAAACTGCCTTTATTGTACCCTACAGGCTCTTCCCATCTTATTCTCTTCCCCTCCATGTCGTTCTGAGTAAGTTGCAGGGGAGTGATAGAGCGACTTGGTGAGTCCCTGCCACTCGGCCAAGGTCAAACCCACCACAGATACCATGAGTTTAATTCTTACCTGATAAAAACCACATCTACAACAATGAGCTGTGGGGAATAAATCCTGTATAACTATTTGTTTATCTGTTCTTCACATTTTGTGTTGGACAAACTGACTTTAAGCTCTTACTAGGATAAGGAAAGAACAACTTGCAGTTAAAAGGCTTACACTGCAAGTCTCATTGAAGAGTGTGCAAGTTTAGCTCACTTAACAGGTAAGCAAAATAGAAAACCAGGTCAAAAGCTACGCAACACACCAAATCTGAAGTTCTGTAAACTGACAGGAAGAGCTCTGTCGTTAATCAGGATAAGACACATGATTTAAATATCTACACCTGCTTTTAATCAAAACAAGAAGAAAGGACCATCTATACTACACACACTCCTAGATTTTTTTAAGTTACAAAGCCCAGTTGTTCCTGAAAAAACTCCTTTAAAAAACAAAAATCAAAACCTACCAGTGTAAATGAAGTGCTTTGGATGGTGTGTGGCCTACTCATGCAGAATAAAGAACTCACCTCAAAATAAGCAGTATAAAGCAAGAGTTCATAAATACTTAATGTCTCTTGCCTCCTTTTCTTCTACGCTTTCCCTATATTTATCTACTTCATTCATCTACTTATTGTATTATTACAATGTCTTTCCTTTTGCTCTTCCCTTCAGTTTAAAATGCAAAAATGAAGATACTGCAAACTGACAGTTAATTGCCAGAGGCCAAGCACAGTAACAAAGTGCCTATCAACATATAACATGCAAAGCCTCTAATACTTCAGTGCAAGCAAATCAGATATGTCAGGAACTGTCAGGCTGACAATTGTATAAAGAAACTTATTTTTCTCCCGTAAGACAACCACCACAACCTCCACTGATAGCAGGATCAGCAAGAGCACAATCCACCCAAGCTGGACAGGCACAGCATGAGTACAGTATCTGGTGATACTGCTGGGAGACCCCACTGCTCATCACAGTCTCAGTTCTCCATCTGCCTTTCTGGATACTTTTTCTGAAGAACATTTTCTATTTCTGACATCTTCATCCTTGCTAGGTAATGATCCAAATAAAAGAGCATGAATAATCTTTGACAGAACTAGAAAAGACCTGATTCTTCTCAGTACTTTTATACTGGATTCCTTGGTTTGGTTTATTGTCCACTGGTAAAAATATGAGAATAATACTAGGAAAAGGGTTTTGTTGGTTATCAGTCTATGAAGACGATCTGTGGACTTGGTGAAGTCAGATTAAAAAGACCAAAATGTCACCGACATTCTGAACAGAACCTCAAATCTTTAAGTTCATCAGCTCTGGCAGTTCTTTCCCTGTCTCCATTTACATACAGGAGTTTATCTAATGCTATATCAAATAAAGTATTTTAGAAAGGGATCTAGTCAGCACCAACTCTCACACTGGTTTAGATGCTATTTTTGCTTTTTTTTTTTTTAAATGCACATGAGATAATAACTTAATGAGGCAGTTAACAGTTTGCCTACAGTTCTTTGATTTTATCTACAAAATGTATGAGCAATTTTTCAGCCAATAGTGAAGAGGAACTGAGGAGAGTTGCCCGCTCTTTCCAAACCGAATGTTTAAAATTTACATTTAATGCAGGCAGGAGAAATTGCTGTAAAGGTGGCATATTAAATCTATCATCATGTTCAAGAAAATTTAGCCATTCCAGTAGTTGCTGAATCTCACTAAACATAACCTAGTGTATCAATATCATCTTATTTTTCAAAAAAATCCCTTTGGTATTAAATCTTTAGGAACAGTAGACCCCCTACATCAATTTTATGGCGTGCAAAGTTTTCCCCAACAACAAGTTCAAGATGTATAGCACTTTTCCAAGGCAAGAAATCTCTGGCCACTTTTAAATGAGACTTAAAAAAAAAACCTTCAACTATAGTGTACAATGTCAACCTAACAATCAAATGTGAGAATAAGAGAAGTGTCAGGTTATTCGTTTTAGAAAATGGAAGCAAGCATAAATATAAGAAAATTCAGTATTCATCCAGTTTACAGTGGTTGTTGGTATGGACTCGGTTTGCAAAAAGGTAAGCACATGAATTCAGGCTCCAGTTTCAAAAAGCACCTATTTATGGTAAACAACTATGACACTCATGATCATGTACTTGGCCGACTCTGAGCCATAGTTATTTCTGCAGAGAAATCTATTGAAGCACATCTAAATAACCAAGAAGATAACCTACCTATTTCTGACTAAGCTGAACCCATGGCAGGCATATGCCAAGCAGAAAGTTACCTAAAGCAATCAACTGTCAAAAGAAAGTAAAATTATACACTTCTACTTATTTTTGTTAAGAGTCCTTTCTGCCCCAGGATGTAAGGTAGTAGATACCACTTGTAAGGAAGGTGTTTCAGGGAATTGCTTGCGTCTGTAACCAATGAGGAACCCTGTCCATCCTCTGTATTCCCTACAAAAAGGGAATTCTCTGGCAGCAGGAAAAGTAAGGGCACCATTTTCAGGGCTTTCCAAACAGGATTCCATCCTACCTCCACTTCTTACTTTCTCCACTTCCCAAATTACCCCAATCAAAACCTTTCTTTTTGGAGACAGCACATTTCAGTTTCACTATCTTGTTAAGAAGCCTTGAGTGAGCTCTGCAGTAGGTCCAAAAGTAATTACAGACAATTCAAACCACAAAAAAAACCTCAAAAAAAAACAAACACTGAACCAGCAATACCAGATGATTCAGCACAAACTGAGAATTTAGGTGAATTCTGGACAGTGTGTAAAAGCCAAATAAATTAGGTGAATCATTTTATATAGACTGTGGAAAATGTATGTTTTTATATTCCTGAATGTTGACAAAGCCACACAAGTCATTACTTCAACCCAGGACTTTTCTACAGAAATGGCAAACAGGATGCAGAGGAGGAAAAAAATGGCTCATAGCTAATCAATACTTAATTTGAGGGTTTTGATGAGAGAAAGTGGAAGACAGTTTGAATCTTTCACTTCATAGCAGAGCTCATAGCTTTAAACTATCAAATACAATTACACAACATTTGTCTATAGCAAAATTTAAAGTAAAAGCTGTGTTTGATTCTTCACAAGGACTGCATCCATTATACTGAGAGCAATGGAAATCTCTGGAAAACGTTACATTAAAATCATATTTTCCAACTAATACAATAAGAAAAAAATATTAAGACTTCAATGATCACTTCAAAACCTCCTTAAGAACTCTGAAAGTCAAAAAGAACTATATAAAATGTATTATGAATGTAAAGCAAAAGCACACAGCTGAAATAAAAAGATACCAATCCACTTTACAAAGAATCAGGAAAAGCTCCTATAAATATACTAAAAGACAAAACCAGAGGAAAACACAGGTTGACCATTTTGCAGGGAAGGCAGGTGAGCTGATGATGAGGAAAAAGTTGACATATCAAATAGCTTTATTCTTTACAAATAAGGTGGATTGTCACCAACTATTTAAAAAGTGAATAGGAGCATTGGCCAAGTGAGGCAAACAATTAGTTAAGAAATATTTAGATCCATTACATGTATGCTCGTTTGCAAGGCTAGAGTACATTCCGTCTTAAGGAGTCAGTCAACCAGCTGAAACAGTCTCTCAAACTTAATGATTTTTTCTAAAATTCACAGATGCATGGAAAGTGTCAGAGGACTGGAGAAGGATAATCATGGTACCATCTTTAAGAAGGAGAGAAAGAAGGGACTGGGGAATTGAAGACAGCCTAACTGATTCCTGAAAAGATTCTGGAACATATTACTGAGCAATTTATAAGCACCTCAAGAATAATAAGATGATAAAAAACATATGACACAGATTTGTCAGGAAAAAAAAAGTATCAAACTTGCATAATTTATTTCTTTGACAGAGTTGTAAGCTAACGGATAACAGGGAAACAATAGATGTGACAAACATTAACTTTTTTTTTCCTGTAATATTCTCTCTGTCAGTCTCATAAGAAAATCTGGTCTAGATTAATTCCCTGTAACATGGGAGAACAACTGCTTGAAATATCTCCTAAGTAGAGCTTTCAGCAGTTCCATTTCAAATTGAGAAAGCATTTTAAACAGATAATCACCACCACCAAAAAAGCCTCTATTTCTAGTCAGTATTTTTCTTGATGATCTGAATGACGGGTAACACAGAATGTGAAAAACGGCAAAAGGAGAAAACAAAAAAAAATGCAGATAACAAAGCTTAAAAGTGTTTACAAGCACCTTGAATTCACCTGTACTTTCAAGGTAATTCTGTACATCTGCAGAAATTATTCAAAATCAGAAGTTGAAATTCATGAAGACAGGGGTAACACTGTAGTTAGGGTGAAGAAATCCGATGCCCAAATACAAAACTGGGAAAATCTGCCTAAATTAGGTACCATGGAGAAGAAATAGATCAACCATAAAAAGAGTAAGGAGTTAACAATGGAAAACACACCGTAAAATACTGAAAATCAGCTTCACATATATTAACTGTAACTTTATCCATAATATGGAGGTAATTATTCCACTTTACATGCTGCTTTGAGTCCTCAGATAAAAAGAATGTGCCCTGTCTTGGATAATGACTTTAACAAGGACATAGAACAATTTGAAAGAGTCCAAAAGGAGATCAACAAAAACACAAACAGTTTGAGAAAACCTGTTATTTGGGATTAAAGCTTGAAAGAAATTGACTTTGATTTCTTGAAGAAAAAAGAGGAAAATTAGAAGTTTTCAATACTTAGAAGGTTGTTCTAAAATAAATGGCAGTCAACTCTTCACTATGTTCACTCAAAGAGAATATGATATTATCTCCATTTGGAAAAAGAGATTAAGCTCACGTACTAAGGAATATTTCAGGGACATGAGAGGTACCTGAAATGTCTTCACACCTTTCAAGGAAGAGGAAGCAATTGATCCCGTCTTGTCAGATGAGATCTAATCAATAACAGCTCGAAACACCAAGCTACTGTATGACGGAAGGAGGGTGCTGCCAACCTTCTTCACTGTCTGGTCTAGCGTTCCCAATTAGTAGAGCCCATTCAGAGCACATACCAAAGAGAAGCAAAGTCTCTTCCAGGGACCAAAGCAGTATAGGCTGTTACTGGGCAGGCTAATGAGCAAAAATTCAGACTCCTGGGAAATTTTAACGTAAAACCATAGACAGTGCATTTTTGTCCCTGATTAGTTTAAAGATGAGCAGAGGTTTTGCAATGCAACTTTGAATTAGTCTCTGAGGCAGAAACAGGTGGGATTTAGGTGCTTGATATTTTATGTAAACATTTAGTCCAAATCCTTCTCTAGAGATACTCAAAACCCGCCTGGATGCGTTCCTGTGAAACCTGCTCTAGGTAAACCTGCTTTGAACAGCAGAACTGGATTGGATGATCTCCAGAGGTCCTTCCAGACCCTACCATTCTGTCATTTCTGTGAAGTTGTTTTTATAGTCTAATGAATTTTGCCATTATGAGCCCAAGTTTGAAAAACTGCCATGTGTTTCAAAATGACAGTACATCATCCCTGTTTGCTATAGCCTCATCCATCCAGAATGGATAAAACAGTGTCAGTAGCGATAAGAATTTAAGCCTTCAGCAAACGTATATACAAATTTATTAGTAGCACACATAAAATTACTGATGTACTTGGGAGAAGAGTGAGCCAAAGCCGGATCCCTTGTATGCTGACAGAACTCTATTAATATCATCCATTTACAGCAGGTCAGGATCTAACATAAAAGGCAAGTCTGGTAAGACAGAAAACAGCATGGAAAAGACAAACCTAGCATTCAGTAAATCTAATGTCTGCTAAATGGTGAGTGATTCATTTCAAATATAGAAGTAAGGTTTGCAGAGACGGGAGTAAGTTTCTGTGGAAGAGAAAGCATTTGCTCAAATGAACACTGAGATTACAGTGTTTTAATGAAGGAAGAATACACTTTACTCCATTTTTTTGGACAATCACTTCCTGGTAAAATATTTTAAAGAGATATTTGCTTTGTTGGGAAGAAATTCGGCTTCTGCACTCAAAGCTTTCCTTTTTTCCTAGAATGAGAGTAAAGATGGTAGTGCTTTCTGGCAAGGGAAGTTAACAATCTGTACAATCTAATAATTCCGTGGGATCATATAATTAGTGTTACCACATTTTCAGTTTAACTTCGTTTGCTTGAGTGACGTAAGCAATGACAGCATCCACTGACCTGTGCAGAAAACCTGGGGCTGAAATAAACACCACAATACTCTTGCCCCTGAACTTTTCCTGAAGCCACTGAGCCTTATTCTCTTCTCACTTATACCTTAAACTGGTTCGAATCAAAAGTGGTATCTACCAGAATAGTATAGCAGCATTACTGCAAGAGGAAAATTAGATATTTCAGATTTCAGTGTCTCACGCTGCCAAAACCTCACAGCAGTATGCTAAGGCTGTGTCTTGGGAGACAAGAGGGGACTTACAAGTGTTTAAGCGGTATTTGTTACTTAAATCAATATGGACCTGTAGGTGAAAAATCTCTCATTAATGACTATGATGCTTAATATGCATTTAGGCAGGGAATCAATCCATCTTTTCTACGTTGCTCAAGCCTCTACAGCTCAACAGTTTCCTAACTTCTGTTATTTATAAGGTTCTATAAAATGACAGTGGGTACTCCATCTAAACTTCATACAGCCTAAAAGGGAAAGGTGGGTGAGCAAAGGAATCTTTTTCATGTTTTTTCTACCACCAACACTTCCTCGTTTCTAGTAGAGGAAATGTTCCTTCCATTCCAGAGGAAAGCTTTCCTATGTGCGATTTTTAACATTAAAAAAATTGTATCTCAGTCAGTTATTTGTATCTACAGACCAGTTAACAAGATTGATATATCTATCTCCCCTTAAGCTCTGGTTGAAGGAATACAACTACTTCTCCTTAATCTTATCTCACTTCATGCACTTTTTCCATTTCATAAGATTGCTTTGTATCTTACTCTTCACCGTAACTCCTACATACTCAGTCAGTTACATGCTTAGTAATAAAAGAGAACCCGCAAAATTAAGACAATAAGTTTTCATTTTAAAGAGTCAAAACCAAGATTTTCCACATAAAGCTATCTACAGTTAAATATCAAAGTAATCAATCTAATTTTAGAAATAGTTCTTTTATCTTCAGTGAGTTGTAATGTGACTGCTGCCTCTATAACACTTCTGAATTACTGTCACATTCACCATGACAGATGTGGGTCATTAGAACCCAGGAATTAACAACATACAAAAGGGATTGGGAACAGACTGGTTTTGATGGAAAACCTAAAAAACACCAGAACTTGGGGGTCAGGTAATGTTGTTCAAAAATGACTTTCTGCCAGTAAGAACAGAACTGTAGGAGGTAATTATGTGACTCTATAAAAATGCTATGTGCTTTGATTGGTCTAACATATGGACTCTACGAGTTCCCTGGACCCAAGAAATAGTAAAACTGTGACCCTGATAGAGTCTGACACCAGTCATCATAGGTGGCGTGGAAAACATTCACCACATGGAAGAACAAATCCAGAGTTCTAATCCCCAAGGATAATAGAAAATCTTTGCTTCCTGCAGAAATGCTTGCCAAAGACATTCATGTGATTTCCTCTGGAAAAAACAGTAAATATGATTTTTACTTTATTAACAGGAAAAAACCCAATAAAGTAAATCTACACAAAAGACTATACCAAATATCTTTCATGTAACAAATACATGAGATCTCAAAAAGAAAATGAGAAGTCTCTAAGCACAAGCAGAATTTATGTTAAACGATAGCTTTAAAATGTTACATTAAAGGGTAATTTGTAGAAATCAAAGGTTCCAGTTAATCACTGAGTGCATAGGCTGCCCTATAGTGAACATGCTGTTTCAACAGCAGCCAAGTTTTTCTACTCACCATAGATTCATGTAGAAAACCAGGACGCTGGAAATTATTAATCATTGCATTTGAATGAAGACAAATTCTTTTACAAAAATGTAAGAGAAAGCAGATCGATCAGAGCAGGAAAACACAGACTGATAAACAGCATCACGACAAGAAAATGCCTCTGTTAAACTGAGCAGAAGTAAAAAGGTCAATTGCAACCTTTCACTGTCCATTTTCCCCAGACTATTTTTCCATTTCCCTTTTGGAATTAAGTTTTTAAAAGCCTTTGTTCTGATGTCACATAACAAAATGTAAAGAACTGTAACTTGAAAAAAAAAGAGGGATATCAAATTTTCCCCACTTTTCGCTACTCCACAGACCCAAGACCACAAGAAAGGATGTACCTTTACCACTAATATGCTCAGTGCAGTATGATAATGCAAGAATTTACACAAAATCCAAACTATTTCACCTGCAAATGCAGGAAAAAAGCCACCAGACCTGCATCTCACACACAGAGAGTAATTTGGAATGAAATACCTAATCTTACTTGATTTAATCCTTGTGACAGAGAAATAATGGCCAATTAACCGATGGCGTTCACTACTCCTTGAAAGCCTCAGCTGCTAGAATGTTCATTCAGTGTTGTTTCAGCCTCAGAAGAGTAAAACAATTTTCATCTGCTGGGCTTGTCTCTGTTTACAGTAAGCGTGCTGGCCAGCTTCGAGTTTTGCACTACTGCACCACATTCACAAGAGATAAGCAAGCCCCAGCTCTGCATTTATAACAAGTAATTATTAATCTAGGTCTCGTTGTCAGAATACATTTCAATTGATCCCAGCTGTTTACAGGAAAGGAGCGGGCAGGTGCTGGAGTTCTCTGCCTCTGTTTATGGTAGTAAGCATAATAACGATTTGACAGCAACACTCATCATAATCATTCTTGCCCTGTCTGTCACACACATATATACAACCTGCTAGGAACAAATCCTTACGCAACAGCAAGCTGAATATGATGCGAGTTGTGACTTGTGGGGAATGTAAAATGATTCTTTCGGGAGTTATTAGGTACTACTACCTAATGTCTGACATTTAACAGATGCATGTCCACATGGTGAGTCAGCCCCAAATCCTCTTTGATCAAAATGAGTACACATTTTAAACACTAACCGCGTTTTACAAATACTTCAGACCCCTGACCAGTTGCAACAGTGTGATTCACAAAATATCTCCTCTTACAGAAATCTTTCTAGAGTATATTTTTTTGTAAAAATATTGACTGGAAGACAGATGCTTTTAAGTGCAATAATATGTATGCTGTGTTATATATAGATCTGAAATTGATCGTTTTCTGTTGGAATCAATGTCTGTTTCCTGAACTTTCTTTATTTTCACCTAGTGCTGTGATAGATGCCTGCAGCACAGTAATCTATATTCTCCTCTTCAGTGTTTAACTCTTTCCATTCCACTCACCGTCCCTGACATCAAGGAATTCATACCACAAGCCCTTGACATGTGCAATATATTTCAGGAAGGCTGCACTCCTGCATTTTTATAGGACAAGATGCGTTACTTTTCCTAAGGTAAAAAAAATGAAAAGGTATATATGGAACCATTATCCTCATAAAGGCCACTTTCACAGCTAAAAAGCACTGCATGAGTGGTTGTAACAATCTGAATTTGAGACAGTTGAATGTTGGTTGTGAAGAGTTTGATTAGTTTGACTAATTTTTCCTTTACCTCGCTAAGCTATTCATTCATAAGAACATTCTCTGCTGTCTGCTTTCAGAGTTGACTAACAAAAATAGCCGTTAGTATACTAACTACTCAAATTTTTTCTCTTTCTGTCAAATGGAGAACGGGTCACCAACATGTTTCTCTATTCAGCTCTCTCTGCCTTTAAAACCTAAAACTAACAGGCAGAGATGCCCTGGCAAAAATGCAAGAGCCACAGGCCTAGCAGTTCTGTGTTGCTTTGCAGATCTAGGCCTTGACAGGTCAGGCTATTTCTGTATTTTATTACCTGTTATTACAGCATCTTTACATTTGACCTGTAGTCTGCAACTATGAAATGTGGTACCTATCAAGGTACACTAGCTTATTGAATTTTTAGTACAGTAGAAACAAATGTGACTTAATGCAATAGTTTAATTGCCGTTTAAAACAACTGCCAATCTTTTCAGTGAGTTAACTAACAATTGCTTACAAGTAGCAGGTGTTTTGCCTGCAGATGAAAGAAGATAGCAGCCAGTTTCTCCAGAAGTTGTAATGCCAATGGTAAAGCTATTTTAGGAAAAAAACAAAATATATGAAGTTTATTGAATCTGTTATGTTTTACCCTAACAGGCAGGGAACTTGCATTACTCTGTGCTCACAAAGAGTTATTTAAATTTATAATGCTGTCCCTGGTATTTCTTAATAATGGATCAAATTCAGCATTAACTATGAGCCAAATACTGTCAGAGGCATCATTCTCATTCAACTCAGTAGCCTTTGAGGGGGTGCCAAATGGGCACAAATATCCCTGATTCACACAAGACAGCCCTGCCACTGCTGCCAACCAGAAGCATGACCTGCAGCACCAAAGCAGCAGCGCTGTCTGGAAAAAGCTGGACTAAAGCATCAAGAGATACTCTCCATATCTTTGTCTCAGTAAAACAGTGCTTAATGACAGGGAAGAGGCACCAGAGATACACCTAGCAACAGCATATCTTAGAAGTACTTGGCTTCAAGTACCAGTTTTCCAACAGCGAGGACAGAGATTATGGATTTTCATCAGTAGGTGTCTGGTTGCAAAGTAAATAAAAACTATTTACACTCAGAAGACTTTGCAATACAGAGCTGATAAGCGCCACTAGATCCCCTTTACATCAAAATCCCATTTACAGGTATTTTTTCCCATTCCTATAGGACTGTTTTTCACAGCATTAATATGCAAAGCTTCCATTTCTCTTTGTGATGTACCATTGTACTACAGGTTTATAAACATTAGCACAGAATTAAAATGCAAAAAGTACTTTATGCACAAATACCTAGAACACCACAAACATTTCCCAGCTATAGAGGATATAATTACTGCACCAGTGTTATACTGTAATCAGCAAATGCTTTTGAAGTGAACTACTTAATATTAATCAAAAGCAGAGCAAGTACCATTTCCTTACTATTCATAGAATCAACCATAGTCATGCATTTGACTATTTTACATAAAAATGTAGCCACAATACTAAACTACTTTAACAAGCGTTGTCCCATTTACAGCATTTTGGCTGCCGTTTTTGCAGAACACCGTAACCCCATGTAAATTCATAGCAAATCTTTCTGATTAAAAAGAAGAGCTCCAAGCTGAAGGAGAACTCTGTTAACTTCCAATATCTGGAGAGTTTTAACACAAAGTAGAACGACTTATACCCATCTGAACTAATGGCAAGCATGCAGCTGCAAACACAGCCCCATTACCAGGACAGCAGGTGGGAAGTTCTGCCAGTGATGTCTGTGGGACTGAGCCTTTTCCTCTCCTTTTTTCTTGTGTGATAAAATTTATCTCCAAGAATCCATTCAAAAGGTTTTCTATTCTGTATTTAACAACACTATAATTAAACCATAAGCATAAAATTTTACATTTTCTGTTTTCACCCTAACGACACGAGAGCCCATTTTAAAGGGAAAAACACAAGCCTGAGCTTTCCGAGTAATAAATATCTCTGTCAAGAGCAAGAAGATTAGGGCACCCTAATCAGCAATCAACTCCACTTAACCTGTGTGCCAGGATGGTAAGAAGGAGAGACATGCCCAGTTCACTGTATCTAAGTAATTAATAGTTTTGAAAGCAAAACATGATTTTTCCATGTTTTAAAATTAGAAATACTCCAACACAAGGGACGAAAAGAAATCCTCGCTTTTACTTCATACTTGCGAGATCCATGCGTGCTGATTAAAGTCAAAGGCAGACAGCCCCAGGTAAACACGAAATGAGATAAAGGGCCCATCCATTCTCGTAACGGTTGCATATCGCAAGATGTTATAGTGGGTTTGATACTTTTCTTACCTACAAGTACATAAAACATTCACGTCCTGTTGAATCAGTTTGTGACCTTTATGCACTGTAAGAGGGCTAGTGAAATCAAATCTATTCCTACATAATTTGCCAAAACAAAGTATCTTTAATAAATAGAAGAAACTACCTATCATTTTATTGGCTTTATGTAAGTGTTCCGGCATGTATTCTATTACTAAAATATATTAACTATGTATGAATATTATATTAAAAGGAAACTGAGATAAGCTTAGAAGCACACAAATGGATGCCTATATACTAATATTCAAAATAAAATATAATGTCTAATGAACAAATATAAACGCTTTCTCTGTAATATCTGAAATACTCTCCCTATCTGTCCCAAAACCAGAAGCAAGGCTTTTATCTGGAGAAGGCAATGTGAATGCAGTTTTTCTCCTCCTGTTCCCATCTTCTTGTTCTTTTTCTTACTGTTAACTTTTCTCACCCTTTATCTTTATTGTCTTTAGCTGTGCCTGTGGGAGCTAAGCTGTAGTGAGTTTTATATTTTGCCTAGAGGATAGAGAGATTTGTGGTCATTCTTATCTACTCCGATAATGATTTCCAAAGCTTTACCTGTGCTGCTGAGGAAGCCTTGTCTTCTGCCCTCTCAGGCTTCACCCTTGAGGTTGACAGCTTCATAATTCCTGAGGAACATAGCTGTCAGGAGAGGTTGTAGGCACAAAGAGAGATTCTCGGAGGTAACGTGTACCAATTCTGTGAAGGACTTTGAAGATTAACATCATGACCTTGAATTTAACATAGCATCCTGCGAGGAGTCAGAACCGTGAGTCGAGTATCAATATGATGTGCCTTAATGGGCTGGCACTTGGAAAGAAGCAGGATGTTACAGCCTGAAATACTTGAAAACTGTTTTAGTCTGTCAGATACACACTCACAGACAAGAGCTTGCGTAACACCAAAGTACTCCAGAGTGCTGCAAAGCATTTACTCACTTTTTAATGTAAGTATATAAACAGTACTATTAACATGAATGGCCTCAGTTGAGCTTGGAGGTAAGTGTACACTTAAAAGCTCTGCTGAATTAGTACAGTATCCCTCTTTTTTGCCGATTCAAGCAGGCAGAGTCAGGATAGATTTCCTATCTGATAAACAATTTCTGATCAGTTGTACATGAAACAAATGTATTCCTCATCCTGTCCTGAGCTCCGTGTGTAGTGGTTTGAGACTAAAAGATTAATTTCCTAGATTGCAGAGCAGTTTGACAGATAGGAATAGATTCATTTTGCAGAGGACATACTGGACCCTGTTTTTAACTGCAGTCTCTTTGACATGTTTGTGTTCAGCTCAAGGCAGCTGTCTTCTGTGCCGAGACGGATATCAGCAGGAAGCCACAGAGTTGGCAGAAGCAAAGTCAGACAAAGCTCTGGTCCTGCTGAAAAGACAGCTGCTACACTAGTCATTTCACCACCTACATGTGATGACAGTTCCAGTCTCAGCATTTTATGTAATCACAACAAAGCATACGGAAAGGAGCAATACCATAGTAAAGGTGACAAACACACAGAAAGATCAAGGATTTTAAAAAAGAAAAATAAAATTTTAGGGAAAAAAAACAAACAACCAAAAGCACACAACCTTTTCCCCTGCAAAATCCCCTCCCACACTATTGCACCATTCTCTGGGGATTCCATCCTTTAAATGATCTTAATGCCATTCCACAACCATAGCCAAGCCCTGACTTCAAAGTGAGCTTAAGAGCCACAAGTGTAACTAGTGCAGCCGCTTGTCTTGGGTAGAGGCCAAGAGCAAAAGCCACCTCAAAGGGCGTAAAAAGTGGAAGTACAGAACAAACTTTCCCCACTGTGCGATTCTACCTTCTAGCAATCACAGTGCAAAGATTTTATGAGTCAAAAATTTCATTCAACCCTTGTTTCAAATTTTCTTCCATGAACTTGTGTAATCTCCTTTTAAATGCATTTATCCTTCACAATATCCCATTTTAGTGTACTGTAAAGCCTAACTATGGGTCATGGGAAAAAAATAAATGTCATTTGATTCAAGCCTGCCCTTTGGTATTGTAAATGCAATGTCCTCTACTTCCTGTAGTGAGAGAAACAGATTTTACTTCCCCCCCCCCTTACTGACTTTCCTGTATCCGTATCATTTATGGTTTTATGTTAACATATTGTCAGCCCAGATGGCTCATTTGGAAGGTGAATGCTTCAAAATACAGGCGATACTAGGGAGTTTACAAACAGCTTTTCACGTTACCTGACTAAAAATAATATGTGTTTATTCAACCAGCCCTTTTAAGGACACTCAATGTTTGATGGCTTAGAGAGGACGTGGTGGAGTAAGGGAGTGGAAGCCAGTTAATTAATTTATTAGATTTATTTCTTTTAAAATTACAGGGGAAAATTCACAGTACTAACCAGGATGGTCTGACCCCAAATTGAGAGATCTCTCAGTACTTTAGAAAGACTTAATGGCAAAAGCTCATCTATTTAGCTCTGTAACTTTACTCAAAAGTGTTAGGAGAAAAGGTGTTTGATGTAACTAGTTGGAAAGAAAGTCCTATACGCTAATGCTTTTGAAATAGAAAGCCTGAAATACGTGATCGTATCAGCTCTTGTGTCCACAACTTCAGATTCAGGTTGGGTAATATTCTATCTCGGAATCACAAAATCATTCATGTTGGAAAAGACCCTTGAGATCATCAAGTCCAACCATTAACCCTACTCTACAAAGCTCACCCCTAAACCATATCCCCCAACACCACATCTAAACGACCTTTAAACACATCCAGGGATGATGACTCAGCCACCTCTCTGGGCAGCTTATTCCAATGACTGACTACTCTTTCTGCAAAAATTTTTTTCCTAACGTCCAGTTCAAACCTACTCAGTTGCAGTTTGAAGCCATTCCCTCATGTTCTATCACTAATTACCTGTGAGAAGAGACCAGCACCAACCTCCCTACAATGTCCTTTCAGGTAGTTGTATAGAGTGATGAGGTCTCCCCTTAGCCTCCTTCAAACTAGACACCCCCAGCTCCTTCAATCACTCTTCATAAGATTTATTCTCCAGGCTCTTCACCAGCTTTGTTGTCCTCCTCTGCGCTCGCTCCAGCACCTTGATATCTCTCTTGTATTGAGGTGTCCAAATCTGGACACGATACTCAAGGTGTGGCCTCACCAGTGCTGAGTACAGGGGGACAATCACCTCCCTACTCCTGCTGGTCACACTATTTCTAATACAAGCCAGGATGCCATTGGCTTTCTTGGCCACCGTGGCACACTGCTGGCTCATATTCAGTCGCTTGTCAATCAGAACCCCCAGGTCCCTCCCTGTCAGACAGCTTTTCAACCATACTTCCCCAAGCCTGTAGCGTTGCGTGGGGTTGTTGTGGCCCAAGTGCAGGACCTGGCACTTGGCCTGACAGAATTTCTTTGGTTGGAACAGACCTTCAAGATCATCAAGTCCAACTGTTGACCAAACATTGCAAGCTCACCACTAAACCATGTCCCTAAGTACCAGGTCCACACAGCATTTGAATACCTCCAGGGATGGAGACTCCACCACTGCCCTGGGCAAACTATTCCAATGTTTTATAACCTTTTCAGTGAAGAAATGTTTCCTAATATCCAGCCTAAACCACCCCTGGTGCAGCTTGCATCCATTACCTCTGGTCCTGTCACATGCCACCAGGGAGAAGAAGTTGTCCCCCTCCTTGCTCCAACCTCCTTTCAGGTAGTTGTAGAGAGCGATAAGGTCTCCCCTCAGCCTCCTCTTCTCCAGACTAAACAACCCCAGCTCCCTCAGCCGCTCCTCACAGGACTTGTGCTCTAGGCCCTTCACGAGCCTCGTTGCCCTTCTCTGGACATGCTCCAGCACTTCTATGTCCTTCTTATAGTGAGGGGCCCAGAACTGAATGCAATATTCAAGGTGTGACCTAACCAGTGCCGAGTACAGGGGGACAATCACCTCACTATTTCTGCTGGCCACAGTGCTTCTAATACAAGCCAGGATGCCATTGGCCTTCTTGGCCACCTGGGCACACTGCTGACTCATATTTAATTGACTATCGATCAACACCTCCAGGTCATTTTCCAACTTCACAGCCTTGTTGAAGTTCATATCATTACATTGGCCCATGGATCCAATCTATCCAAGTCTCTCTGTAGAGCCTCCTTACTCTCGTGCAGATCAACACTCCCACCTAACTTGGTGCCATCTGCGAACTTACTGATAATACGCTCTATGTCCTTATCCAGGTCATCAACAAGGATGTTAAACAGAAAGGGTCCCAACACTGAGCCCTGAGGAACACCACCTGTGACCGGCCACCAGCTAGATTTAACTCCACTAACCACCACTCTTTGGGCCCGTCCATTCAGTCAGTGCTTTATCCAGCACTACGATACATAGAAGATTCATGTGTAATAATTATTTGCAGCTGAAATATAATTCCCCTTACCAAAGAATGTACAATTCTAGCCTTCAAAGGTCAGGACAGAAGATGTTGCTTCAAAATGTACAAAAGATCCCTCTCCAGGAAAATTTAAGTATAACACTTAACAACCACTATGATGAGTCAGATCTAAAAATAAATTCAGAATGTCTAGTGCTAAATATTCAGATTTTTACTTAATTTCAGTAATTTCAAGATGCGTGTGTGAATCTATGGAATGCCATAAGCCTTGGCTCTCTGTTTCTATATATACACATAGAAAAAAATATGAAGACTCTAAATTTTTCCATTTATACCATGATAGACATGCGAATTGTTGCTTCCCCCCTCCTACATCTTTTTTATTTTCTTAAACAAGAGATTGCTACAAACTTTCTTAGTACAAAGTACTGTTCTGTTAGACTAGAGACTTATTGACACGAACTGAACAGAGTGTTTCAGAGGGGAAACTGATAATAATAGCAATACCAAATCCTCCTAATACTCAAGAAAACTCAGACTTATGGATATAACAAAAAATTAGGTGATGTAGAATAAATCTTATTTTATACATAGGAATATTACAGACTGGACTTCCAGATTTATCTCATTAGAGGACAGAGTTTTTACTTTAATATGCACTAGCAAGCTGGTTAAGCTAAGTCACTTCTTGGAAAATAAATTTTTAACAGGCATCTTTAACCAAAAGACTGCCTTAAGGTTTAAAAATTCTTTACCTCCCAGTAGATCTTGGGATCAAAGTCTTGCCCAATTTACTAGAAGGTCATATCCATTGCCCAACATAACCAATTTTTATAAGAGCTAGGCCACTTGTTCCCAATAGCACCAATTAGAAATCCTTTATACAAAACTTCCCTGCCACTTACATGCATTGCACTGTCTTCAACTTCTCCATAAACTATGTGAAGCCAATCTCACATTTCAGTTTACATAATCCTTTACAAAAGAGGACTCAGATCTAGAGTGAAGCATCCAGAGTCCACCCTAGTAACAATATTATAAATTATAAAATTGATAAAATATATGAACACATTTTTATTCTCTGCTGCACACAGAATCTATTTTAAAATCTTACCTAGACTTTGGCTAAAAATCAATAAAACTAGCTATGGTGATATTTCTTAAAATGTCCTAAGCTAGGTTACTCTATTTTTTCACCCCACAAAATTTAGTATCTCTGCCCTGTTTCCTAGGATATCAAAACCATTGTCTTTTTGACAAAGACTAACAAGCTTATCTGCTTCTTTAGAAAAACCTCAGAATCACTCCGCTGTTGCTTCTCTCCCTGCTAAACCAACTGACCTCACTCCCAGGGAAGCTCTGCATCAATCTTTCTTTTCCCCTCACTACAGGACACCTCTCCCAACACCTGCTCTTCCAAAGATATTTGGCAAGGAAATGGGCAATCGAGGACACTAAAGATTCTTGCCCTGCAAGGCTTACCCATGCGAAAGAGGTGGTTTATCAGGCAGTCATTTGTGGGACTTCTGTTCAGAAAATATGAGGGTTCTGTTTATAGAAGCACTTTCTCCTGCCATGCAGATAAACGGTTACTTCTTCACAGAAGTTCTGTGAAATACCCAGCAAATGCTTTTACAGGCAAGAAAAAGCGCTCGAATTTCCCTCAGCTGCCCTACTTCTAACAAAACTGCTTAGCCAATTCATTTATAGATCATACACCGTTCAGTTGCTTTCATCTTCTAATCTCCTGAAATCTGAATATTAATCTGCAAGCAAATTCAGAACAGATATAACATATTTTGAACTTCAGTCACCAAGAAGGATGTTGCCCTGCTAATCTCAAAGGATTGGCATAGCAATTTTACCACATTTTCTAAAAAATCCATACAGATTTAAGGTCGACTTCTGGATTTAATTGAAGTAACCTTTTGTACAATCTAGCTTTAATGAAGTGCAATGAAGTTAAAATCCACAGGGGCCATTAATCTGAAACACTCCATTAAAACAACTACAAGGGGAGTTTTTAATAAACAGTGTGAACTAATGCCCATGTGGAAAGGTAATTGAGAGGGAACTGGTGTCTGGGCCAGATTGTTATTAAATCCTTATCACAGGTAAAGCTGAAACCCCAAACGGCAAGCCGCCATGTGATTTACAGTGACCTTCTCTTCCCAGCCTTAAAGAAAAGACTATGTTTAATAATAAAAAAAAAATCCTGTGACTAAGCTATAAAATAACCAAGCAATTACTTAGAATAATTTATACAGTGCAATACACTGACCTTGCTCTAAGCATAAAATCTACAAAATAACTTCTGTAATAAAACTGTGAACTACTAAGAGGACTAAAGGTTTAACCATTTTTATTGTGCAGAACCTGAGGGTACTATAAATACATATCACGCTCCTAATAGGAGAGCTTAAAAAAATTCATAATTAATCTTAAAAAAAGAAAAAAAAGCTTCTCCGAAGTCTGGTAGGGCTTTGCCATACCACAGGAATGCATACTGTCCTCTATTAAAACATGTTAGCAGGGTGCTGAAGTGCACATTTTCTAACACAGTATACACTTAGCAGCTGAGCCCTCTCTAAGTCTGGTCTTCTAGACTTATGCAAAGAGGGACAGAAACAACACAAAGAGGGACAGAAGACTGCATCAGAGACCAGTTTGGTTTATAGCAGTATAGGCTATAGTTCTAAGAACCGGGGAAAAAAAAAAACCACACTTATTAAGCTCTTGAAATGTACGATGAAAAACAGATACTCGCTCTTATCTTTTTTTAAGGAGGTCTTTGCCCTTCCGCAAACAAACTTCTCTGGATGCAGAAAAATGGTTAATAAAACATTGGTGTCAATTATTGTTAGTATGACTAACAAAATGTGTCTAAAAGTCTAGAATCTAGATAAAAACTGCACAAATATATTTAACAAGATCTCAAAAAAGTTTTCCGTGAAAATGATGAGTGATTACTTCAAATCAAAATAATGAAAAGCATGGCATCACAGAGTAAACTGTATCTAGTACATCACTGACTGTTCACATACTTTTTTTCCTATGCTTCAAATGTGTGCATTTTCTGCTTAAGTGACAGGATTGGGATGTGTTTTGTGGCCAGACATATATACAGTAAGCATAAGAGTGTTACAGTGAAAGTCTGCTAAGGTCAAGTATAATTGACAGCAGATTATTTCAGCTAAAAAGAGAAGTAACCACTTTTATTCTCAGTCTGGCAATAATCCAGGTTATAGCAGATGCCATCCAGAAGGATACAGGCTATGCACAGCATAACTGCAAGATAGAAATTGTCAACAGGCTCGTATCACGCAGGACAAAAAGCTGTTATCTTGATTAATTGGATCTTAGCTAATCGGGCAACGTGCCCAGGGTTAGGATGCTTCGTTACATATGAGCTGTGTCACCCATTACCACTGTTGCCAGGCACCTCTTCCTCACAAAGTGGTATCTGTGATTTCAGAGAAGAGGAAAGAACCCCCAAGAAGGACAATTGCAACCTACAGGTTCAATTACTCACAAAAAAATACGCCTGTCAACTTATTCACAGGTACCAGGCCCTTTCCAGCAGGTTAACTTGGGCAATCTTTTCTGGCTTTTTGCCAACACATTTTAACACTCTCGGTAGAAGAAATACCATTCTGCCATGTGAGTTTATCTTGTTCCAAGGGTGTACACGTATGTCATAAATACTATAAGCAAATCTGCACTTATTTCTATTTATTGGCACCTGAAATGTACAGCCATTAAATACAGGAAGTGGAAACTTTGGCTTGTGGAGAAATTACTCCGGTGTTATTTTATGCTGTCTCAGAAGAGAATGGTTCCTATGTCTATATCCTTCTTTTTAAAAATAGAAACATCGTTTAGTTACATATTGGCAAGTGGACAACTCTGTCATTTTAATATTGGTAAAAGTGAAAGCTGTGTTTAAAAGCCCTGGAAAGCAGTGGACTTCAGCATGTGAGTAAAGTGAATTATATTATTTAAGTACACTACTAAATAGGGATGAACTGAAGCATGTGGTTAAATGTTTCACTGAACTGTGGCCGAGAAAGGACTATTTTCAGCTTCTGCCTTATGATTTTTCCAACGCTAAATCTCAAGTACAATGAACCCATTCCAAACAATTAAATGTGCTTAACTGTACTGGTCTCTTTCCTCAGCCAGCTGATGCCTGTATTTCAGCTATTTACAAGTTTTAAAAGACTGGCACAAGCAGGAAATATTTCCTCTCTCATAAACTCAAGGAAAAAAAAAAATCAGAATTCCCTGTCAAGCAGGAGTATTATTTCTCAGTACTGTCCCCTCACCATGTACTTTCCTCCGTTATTTCTCTACTGTAACTCTAAAGAACATCTGCACCCCTGACTCAGCAATGGGCAGAGTTCTACCCAGTCCTTGTACTGCTGTCCAGAGAAGGGAACTGAGGAAATTCAAGCTGTTACTTTTTGGGGGAGTTGCAAGACTTGTTTGGGATACTGTCAGCAAATGTTAAGAATCCTAAAATCTCATCCCTAATATTGGCTCCACATCGCTTTACTACTGAAGCATCACCCATTTCAGCACTACTTTCTTGATTAAAAGTTATTGACTAAATCAGTATCTTCTGGCAGTTGTCTTCTTCAAAGGGAAAAATCTAGCTCTCTTCCAGGCTTTGTCTAAATTTCTCCAAAGACATTTCCTAATGGGTATGGGTAGTTTATCTGTACAGATAGATATACACACACACACGCTTACTACATTTGTGCATACAAAGTATCTTTAAAAATGTTTCATAATGGTGTCCATGTGTGTATGCATGTGTACATAGAAACAAAATATGCAAACACATCCATTATTTTCAGCTTGAAAAAAGTACGTTATTTCCTGAGCTTAAAGCAAACAGCAGACTCCTGAGGAATAACAATGCCTAAGCAGAAAATAACATGCTGAATATTAAGAACAATTTAGATATATGCTGTTCTGCAATTGCAGTTTCCTCCCAATACGCATACTTTTTTACCATATAAAATTCACTGCCCCTTAACACAAGGAAAATGACCTAAGTTTCAATATAAACCTGGCTGTCAGGAAGCTCCCAAGAGAGATGAATGGAAAAAGTATAAAACTCTCTTCCTCTTACAAAATCCCACCGGTCCATTTCTGAAGGGAGCTTGGCCTCTCCGAAATGCTTAAGACAAAATATGAAAAAAAAAATCTCATGTTCTTGGCAATCTACAAGATTATTCTTATAACCCACTTGCAGAACTCAATGTTGTTTTGTTCTAAGGGGATGTCCCAGCTGAAGCCAGGCTGGCTCATGCGATTAATTATCTGCAAGCTACTTTCATAAGTGATGGACGTGTCTTCCAGTTCTGCACTGTCATGTGGAGGAGTTAGATCCTCAGATAAATCCCAACAAAGGATTTCATGGACCTGACAGTATGTTTTATACAGCATAGCTCCAGAAATGTGTAACGCCTGTAAATATCTGCCGTCCAGTAATGCATTTTCAGAATACAACTTACGATGAAAACAGTGACAGGTAGGAAAACTAAAGCTGTATCTCCACTGCCCTCTTCGGGCTGTTTCCGTTTTGGCTTTGTTGAGCAACATGCTCTCTGATGCAGCAGCTCCTCAGAGCCCTACGGAAAGGTTTTGTTTAATCTCTGCATCTTGCCCGAAAGAAGCTGCTTGATTTAGGCTGAGAAAGGCATGTGAATCTAGGAGTATATGAAAATCAAAAAACTTTTGGATGGCTTTTTGATGGCTTCCTTAGGCTGCATGAAGGTGTCAAAAGTAATTGAGAGATGCAGAGTGAAACAAGCTCCTAAGCTTTTTCAGGAGAGCAGAAACTTGGTGGTGTTCATATCAAACAGCTGTTCCATTTTTCACCTCTTATAAACTTTACATTTCCTAGTCATTTTAACCATATCATTTCCTTTCCCAAACAAAAACTTCCATATACTACTTTTTTCCAGTCTAAATCACATAGAGGGACTTCTTTATTTTAAGTTCTAACACTCACATCTTTTTCCAAATATGGAACATCTCGTATTTATCAAAGTATTGCTTATTCTCTAATCCAGGGGGTTGACGTAAATGGCAAACTACTCTTGACTTTGAACTAATTTCTGAACTACCTATTCACCCAGTTTCATGAAAAAAAAGAAAAATATTCTGAGCTTTATATTATTTTAAATGCCAGGATTATTCTAATTCATTTTCTTGAAAACCATTTGAGCTTTTACTTTTCAGTGGCATTTCAGAATTTGGTATTAAAATCCCAACATGAGCCATATAAAAATGTAACATCAAACTAAGTATTGTGCATAAAGATTTTGTCTCTCATGTAATACCTAGTGCAAAATCCTGTGAGACTTGGCCATTCAATTCAATATGACCACGATTAAACATCCAGCCTCTGCTAACACCACCAAACCTTCTGAGATCTAATTCGCATTCCAAATGTCACCACGGTACTCTGGCACTGATTTTCATGTTTTAAAAAACAACATATCTATCTTTTCCATTCACCTTCTCTTAATTCATCCCATAATTATTCTGCCTTTCTGCCAGTATTTTTGGCTCACTGCTTTAGATTCTTTTATGATTTACTTTCCACCTTACTTGATCTAAATCTCTCTTCCAACATTTCCACCTTCCTTACTCTTCCCTGCCCTTCTGTTGTCATCCTCTTCACTACTCTTCCCTATCTTTTAAAAAAATGTTGTCCTTGTCACCTTGATTATTCTTGGTATTTAGAGTCTGAGCCTGCTACTTCTGAAGTCAGTATTCTGGGGAAGGATTCAGCCAGTATAAAATGGCCTTGTTCCCTTGAATTTTTGAGTATTGAGGTATGAAATGCACATGTAAGATATCATGTATTATCATACAGTTTTCTAATGTATATATAATATGGAAATAGCACACACAGCAGATACTCTTCTAATAATCATAAAAATAAATTTGCTTGTGGCATAAACTCTGAATAATCGTGTGCTTGCTCCTAAGCAGTAAGGCCACAAGTGTGGCAGGATTTGACTAGGGTTACACTTGACCTTGGGTTCTTGATCACAGTGCGTTCTTAGGAAAGTTTGGGATTTTTTCAGTCACTGTTTGGAGAAGGAAAGGTTTAAGACATCACAGGAAGGAGGGATTTAGATAAAGCAAAAGATATTTGGATCAAACCAAACAAGCACACAGTCCCTTCAATGCTTTGATTGTGTTTTCCAGTATTTCTGTCTATGCAGTCTAGTTACTTTAGACCCCAACCTGCAAAGCATTTAACATGAAGTATACAAGCAGGATTAATCACATGCTTAAAATTAAGCACATGCTTTGGTTCTTTATTGAACCAAGCCCTATGACCCTCTGACTGACTAAAATGGATTAAATTATAATTGCTTTCGTATTGCCATCAAAGACAGGTTGTGCAAATAATTACAGGCAGTCAGGCTCCTTAAATCAGATATTTTTTTATACTTGTTCTTTAAGCATGTTCATCACTTTGGTACATCAAATAAAGCGACTGGGGAAGAAAATTAGCAGATGAGGCTGAATCAGTTAGAAATAAAATAAGGCACTATTATTTGTTTGTTAGCTTATCACGTGGCTACTTACAGAAAAGAACTTATCATCCACAATGGCTATTACCGCATGTGTACGTGTTTATACATATCTTATAGTCATTGCATTTTTCTTTTGCTGTTTTAATTCAAGTTTCAAAATGTGCCAGATAAACAGATACAAATGGGACCTTGTTTGATCTGATTAGACTAGAATGGAGAGCTTGATTTCTTTCCAAAGTTTTCCAACAGTTGACCTGAAATGCGTCAAAACAACTTCCATCTCCTTTGTTTCTATCAAGCTGTCCCAATTTCCTAATTTCAACACAATTGCCATGTCTTTGAAGTTTATTTGTTGTTCGTGGGTTTTTTCTTTCCAGTGATTAATTTAGCAGACACTCAGACAGAGTGATTTTGCACTTGGTTGTAATTTATTCTAGCTAAGAACCTACATGCTCAGGAAGGAATAGTATATTCTATAATTTAAGCATGCAGAGATCAATATGATAACATCTTTGGCACCGAGTACTGCAGCAGATCACTAATTACTGTATTACTTGATGCCTCTGCAACGTTAACTGCAATGTGAACATGTTGTACACAAAAAAATATGAAAACTTCAATATACTTGGATTGTAGCACAGTGCTAGACCTCATGTGTTGAAAGACTTTATAATCAAGATTGTGAAAGCCTGGAGATCTGAAAGGTTATACTCCCTTCCTAACAAATACTGTGTAATTTATCCTTGGTATTGTTTCACGCAATCAGTCTTAGTTTAAGAAATAAAGTGAAGTTCTTACCAAATACCAAACCAAAAATCATGCACTTCTAATCTCTTTCACCACATGTCTACACAGTCAGTAGCTTTGGCTCAAGGGAATGAAATTCGTATAATATTGCTAGAGGTTTTCAAAACTCTGTGCTTTTCTTAGAATTTTTTCCAAAATTAAAAGGAATAGGTCAAGGAGGACAAGTAAAGAAATTGTGCATCAGCCACGAAGTATTTCTTTAGTATCAAAATTCAGGCTTTGATAAGCCTACTTTTGTGACAGCATTTTGTTAAGTTAGAAGTCTAAATAGGATACTAACAGGCAAATCCTTTTCTTCACTCAAACTTCAGGCTTGGCACACGGATGATAGGGCAAATGTTCCCCGAGAACAAAATTTCCATTCAGACCAATCCCCAAACTATAATTGCAACTCAGAGGGCTGCAGGACATCTGCCAGATGGTGGGGGGCTCTGTAACGGTCAATGCCCTCAGGCGGCGCTTTGCCTTAACTTCCTCATCCTCACTGAATCCACAGGGCCGCTGTAGAGCCACGCAGACACACAACTGTTGAGATCCTGCATAACCACATAAGGCCCCAGAAAGTTTTTCTTTCTGGCACTTGGAGCTGTACTAATCAGGAAGTTTGGCACTAAGCAAAGAGTAGGAATCCCACTTCATAAAACAAACCAAGTGAGCACAAGGGAAAACTTCTTAAGTAGAAAGATCTCTAACCTGCACAGAGAAGTTTAGGGTTGTTTTTTTTTTTAGCAAGTAATACAGGAAAAGAGACGAGGAAAAAACACTATGTATCAGTTCCAAACGGTGTGCAATGTTCAGTTACTATTTTGATGAGCACCGTATAGAAAAAATCATGACAGACTGTCATGTTCCTAACTTTGCGATAGCAGTGGTGCATGTGGCTGTCCTATTGCTCCATTTGTCTGCTGTGAAATTCAAAGACATTTATCTATCTTTAATAACACGATAAAGGTTATTGACATTAGTGGCTCGCTAAGTGACTGATGGTAGCACATTTAATGAAGAAGAAGAATTGTCTTCAGAAGCAGACAGACATACTTTCATGATGGCCTATAACTCATTGCTGACACAGACATAAACATGTCACAAACTCTAAGCTTTAAATTTTAAGACTTCCCCGTTTCTAGGGCCATGTCTACACAGTGATATGTAGAGACACCTGATCTAGCTTCAAATGCAGTGATTAGCAGACTTGACAAGATGGTGTTCAAAGCCTAAATTCTTGAGGTGATCCTAAATCTCAAGGACAAGTAGCTGGTTTTGTTTGCTCTTGTGACCTCCTCTGTTGGCATCTCTGTCATTTCTGGAGACTCGTCCTTACTCTGACAGCAATATTTACAACTGAAATCATATGTGCAACAGAAACGAATGTTGTATGCACAGATCTTTTCGAGCATAAGTTACCCTTGTCAAGAAACTTATTCTATTATAAGCTGTAAAATTTATTCTTTTCAGACCTCATGTGTAGTCCAAACTATAAAATAGTGTCCTTAAAGTGATGATGGAAAGAATTTCCCTGTCTGGCAGCAATGACATTGTCAGGGAGCTTTTCAACTACAATCATTGCTTATTGGTCACGTCCCTTCAAAAGAAAGATATTAGTATTTGTCTTTGCTTTATGAAGAACTTTTAAAGATAGTAATACTAGGTTTGGCACACAAAGAGCTAATATCTATACTTTTTCATTTCTACAGCAATCTCAGTATCACAAACCACTCTGGAATCATCGTTGTAGCACTTATGCTTTACCATTTTTATAAGTCACGGTTGTTTTGTGCAAAAGGTTAAGCCTGACACTTGTAGACACCTCATTTTTAAGATGGGAAAACACATTGAAGACATTACCGCCTCCTCTAATCCGCTGACATTCCGAGGCCCCTCTCCTGTACTGCCTTTCTTTTTCACACTTTTCTTCATTTCAGCTTTTGGAGAGAACAAAAAAAAAAATTTCCATACTTTGACATTAACAAATCTCTCCTAACATCTCGCACCTCTTCACTTTCCACTGCTTCTTTTTCCAGCTAAGTAAGTGTCAGTGGGAACCCCTTCCCCTACTTACTAGACATGCCTTACTGCACTCTTTTCTGATAGTTAAGGAATAGTTCTTGGCTCAAACGTGACTGATTGCCCACTGCTTTTGAAATAATCAGTCATCAATTCCTCCAAGGACTGTCTTCTCACGGCCACTGTTTCTTTGATCAAATGGTCACTCTAACCATTTGATTCTTCCTGCAACCTTTCCTTACAGCTCCGCTTGCAAAACAAAGCATTCTGTTGATACATACCAACTCCCAGAGCTATCTCTGGAATCTCATGCTCCCTGCATTCCAACATTCACCACCTGACTTGCAGAAATCTCTTTCCATAAGTCCAGCTAGCCCTTGTGAGTCAGGTGCACATTGATGGACACGCATTTTTGACAGCTTGATTGGCAATAAAGAGCAAAACTAATCTCTTTTTGTCAAAGACTGTTTTCAGTAGAGGAGTTTTCCAAGTCATCATACTGGAGACATTCAGTTGGTCTATGTCAACACACGTGAGACTAACTGAGAGAAAACAAAACACCACTTACTGCTTTTGTTAACTTTTACTTATATACTTTGAGACTCTTGAAAATGCAAACCTGTGGTTCTAAAATAAAGCAAGAGATATAGCACATAGAATCTCAGAAAGGATTCAGTCTCAAGAGCAAAAGACTGGGAAGGAAGCAATCTAACTTGTTCATATTTTAATTGATCTGGCTATTCCAATCATTCAACCTTCTACTTTGGTATCACAACACCCCAACATCTTAAGACAGAAACGTCTGTTCTTTTGCTGGTGTCAAATCCCCTTTTGCTGCTCCCTTCTGCTGCTGTAAGTGACATTTCTGGCAAGCGCTGTTCTAGACTAATCTCTTGCAAAACCCATCTGCCTTTTCCCCAAAGAACGCCAGTGCTTCCTGATGACACTCAGGGAAAAATGTGGAAAAATTTCTCTCCTCCTCAGCTAAAGCAATGCTAAAATGATTGAGGCTCTGTTTTCACTCTTACACACTCTCAGTTTCCTGCATGTCTGTGTAGATGTTAAGATACACAATACTTCCAACTCACTCATATCTAGAGGTCCATTTTTGTCTTATTATCTACATTAAATTTAGGTATTCAGGCATCTCCTCAAATAAAAGGAAAACTGTGTTAGTGCTATCAAAATCTATTTCACATCTTATCTAATTTGGTCTCTAAGTTTCTCTGGAAAAGAGATCTTTATCTGAGTTTCCTAAAGGATTTCTCAATGCCAGCTGATGTCAGTAACAATGAACTAGGAAATGAGCAATCAATTAACTTTCTCACTACATTACTTTTATTTCTGTGAAGGGATCAGGAGGTTTGTGCTCAGCAGGAAAAGCACCACATTCCTTCAGCACAAGCAAAACACAGCATCTGGACTACTAATCGTATTGCCTGACTTTAAAACCAATATCCTGCATGATTTTGGAGACATATCACTCTGCATATAATGCCACTATCTAGCTCTTCCATTACCTTCCACTCAGAATATAAGTAAAACTACTCCTTGACACCTGACTAGCCTGAAGATGCACTACTAAGAGTTTGCTACGTTGCGCATAGGTTTCCTGCTTTGCAGGGTACAGAGCTATTCTCAGTTATACACATTTTATGCCTCAAAACCAAATAAAAGAGATAATCCACTGAAATGTGTGCCTGTGTGTGCAGCATAGCAAAAGAATTCCAATGTAAATGCATACAGAAATATCAAGCATCCTTAAGAGGCTACGGTGAGATTTCCAAAACATACAGGTTTTAGTAATAAAAAGTATTAATATGAATATTTATGACATGCAAATTCCCATTGGCATCTGCAAAACCAACTTCATACAGAGTTTTCAGCTATAGATCTGACTTCTAAAACACCATCAGGAACAGAGGCAAAAAGATCTAATAGTTTTTGGCACATCTGTGCTCTTCCTTTTTTGCTAAAAAGAAAAAAAGCATTAAAAGAGGAAACTTTCACTGCTGAGTCAAACCCAGGTATACTGATGATTGTGCCCTATGTAACAGAAAGGCTAAGCCCAGCAAAAGAGCAAGATTCTGCACTTGAATCAAATGCAACATTTTCCCAAACATTCCTAAGTTGCCAACAGGAATACTCAGCACCACCTCTTCACAGTTTGGCATAGCTCTATACTCACAGAAATATTACGGGGGTCTCCATGCTATATACAGTGACGTATACAAACATTGGAGGGAGAATTGGGAAATGGCCATTTGAAGTGAGACAAGACATGCAGATTGATCACCGCAGTCAAGGTGCTAATAAGAACCCTGGAGTCAATCGTGTTGCTAACAATTTGCTCACATCAAAGCGGTGGTTAAGAGGACTCCTCAGTCTCTCAGAAGACTAAAATACTGCTGATTGTATATAATCCTTCTATTTTCAAAAGCAAACACGGGCTGGTGGACAAACTTTTAAAACTTATGCACCAGTTAATATTTAGGAAAAGCAGCCCTGCTACCTGGAAGGATTTGTAAATCCTGATGTTTCAGAAAGACTAATATCAGATGTTTCTGTACTCGTATGATGTTATTAATCAGTGCTGAGTATCACCCACACAACTCAACAGATATTGAGGCACCTCTATCAGTGCACTTCTGAAAGCTTTACATTTATATACATTCTTCATGTACGTGTGTATGCAAGCATACACAGAAAAAATGTCACATACAAAGCTGTGGCGTTGCAACTAATACCAAGAACACAAATTTCTCACTAAACTTCTTTAACATTTTGCTCTAAGGAGAAGACCTTATCTAGAAACAAAAAGCAAGTTTTAAATAGAAATATTTACAGCTTTTGATACTCCTCAGCTAAATGCTACTGATCAGATTTTTAAAGGCCTGTTTCTGAATTCTGTGCCCTTTCGTTAGTAAAATCTATGTTAGAACAAGATCAGTTCTGCTTGAATAAGGAATGCAGAGCAGTTCCAGCTGCACCAAGACAGTGTCAAAATGATCATCAATAAGCACTCAAGAGATGCATTTTAAATCTACAGCCATGTCCACAGAATGTTCTTCCTCTACTAAAATATGCTTTATTTCCCCACTTCTAATGCCACTCTACTACAAACCACTGTGAGGAGGCTTTATTTCTATGCTAAAAAAAAAAAAAAAAATTATGCAACTACAGGTTTCCTGTTTAAAATTATTTCCTCATACAGATCTCTGTGGCATCTAGAAGACGAACATTTTAAAATGTACAGCAGGCTTATACATGGAATAGTTGACAACTGGCTTCTGTTATGACCTTTACTTTCTCTTGCGAACTATCACGCAGAAAACAAAAGGTCCTAGGAGGTCCTAGCCATTAGGTATTCTATTGCCTTCTCTCGGAACAGTTGTATTCATAGATATGGATGAGTGACAAGAATTGTGTCATCTTCGTATTTTTATCCCTTGCATTTTCCTTCATGAGTAAAAATGCCAAGTGTCTGTTCATATAACGCAGCTTGTCCTTCTCTTTGCTGCGCCTTTGTACATTCCTATTGACAGGCAGAGCAGGCAATCAAAGAGACTCCCAAAATTTTGGGGCTTCGTTTTGTTTTTAAAACAAGTCTTCACATGTTAGAAATGACACTGGTGGAATGAATGAAGTACATGGATGGCAGCAGCTTTACCAGAGATGAATGGATGAGCACAATAATCAATCGCAGTGCCATGAAGGAGGTTGTATGAGCTGCAACTTGCTTAGATTTGCATTTGTTCCCCTTCTGTGGGTTGGCTGTGGTTTTTTTAGTTTTGTGTGTAAATTAGAATAAAAACTCTAAGCCAAACCCCCTAGGAAACTTCGCCATCACAATGATCCTAAAAAATTTATTCCCCAGCTTCATTCCAATGCTAGGCCATAGTTATTCTACTGTAATTTAACAGACCTTGACTGTGACATGGTACAGTTTATGTAAGTGGAGCAAAGCCCAGAATCATCTAAATGTTACTTCGTTCCAGGTCTCCTCAGATACTGAGCTGTAGGGCACCAGTAAAGAGTAATTTGCACATGAAGTACGAGCAAGGTGAGTACTTTCAAGTGGTCCTTTTCTAGAAGATGAAGATTAGTCAGGTATTAACAGTGCACAACAGCATTTTTTCCCTGTAGAATGACACGAACAAAAGAAGCTCAGCTACATACTCAGAAATAAAGCTTCAACAATAGCCTGTAATAGTAGAGCAGATTTTCAGCTACTGAGCAAATCATGTCTGTACTAAAATGACTCCACTTTTGATTTCTTAGTGAAAACTCTGAGCTCGAAATGTATGCTAATGAAACATGTAAAGTATCATGGACGCCCGGTTATCCAAAGAGTATAAAATGAATGAATATGTGTTCTCAAAAG
This sequence comes from Baryphthengus martii, assembly GCA_013396935.1. Taxonomy (NCBI): domain Eukaryota; kingdom Metazoa; phylum Chordata; class Aves; order Coraciiformes; family Momotidae; genus Baryphthengus; species Baryphthengus martii. Next base: position 150,399 of record VWZK01016250.1, read on the forward strand.
ACAGGGCCAACTTTTTGGGTAATCATTCACCGAGCAAGAGTCCGTTGGGGGGCATTTGGAATTTTCTATTTGATGATACTTCTGCAGTGTTTCATTAGTTCTGTTCACTTAATTATGTCTTGTCTAAATGATCACTTTAATTTTTTATAGTACCAGATTCTCTTCAAAGAAGCCAGTCATGCAATACTAAAGGCATACGCCTTTATAGCTCCAAGCAGCCGTTAAAAGGAGTGGAATCCCTGTGGACCTCAGTGGAGATTTCAGCGGGTACAAGTGCAATGAAACGTCATCAATTTTGCATTACTTTTATACAGAACAGGTGTCTCATTGTAAAATATTCTTACAGGTGTGGAGAGAAGATGAACCAGAGACAACTACTTCACTTTAGAACAATTGCATTAGGCATTATAGACACAGCTTTGGCACACCTTGTGTTGCTTTTTCAGTTTTACTGGCAACTTCCTGAACAAAACAACAAAAACATCCAACATCTTAAAAGAGTAACTCTTTCCCTATGTATTTATCTAGATATGTTATATGTCAGGAGCCATACTCATCAATTCTAACCCTCTAGTAAATATGGCTTAAAGAAAGTGTTATGTTCACAAAACACTTGAAATAATCTGTTAATTTTTCCCCCCTCAATTAAAAACACTTGTGAGTGTGAGAGGGTCAAGTTTTACATATGTGCTCAACCCCAAAGGAAGATCTGTCTGCTGGTTCACAGAACATTTTCTTTCCCTATATATAAGAGGATAAAAATTAAAAAAAAAAAAAATAAGATGCACGAGATGACATTTCAATCCCACTACACAATCATTTTGTCCACTGATTTCAGTGAATACAAACTTTTTGCGGAGTTTACAAAGCTCCAGCCTGTCCACCTTCCTCCATAACACCTGCCATGGAACTTCTCAGCCAAATTCTTGCATCCAGACCATAATTATTATTCAGTCAAGTACCCACAGTGGTACGAGGGCAAAGGAAGAAAGGAAATAGATATTCAGTGAACCTCCACAGCACATGCAATTCAGAGACACTAATACGCACAGCGGTCCAGAAAAGCTCAGTAGACCTGTTCCTGCCTCCAGCTCAGCAGTCACTGCTCTCCCTGTGGACCACAGGCACTCCCCAGTCCACCGTTTGCTAGGAATGGGAGGGAGAACCATTCTGAGCCCGTACTCCAGCGTGAAAGGAGCATTCGACTGAAATCAGTGCTGGTCCTGGGTCTCTCACAGGAAAACTCCCTGTGGTGGGTTGAACATGGCTGAGCACCAGGTATGCACCAAGTCGCTCTATCACTCCCCTCTACTTCCCTCAGCACGACAAGGGGGGAAAAAAGAAGATGGCAAGAGTCCGTGAGCAGTTTCATAGGAAAAGGCAAAACGCAAGCCGTGCGCACGCAAAGCGAAGCAAAACAAGATTTTATTCTCTACTTCCCGTTAGCAGGCGATGTCTGGCCTTTCCTAGGAAGCAGGGCTCTGGTACGCGTAGCAGTTGCTCAGAGGACAAACATCTTCAAACACGGACGTCCCCACCCTCCTCCTCCTTTCTCTCCCTTTTATACTTGAGCTGATGTCACATGGTGTGGAATATCTCTTTGGTCAATTTGGGTCAGCTGTCCTGACTGTGTCCCCTCCCAAGATCCTGCCCACCCCATCTCGCTGGGGCGGGGAGAGAAGATGTTGGAAAGCCAGCCTTGGTGCTGTGCAAGTGCTGCTCAGCAGCAGCCACAACACCGGTGTCTTATCTACCTCCCAATACAAAGCACAGCACCATAAGAGCTGCTCTGGGGAACATTAACTCCAGCTCACCCAAACCCAATATGCTCCCAGCACAGAGTCTTGGACAGGATTGAAAGCGTTCACTCTGTCATACAATTTTTTTCTATTTTCATTTGTTTCAATCAAAAGCTGAGTCAGTGGAACTCCGATTAAAAAAAAAACAAACCCGCAGCATGACAAGGTTTCAAAACAATTCACATGCTCCAAACTGTGACAGTATGAATAACATGAGCTTGGTGGTAACCAGTTCGATGGAATGCTCGCCCAAAAATTGGATTATCTCTGGCTCCGTTTCCTTCACAAGATTTTTGAGGGAATTCAAATGCTACAATTTTTGCAAGTCTTTACCCTTTAAAAAAGCCCTGTCTTGTAATTGTAAAGCAAATACCATATTCTTTATAGATCTTTCATTTTCTTTAATGCTTTGGCCCCTGAGACAGACTTTAAAAGTTATTTGAATGCAATTACATTTGTAATGAGGATGCACAGTACGAGCAAACATAGAGCTGTAACAACAAGGAACTGTAGTTAACAAATGTTAGCAGCTCTCTCTCCACCTGCATTGTGTACATCATTTTTCTAAGTCCAGCATCTCCTGTTCTGCCAGAACATGAAGGAACTCTTGATTTTAAAAAATAATAATAAAAAAGAGAGACAGCCTGTGATTTCTATGATTTTCCGTAAAGGGTTGTGGGTGGGCAGGATAGCTTGCATACTCTACTGTGTTCTTTTTCCATGCAGTTTTTACATTTAACCTTCATATTTTTTATCAGATGAGAAGTCTAAGTTGGGAAGTCTTTCACAATGAGCAAAAAATGAGTACTGAGAAAGCGAGCTAGTATCTAAAAAAACCACTGTCCCTAAATCTCCACTTGCCTTTTCAGGCTCCTCTGCAAATCACCTCCTCATTTATGTGTGCCTACAATGAGTGAAGAGGCCAGTACGCTGCAGAAGCACCACTTGGAAAGAATAGCTGTTACAGCCTACCTTCTGAAACCATCTCGGGTTGTTTGACTTTCAAGAAGCATTACAAAAATCTTAGAATCAGCTTCAAAAGTGCAGTCACTGCATTGTGCAGCTTTATGACAGTTCCTGTTCTGGCTCTATTTTTACATTAAAGAAAGTCAGAATAAAAAAAAAGTGCTGTGGTTAGGGAAAAAAAATCCAAACCACTGACACTTAAGTAGTTACATTTAGCAGCTTTTCCAGGCTTTGATCACCTGTCACCTGCCTGAAGGTGATATATGGTTAAACACTCCCAGCCAAAAGCAGTTCCTGGGAAGAAGATATTATCACTACAAGAGCAGCAAGGGAGATTGATCGTAATGCAGTATATTGAACTGTACCTCTGAGACTTCAGATTTTCTTCCTCAATACACAGACAATCGTAAAATCTGATCTCATTGGTTTTAACTACTTATAGCCAACTTAGATTTTTTTTATTTTTACTAGGACTTCCAAGATTTGTATGTGCAGTAAAAGAATTGCAAAAAGCATTAGAAAAAAAATTAAGCCAGTTACTACAAGCAGCTGAAGAGAGACAGAGCTACTAAAACTTGATGGAAAATGATGATCAGACTTAATTTTCAGAGCAACAATGGCTCAAACTAACACAGATAAAAGGGTAAAAACCTGGTCCAAAGCACACGGGCGTCAATAGAAAGACTGATCAACCTCTAATTTCCACAGGCAAAGATGAGACTTCTCAGATTTCAGAGGATGGACAGAGAAATAAATTACTGAAATGTCAGCTAGAGCATGAGCTGGGATCTCATCGGCTATTCTGCAGCTATTGCCCCAGTGGAAATTATTTGCTCCCTATTGCAAACGTAAAATAACTTGCTCGTGCTCCAATTATCAGCAAGTTACTTACATTCACTTCAGGTATTTAAGAAAGGCATATAGACACTTGCCAAGGTACAAAATATATGCTGCAAATTCACACCTAGCCTAGCATATGTTAACTTATTTAAATAGCCAGGCCCTTCCTTTCCAATCTCTTGTTTATCCTATCACAAGCAGAGCAGAGCCACCATGGGACTCATGACTCGACCAGGCTAGACATTCAGATGGTAACCATCACTACAGTATTAGGGGCAAAATATATTAACTGAGAGTAGCATAAGATTCATTTTTTTTATTTACCTTTTTTTTTTTCCACATAGTCAGTTCTGACTCTGACTTGCCTTCATACTGATATCTGAAAGCGCTTTTTTCCTTCTTCCTCACAAAAAACCTAGCTTGGAATATTGCATATGCAGTACTCTGCCACAGTGAGGTCTGGGTGGCCAGGGGCTGAAGAACAACTTCACTTTACTCCTTATGGACAGTTCTGTGTGGTGTCCTGCCATGGAGTCAGGCACAGACACACAAATAACCTTCAGAATTTCCTTCAGCAGGTACCATTAGTTATTTTTGTTCAGAGGAAGATAGCGTCACAGATATGAACCCCCAGTGGAACAGAGTTTGAGGCTCCAGAAACATCCTTCAATGTTTGGGAACAACTCCCAGATTGGTTGTGAACAAAATAACCTACACTCTCCACGCCTGCAAATCAGGAAGTTCCCAAATATCACCTGTGTATCAGGATCACCCACAAGAGACCGTTGTATTTGCAGTGCCGATGAATGGCATCAGTGACAGCAAAAATCTGGAATCTTACTTTGATTCTAACTCAAGGAAGTCATGTAAATCACATACAAGGAATAATGAGCAAATTTCAAGATTCAGAGTAATCTGTCATCCCATCCACAGGTATCTCCTGGATAACAGATATCCCCTGGATAACAGATTACCATGCTACTTCAATTTACCAAATAGTTTTAATGGACAGAAAATGAAAGTTCAACTACATTCTCAAAAGCAACAGAAAAAGGGTGAGACTCCCAATATGCATATCCCTGAGGTATCAGTACCAGCACTTATCAGTATAGAGCTGAACCCAGATCAGCAAGTGTCCAGTACTCTTCCTGTGGAGATGTTAGTATTCCTGAAGTCATTTCCCTGGAGTATGAGATGAGAAAAGAAAGAAGGAAACAGGGAACCACAGACCCCCTTGCACAACGCCAAAAGACTGCACCACAGCAAATTCTCATGTCACACTTTTTTGAAGATTGTATTTCAGTATTTCTGCATGTGAGTTATATACACACAATCCCACCGAACTATTGGATTACTAAAAATCAATTTACTATGGGATTACTTAAATACCATACTATGTATCCACTAACTGCACAGAGTGTGTGTGATGTTCTGACTCGAGTGAGCTCAGCTCAAAAGGCACCTGCACAAAGCTTTTCAAAGCAACTGTAATAAATTTTACTGGATGTGGGAAACCTTACAAAAATTAAATAATGTCATGCTTTATAAGCATTTCATTCAATGTGACTAAACACATGGATAGCATCGAGGATGATATTTAACTTTTTCCATGTGCAGATTTAATACCACACAAAAATGTAAGTCCCCTATTGCTAATTTTCCACCATGTGGTAACTATTCAGTTGTTTTTTAAAATGTTACTGAATTACAGATTTGAATTACAGAGCACAGCAACTACGAGTGGGTGCTGGGTGTACGTATGTCCCTCTGCCTTAGCACAGGGTCACACATACCGGCATTAAATCAAGACAGTATTCCTATGGCAGTACTGGTTAGGTTAACACTGGAATGAACATGCTAGTTTGCAAAAGTCACATGTTTACATACTTCTAAAAATAGAGAATATTAATGTCAGGTTTGATTGATGTGACTCCATCAGGTTCCTGTCATTTTTAGTACACCTGTGACAATACTATAGTCTACAGAGGTATGTATGATGCTTGTGGAAAGCCCTGTTAGCAGACGTAGCTCAATTAAATCCAGTTAGACCAATTTATACAGCTGTGCAGGTCCAGATGTAAACTGAGATGTGCCCATGAAAGTTGAGGTTAGACGCATTCACAACATGGAAATCATGGTAAAAGCATGTTTTTCAGCTTGTCTCACAGGTTAGTTTATAACCTTATTCACTCTCCTTGGAAAGAGAAGCACTTTTACGGACTCACTGCAAAAACCACAGGAGAAAGAGAAACAAGCACTACAAACACTTTATTCTTTCACAATCAGAGATGAAGATCATTCATTTCTAGTGAGTGCAACAGATCTTTGTTGTCTTTAAAAGTACAGCGTCTTTTAAAATTTAACAAAATACTTCCTTTGTCTGCACTATATATTAGCGTACCTCACTGCTTTGGTATCTGAACATGTTCCTCAAAACCAGGACAAGATTTGCCACATCTTATTCCCCCCAAAACTGTGTATAAATATACTGCATAACTACAAGCTTGATGGAGCATTAGCAACTCTCTTAAAGCGTCCAAATTCATATTTCCTTAATTAGTTTATTTCTCATTATTCCAACATCCTTGGTGGTACTTTGAGATAACAATCAACAACATAACAGACCATAATAATAGTAGGATTGATAAGAATGGAACAAAGAGTCCAATGCCTAGCAACGCGAGCATGAAGATTTCAGTTATTCTTTTCAGAAGAGTCAGTGGTAATTAACACAGCCTTAGCTGGGTTTAATTACCTGCTAGTAGTTGTTGCTCAGTATTGAGAGGAGCAAAGATTTCTCTGTTGCTACTACTCAGTGTTTGGAAACACATACATAATAAAAGACTGAGTAGTAGTTAACAATACATCCCAGTCATCTGTCATTGCTCAGAGCCCTGTCTCACCTGATCCCGAATGTTTCCAGGGATGGGGCATCTACCACTTCTCTGGGCAACCTACTCCAGTGTTTCACTACCCTCAGAGTAAAAAACTGCTTCCTAATATCTAGTCTAAATCTCCCTTCTTAGCTTAAAACCATTACCCCTTGTCCTACTGCAATGGGCCCTGCTAAAATGTTTGTCTCCATCTTTCTCACAAGTCCTCTTTAAGTACTGAAAGGCCACAATAAGGTCTCCCCAGAGCCATCACCAGAGTAGTGTCCATTCTTACGATTCCCATAACAATAATTCTGTTCAAGATATTGTACAAAGGACTGAATGCACTTCCATGCATCTGTTCAGTAAGGTCTGTATTCTGGACAGTTTTATGATAGAAAAATCACTACTTTTGCCCCAGGACACAAAGGGGTCCAGCTTCAGAACACGAATTCTCAGAATATCCTTTGTCCTTGTACTTGAGACCCTTAAGTCACATCCCTGTCCTTGCATCAGTAACTCTCCAAATCTATTTTGCTGGAGAGTATTATTTAAATAAACAGCCTTTTGATAGACATTTCCACATATTTTTAGCCCTTGTTGTATTTAAATGTTACTGCACTTATTTTGGCATTTTTATTTACAGAAGAAACCTTGCGACTATTAAATTGCGTATAAACTACTGAAAGATTCAGACAGCATCAGTCTGGTCTTTCTGTGGTTTATATCAGGCAAATAGTACTTCCCCTGGCTAACTGCTTTTTGGCATGAGGCAAACTCAAGACCATAGCATTTTTTAAATATTAATTAGATATTACAACTACAACTGTGTCAACAATCAGCAGTACTTACTCTTCTTTTGTTAATAAAGACAAGCTCCCAGGAGCTCATTAACAATCTTCATCTAGACAATCATTTAAGCATCACATCTGATGAACAGGATACGGGTCAGCGAATTAGCAAGCAGTCTTTCATTAAGACATCGCCCCACAGTAGCAGCACAGCTTGTCAGGCCAAGTCCAAAATGAATGTACATGGAATCTCCAATTGCCTCTTGCTCAAAGAGCAAGTTCTTCTTTCATTTGTTTTATCCACTATGGGCACTAGATCTACTCCATTAGCCTCTAAGTGTTGCTATATTCTGTGAAATTTTGAAAAGAGGACTACATAGTATACATTTATTAACGAGTAGTTTCTGTAGATAGAGGCTTATTTTTCAATATATGCATAAGATTATTTATAACAGGTCTTATCTGACTGTAATGGTTGAAAACCTTAAAATAGCTCTTACAAGAGGACAGACCTTCTGTATGTTACTTGCATTATAATACAAAAGCAGTTCATTAGTACCTAAAGAATTACATCTCTGCAGGAGGTTAATACCATTCTTTTTCTGCTGTTGGCATGATAATCTTTCCCAGACTTTAAAGCTCCTCCCAGAATCCTGTGTAGGACAAAGCTTGTTGTAGGTGAAAGGAAATGACTGTTTCTACATCATTCTACCATTTCCTTTCTATGGAAATTTAAAAGACATTGTAAAAAGCTGGCTAATAAATTTTATCATTTGTTATATTATGTTCTATATATACAGAATCTATCTTTCATTATGCAGAGGCTAAAAGGCAAAAAGTACAGATTTGTGTATGCCCATCACTGCAGATGAACAGAAAAGAAACATAATGAAGTAATCTCTTTCATGGAAAAGAACATTGTCATCTGCTTTAAAGAAAAAAAACCAAAGTACTCCAAAACCCACCTCAGATGAGTTTACGGTGCAGACATCATACCTCCTACTCCAGAGAGACTAACATCTTTCTTGCAGCTTTCTGCATGTATCTTAGTATTTTCTACATGTAAATATTTGCTTCTTCAATTAATATTTTCATGATAACTGAGAAGGTAGACAATATATTCTCTCATTTCAGACTGTGGTCTCCTAAAGGCTGCATTGATTGCAAGGGGTTTAGAGATTCTGAGCTCTGAGATGACATGTGACTGACAACCATGCTGAGCAACACGCTCACTGGGACCAAACGCACACTGGTCTAGTGTAAAGGTGAAAAGATAGCCCAGTAGCTTCACAGTGACACTACTCTACTTACGCTCTCCTGTGGTTTTATTTCATCTGGCTGAGCTGTTATTTTCTTCACCAAACATCTGTTTGTCATCTCTGCCTCTGCTTATGGATCACCACTGGTATAGCGCTGATGTGAGAGCACTCGGAGTGAAATTAGATACCGAGCTCCGGAACATCCTTCTTAAATCATTTCCTGGCACTTCTGGATGAGCTGCCTACAATACAGATCTAATGCCAGAAGCAGCTACTGCTTTCTAGTTTCTGTTGTTCTGATACTTGTCAGGGAAGCCAGCAAGCGGGTACTTACAGCTGCTGGGAACTACCTTAAAATACTTGTTGGGGAAATAAGATTAAGCACAGTTATCAAAAGTATGACAAGAATCTGGTACGTGTAAGCAGGCACATCAATACACAGAATGGAAGATTTAGGTTAATTTGAAACTTTCTCGACTATCTCTATTGCAGTCTTGAACTCTATTCTGTTTGGCATTTGCCTTTTATCCATATAGAGGATTTCATAAATAAATTTGTTTCCAGTGCCCAACCAATTAGCGTCACTGTAGAGAAAGCTATAGTCCATCTGTCCAGGCACATGGTGTAGGATAATCTCTCTGCACATCAACTAGCGATCTCATTACCAAAAATTGCACTGAGCCCATTTCTATCAGCTCCCATCGAAATCCAAGCCTTAATCTTAAACAGAAATTAAACCAATCCACTCTACTCCCAGACCTATCTATGGTTTGAGAAAAAGAGAAGGGAAAAGCAAGGGGTAAGGAAAAGTTCTGCAAAACAAAGGAGGAGAGAAAAGGAGAAGAGGGAGAGGAGAGGAAAAGGGGAAAGTAAATAAATACCTTTCTCCTCTGAAAGTATCTCCTGCCAAAGGAAAACAAGGAGAGATTGTAACAGTGGCAACAATTGGTCTTGTCAACAAGAGTTGTCAGATAACAGCTTTGGACTTGTTTAAAGTACCATAGATGAGAAAACTAGACATTTGTACTGCTCTGAGGAAGGAAAAAACCACAAAACAAAACAAAACACCAACAGAAAAGTGTTTAAGTGTCCCTGACATTAAACTAAACTCTGCAGTTTAAAGACAGATTGCTTTGATTCCTAGTGGCATTACCCTGTCTCTTTTACAGATCAGAGGGGCTTGTGAAGCTGCGTGCTTGTTGGCACACTCACCACATAGGAAAACTGACTATAAAGCAAAAATAAAGATGAACACTGAACTGTGAAATGTAACAGGAATACTGCCTCTATTCTGGTTTAGAGGGACTGAAGACTCAGAACACGACCTTATGCACCCAGTGAAGTAGTGGGAAGCAGCTGAGAAGAGTAACAAAACACAGGACACAATACAAGCCAGTCAGGGAGGAGCTAAGAAATCAAAGAAAAATTGCTTTGAAAACTAGGAATAATACAGAGAAATAGAAGTTCTTGGATCTTCTCTTCTGCAGTATCCCCTAACCCTCTGTTGCAAGTAGATCCCGTGTCACATTTTTATCTACTACATCACTGCACTTCTACCATCAGATTTCTCTAACCATAACACACATCGCTCACCAAGTAGATTACCGTTATTCTTCTGATACGTGCCATGTATTAAGCGAACTGAAATGGGTTTTATTATCTGTCATCACTTTACAGAAAACAAAAAAAGTAGTATCTCAAACAACTACTTCAGTCAGCTTCTGACAGGTTTTCAGGGTAACTTCCACATCAGACCTTTACATAAATAGGTGATTTTTCATAGTGTTTTCAGTTTTCAAGTCTCAGGTCTTAATGTAGATTCAGAAACTCTAATATCAACGGTGATGTTGAGTTGGCACCAAAAAATAAAAGTCTAAATATTCATAAATATAAAAACATGAAACCATCAAAAATAAAATGTTTTGAGGATTTTGTATATAGCGTTCCTAAGATGTGCAAGAATTCATTAACTTTCAAAACAGTCCTAACCCAGGGGAAATATAAACCAATAATGTAGCTGACAAGCAGGACTGAACTCTGAAGCTCTTGTACAAATTAAGGAAACAAGCTTCACTGCCATGGCATGGTCTTTGACACATATCAGCACCCTGCTAAAACAAAATACACAGGGCTGAGGAAGCTCTTCACCCTGGAAGAGGGTACTCATACCTGGGAATGCAGCAATGCCTCACAAGGGTACAGCACATCTCAACAGAGTGATACGTACACAACTAGTTTATGTAGATGTGACTGTTGATACATCCTATGCTACAAGTATTCCTACAAGTGTAATTTTTTTAACAAGTATTTTAATAGAAAAATATTTCCATAATTATTAAGTGTAATTGTATACACCTTACACATATATAGTATGTGTAATAAACATACTATATACTCAAGAACCTTCTCCAGTTTGCTTTTTAAGATTGGAGGACTAGAACCATCTATCCCCTCCTATTTCAATATTAACCTTAATACACTCTCCTCCCAAAAACCTTGCAGCAAAGATGCTTGAGAGTCTGTATCAAGAGGCCACCTTTCCAATCTTATTTTAAGCACAGAATTTGTTTGGACCAAATCTCCACAGGAAAAAAACTTAAAAGTTGTTCAGGAGAACACAAATGCAGAATTTTGGAGTTCTCAATATTTCTTATTTCCTGCTAAATACTTGGACATGTTTTCAGTGTGATAAACACAATTATATCGATTGCTTCACCTCCCCTCCACACACTAGCTTATGCTGATTTAAACTATAGCTACTGTTCTTGTGTTCACAGAAAACAAAGTTCTCCAAGGACTCCGCTTGGAAGCGGCAGTCACATCAGACTCCCTGACAATTTCCACTTCTATAAAAATACCCAGTGAAAGCACTTAGGTATCCAGTCATTATCTCATATAATGAGATATATCTACATATAGGAAACACATCTTCATATGTTAGGAAACATTTCATTGCCAAGAATAGTCAAACACTGGAACAGGGTTCCTAGAGAGGTGGTCGATGCCCCGAGCCTGTCAGAGGCATTTGGACAATGTCCTTAATATTCTTTAACTTCTGGTCAGCCCTGACGTGCCCATGCAGTTGGACTAGGCGATTGCGATAGGTCCCTTCCAGCTGAACTATTTAATTTTATTAATACTTCAGCAGATCTTTTTCCCCTTTTCCAGCTTCCCCCTCCGCAGCTTTCTGTTCTCTAACTGAAGTACAGGTCGCAAAGTAGTTACTCCAGGCAAAGAAAGCGATCTTTTTGCTCCAGTTAATTAATGGAATAAAGCTGTCTCCCTCTGTTTCTCATGTGTGACCTTAAACTATGAAAGAGTTTCTATCAGCCCAATGCCTGTTCATATTTAGAGGCTGTGGATGTATGCACACTCTTACAGGCACATGCACAATACATCTAAAAGCAAGCTCAATGACAGAACTTGTCTTTTGTTTGCTTCCTCAGTCAAGTAGCAAATTATGCCTAGGAAAAAATAACAGGGTGGACCAGTAGGCTGCTGTGAAAATTAATAAAATCGGAAGCAATCGCTGCTTTAGCTCAGTTTCTCAAGTGCTGCTTTTTAAGTGATCTTTGAAAGATTTGGAGCTGAACAGCCTTTCTCTGATCAGGGGACAAAGCTCAGTCTGCTTCGCAGAGTTTAAGTAGCAGAAATTCTTCGCTGTACCAAAAGGAGGCGTGTGTGGTGCACTTAGGATGCAGGGGAGAAGGTCCTCACAGAGCTAGCTGTGATCCATACGACTACCCTTTAAATAGCTACTGTTCATTCACTAATTACCACGGGATAAGTTGGTATGCACACCCAGTGAGCGACAGCAGCTACCCAGTATTTGCTCATTATTAATGCAGTTGTACCCCAAGACCCATGCTGTCCAGTTCATCTCCCAGTGACAAAGGTACCTTACAAAAGCTTGCACAATATACCACCTTAAGAGCTTGTCTGAGTGCCTATCCTTAGAAAATATTGCCCCTTTTCTTGTATGTTTTCAGAGACTCAGCTGGGGAAGCAGAGCCCACAGGCCTCCTGTGGCCTGTTGCATCAGCTATGCAGCTTCCTCAAACGGCTCAATTATCTACCCTTGGGAGACTTTAGCATCAATTAACTCAACTGTTCTACAAAAGTAAACAGCAGACAAAATCCTCTTTGTATTACTCAAACAGATTAGAATACTTGTTACTGAACGAGTAGTGAGAGTATATTTTCCAGGCCCTTTTGTGCCTGATTCACATCAGTCACACCCGAAGATGAGTTGATACAGGCCCCAGTAGTAGAATTGCAGCTCGGTGATCAAGATGCAGCAATTCATGCATTTAATTCTGAAAAACATTTTATCAATTCCTGTCTGTTGGCCTAGAGCTGATCATCAAACAAAGCAAGCAGGATTTGGCCTACAGTGTGCTCCATTTTGAAAGCACACAGCTGGGACTGCCAGCCTAAGCAAATGTTGGCAATGTTTAACTCTGACAGCGATGCTCTCTTGCATATGCTAAGGGACTGTCCAAATCCCTGGCAGAAAATAAAGCGCCAGTGTTTAAGTAACCAAAGATTGAGAAATTCCACATGTTTATTTTAGAAGCTCTAACTGTACTCCCAAGGATAGCTACAGCACTAGAAGATTGTTCTGAGCGTGATTCATTGCCAAAAGAGAAATCCTGATCAAATAGAAATCAACGAGACAATTTCTCAGATTCATCACAAGAATTAGCTCCAAAGTGAAATATTTAGTCTTTCAAGGAAATCTGCTTCCATCCAGAGCCCTGGATCACTTTTATTAAAGACTCAACCTTCCTCACTTGATCACCTGAGTACCTGCTGATACCAGCTGTAAATCAGGAACTCGGAAGAGAAGCCAAATCTATATCATGTTTACTGTGGCTTGCTTTTCTCCAGTTGTTTAAATCACCTCCTAGAACAGATTTGGTGAAATTGGTCTAGGAATGTTGAAGTGTAGCCAATTTATGAATATTTGACAAAGTGAGTTGCAACTAGATGATCAAGTTATGAATAAAAATCCCAACAAATAAAACCTCTTCCCTTATATTTATCTTTCGCAAGCTCACATAAACACCTGCCCTCTTTTCCACACCCTATAACACTCTAGAACAGAAGAATGTTAAGATTGAACCAGCAGACAAATGAGAGCCACCAACACTTATAAAAAAAAGACATAAAAAGCTAAAGGAAATCATAAAATTCAAAAGCAATATCCGCTCAATTTCATATACAATGCTTCTCAATGTAAGCCGTTCATCCTCTCAGTCTGTACTAACTGCACACTAAGCATTTCAAAAAACTTTTTTGTCCTTGCTGCTAAAGCACTTTGTACAGTGCTGGCTTTCAACTATTAATAACAATAACCTGTAACTAATGCTTACCTAAATGCAAGTCCCCAAAAGACTGACTTGGAAATGGATAGTCTATTTACTTTACTTCTGATGAGTACAAACATTCAATCTTTAAAATTGATTTATTTCTAAACACTCATTCTTCCCCATTTAATTTTCTGACAGAAGTTACCCATAGGTTAATAGAAAAGTAAAGCTGGAGTACTCAGCTGCAAAATATTGAGCTGCAGGATTTTTACTGTAAATGCAATTTCAAAGACAAGTCTTTTGCACAAGCTCCCTTTCCATTCTTCTCTAATATTTTCTTTTCTTGTCTTGAATTGCTTTCAGCAATATTCCAAGATAATGGTTTTTTTCCTCGATTTATATGCAAGATTAGTGTCCACACTAAAGAAAATTGTAATAAATGCAAATAATTCACCCTGTCTAAGTCCAGGACTCCTGCTCAGGAATCATCACGTGACAGTACGTACAGCTGCAAGGCACATCTCTATTTCCAGTTCATCTTGCATGGGATCAAAGCACCAGATCTTTACAAATCCAACTGTAGTTTAATTTGTCAAGGGCTTAATTTTCCAAATGCCATCATTTCTAGCTACATTTCTTTCCAACTTTAATGTCCTGTTCAATCTATTCACAACAGTAATTCCTATCGTTCACTGCTTTTGTGTCTACATGTTTCTTTATACATTGCACAATATCCTATTTGTCATTAACTACTCTCAGTTATTATTTCCAAACTCTCATTAATTTAACTTCATGCCTCTAAGGCTGAAGGGAATGTCTGTTCTGAAATTACAAGCTTTCACCTCCCACTGTAACCTGGAGTCAAACTCCCATCACTTTTCAGTTAAGTTCCGCAAGGTGCCTCCTAACACAAAAGGAGATACATGACTCGCCCAAGAGCTTAAAGTTTTTGCCAGTGACACTAGAAGAACTATATTTTCCCCTTCTTAAAAGTGAAAACGGCTATTCAGTTACTAGAGAGACAGTGTGCAATGGCTTTCCCATTCTCTCCAGATTTTGAGGATGTCAGCTTTATCATCACACCTGAATCCGCATAGAATTTTTTTTTAAAATGCAAAAAATTTATTCAAATGAAAATCTTAAAGAGAATTGTTTCAGGCTAAATGAAATACAGTACTTTATTCAAAAAAAAAAAAAAATCAAACCTTTTAAAGCAGCTTTAATCAAAGTTATGCAAATTTGAAGACCCAAGTCAGTTTTCACTCAAGCTCCTTTCTTGCTGCTTCTCCAGCAGAGGCAGAAGAGTGCTGAGTGCTTTCCCTGGAGTGATAAAACCCCCTAGCATACTGCCAAATAGCTGACACATCTCTCTGCTGGTAAGTCAACTGTAAAACCATATAGATCAATTAAGAGTTGCCCAAGAATTCACAAATATTTTTTTTTTACTACACACACTGAACTCTCAATGCACTTGAACACAGTACAATTCTTTTCTCTTGGCCTCATTACCATTTCTGCCTTTTCTGCACAACCTTTTCAATTCTGGCTTACTCCTAAAGCAGCACATGCTCCAAAAAGCTTTAACGGTTGGTTACTTTGAATCTTCAGCATAGACATCAGACAGATTTTCAAAGCTAGCTTATTAAATAAAGAGGAAATTCACACACATATCTCTTCGCAAATACAAATCACATCTACCTTTGGATATCACTAAGCTAAAGAAGGTAAACTAACACCAAATTATAAATACATACAGATGAAGGTTAACAGTATTTCACCTCTTTTTCTAATTGGCATCAGTCACATTAGCCTCGTAGAGACAACTGCAGAAACATTCGCCGAAGGAACACACCTGTATGTCATGAGTTAACCTGAGGGCACCTACAACATCTGATGGCATTAACATCTTCAGTATCATTTTCCTTTTCTTGGTATGGTAGAAATTTGTGTACACATGCATGTGCACGTGGCTATGCATAGCTCTGATCTAAAATAGCAAAAAAAAACAAACACTATTCCAAACTGGCCAAGTTGGTTTTTGATTGTATCAGATTTTTAATTTATACTATGACACATCTTACAAGTATTTCCACAACTTTCAGGCAAAGCTGCAAACTTTGCACCAGAAAGGAGCAAATAAACATCAGTTTCCCTGGTAACTCATCATTCACAGAGTATCACATGAACGCTACTTCTTGCACATTTCAGCTGCAATATTGATGCGCAGTCATCAATGTAAGCCAATGTCTAGTCTGTTCCCAGATGCTCGTCCTGGCTTGAGCTAGAACAGAACTAATTCTGTTCAGTGATTTTACTTTTCAGCTCAGCCTCTTCTAACAAACTGTACTTTCTGAAGTTAACAGCATAATTTTGCAGACTGGTGTGCAGAAAGGCTCTTGCTTATACACGCTCCTGTGCAGATCAAGATCACTGCAAGAATTTGTATACCAAGTTCAGAGTGCAGAAAATAAAAGGCCGTGCCTGCCAGGAGAAGCAGTCAGGACAGGTGACCCTCAACCGACCAACGAGGGATTCTATCCCATATACGCCGCATTCAATAAAAAGCTGAGGGTTCAGGAGGGTCAAGCTGTCTTCTAAAATGGCTGGTGCCTCAGGAGGACTCTGTGTCCATTCTGCCTTCAATACAATCCGTGCGTTCCTGAATGCAGTCCCAGAATCCAGCTCCTGAATGCAAGTCCCATCTGCTGCTGAGTCCAGTCTGGGACCTCCCTAGTGCCTGCTCCACAACATCAGTGATGACAGTGAGGTAATTGCCATCAGGTGACTGGGTTCAAGATAGATTTTCTATGTATTTCATTTTACTGTTGTTTTTTACTGTTGTTTTTCCAACCCATAAATCTCTCTCCATTATTCTTTCCCTTCCCCTTCTGGGGAACATCTGTCATTTGTCAAGTGGCCAGCCCAGCCCTAACCCTTGACAATGCTCTAAGGTTTCAATATTGAAATCAGAGTTCTAAAGTCAGTATTTTTCCGATATTTCTAATTCCATGCAGTCATGTCTGGATTTTTCTAAGCATGCAACAGCTGTATGCAGTAATTAGCACTTAATGCATCTTTTATAATTATCTGTTGAAAACACTTTCTAACTTTTTGTCACTGTGTTAAAATGCGCTACACATATTTTGCAGTTACTTCACCTGGCTCCTTTAATTCCATTTAAAACAAAAGCTTCCCTCTAACAAAATCTTCACTTTCAGTAAATGTCTAAGCTGCGCCTCAGGGTAGCCTCAAAATTTGCAACTTCACCACAAATATATAGTAATAACGTGTTGAGTTGATTACAAACTAATGCTAAAGCTCCTATTAAACTGGAGGCTCCAACAGTGCTATCAGAAGGGAAGTTCAGCGCAGCACCATTTGGCGCAGCACCATTTGGCACAGCACCTCCCACACAAAACATCTTCCCTTGATGGAGTTACACAAATAAATTTCTTGATTGGTTGTTTGCCAGGTTGCCCATACAACAAAGGGAGAATGTGAGATGTCTTACAATATGATCTCAAATGAGCAGCCTGGTATGTCAAGGTAATAAAGAAATTCTAAAAGAAGGTTTGGGTTTTTTGTATGGTTGGGTTTTTTTCCGCCCCAGGAAACCTCTGGAGAGCTACAGAAACCCTTTATTCTCTAGAGAGCCACAGTTTTAGATAAAAAATGTGGCAAATACTCCAGCTTTGAAATGGTGTGACCCAGCTGTCAGAGATGACTGTGGTCCTTTGAGATGGTCAGCAGCAGTCTCAACACATGGAATTAACTTGGGATCACGTTCCAGAAAACACAATTTTTAAAAATTGTTTTATTTTGTTCTTTTTCCTAAAAAGCTAATAATAATTTTCCTTCCTGGGACTAGAAGGTTCACTTAAAATTAAAGCTCAGATTATAATGACTCCTAAAGTCTGGCATCTGGAAATGCCAGACACAGTAAGAACTAGAAATGTTGTGTCAGTCTGAAAAAGCCTTTCTACCTCACTTCATCTCTCTGAGCACATGGGTGGCCTACGGCTGCCTGAAGAGATCAAGGACTGACCTAGAGTGTGCGCTGACACGACCAACCTATTAGGGACTGAAGATAAAAGTATAATACTAGGAACTGCTGACAGAATTTGCTCTAATCACTTCCACCTACCTTGATAAAAGAGCAAAGGAAATACCTCTGTCTCAACCATTCAGTTTGGGGAAAACTGACTTGTCAGGGGGAGTAAAAAAATTGCAAAATAATGCTTTAAAACATCTGCTAAAAGCCTCTTATATCTATGTATGTGTTCAGTTATTTCACCTGAAGGTCAGGGAGAGAAGTAACCAGTGATTTTTTTGTTGGTTTGGTACCTAAGCACAAGAAAAGCCTGATAGATAAAAATGATACTTGAACTCTATAGTTCACATTCACAAATCATTGAAAAATAAACTGCTGCCCAAACATTTCAGTTTATTCCCACAACTGAAAAAACAGACATGTCATAAGATAGCAGAGAGCTTGAAGAGCTTTTGGGGATAATCCTCCTGAGAATACCAACTATTTCCTTTAACTCAGAATTTGTGTACTTAGTGGTGCTTCATGCAAAGCAATTTTTAAACTAGAGTTTACTTAAAGATGATAAGAGACCAAAGCCATGTGTTTCAAACTGTTAGGACTCCTAAGTATAACTGATTTACCAAACAGAGCTTATCCAAATGACAGTGTGAAATCCTCAGTGTTTGTCTGTATTAGTCTTAAGTGTCTTCTAATACCAACTGTCTTCAAAACACATATTACTGAAGGGATGAAAATCTTTTTTTCCCAATATGCAATGTGTTTGGAAATACACATATTCCATACTGTGTTTGTGAGCATGTTTGCAGTAGTCTCAGCTGTTCTGCATCTACAAAACAAGTTACCAGAAGGGAAATAGAACTTCATTTGCAAAGTAATAACTTTCAAATGAAGAGAACTCAAATCCTTCATCGTATTACTACTGCTACGTTTAAGCGATGCACACTCTAATAGCACCAGAGAGAGAGGATCCCAGGTCTGAAGAATCTGCAAATTGTGAAGCAATTTTAGAGTGTTACATAAAATAGCTCATCACAACTACTCCTGTGTACAAACAAATAAAAACCCCACCTATAACCCACGAAAAACTGAAGATTGTCAAAAACTGTTTGTAGAAATAAGGGCTAGGGAAAGTATTTGATTTCCTTACTGTTCTAATAAAGTTCAGTAAGCCAATTTGCCATTTTAACACCTTTTCCTAGAGCTATTCTAATGTGGCATGTTTTCTTTGATGTTAATGGGACTACTTAAATTTATGCCAGATACTTTCCTACCATAACATTCCCAAGTGCTAGCATCACAGCTTCATTGCTAGTATTGAAGCTAGGAATGGGTGGCAAAGTTTAAGACAGAAAACTGTATTAACAGCTTAATAATTTTAATTCCTGATTTTCACATTGGCAGTATCAACAAAACTTAGGGAGATCTAGAGAGGAAACTTACATATTTCAGTTGTCTTTTTTATTTGGTTTGGTTTTCAGGCTATTACTCCAAGTTGCTTTGGTTTTATTTCAGGTGTTAGAGGCCTGATGAGGTGTGCCTGCATTGGGTTTACGTGACAAGCAGTGGCATCTCTGAGGAGAAACAGTGGCTGCCCCTGTTATGGGTAGAGCCAGCTCCACACTAGACCCACTGCAGGACACAGCTGAGATCAGCCAAACTGAGGCCACTTCTGCAATAACATATTTAAGAAAGCATAAAAAGCATCACACAGTAGTTGAGACAGATGAGTTAGAACAAATCCCATGGACACCAAGGTGAATGGAGAATAAGAGAAGGTGCTCCAGGTTCCAGAGCAAAGATTCCCTAGCAGCTGGCACAGAAGACCATAGTGAAGCAGAAATTCCCTGCAGTCCACGAAGAGCACCACAGTGAAGCAGGTAGCCCCCACACCTCCTGAAAGGGCCACACTGCAGCCTGTGGATGACCCCAACGCTGCAGCCCATAGGAGAACCCACACTGGAGCAGGGTGCTGGCAAGAACTGTAGCCAATAAGAGATCCAGGCTTGAGCAATCTCTTTCTGAAGGACTGTAGTCCATAGATAGGAAAAGCGTAAGGAGGAAAGACTGACAGAGACAGATTGTGTTGCACTGACCGTAATCCCCCAGTTCCCCATCCCTCTGAATCGTTTAGGGTGGGAAGGAAGTGGAAGAATTTGGAACACAGAAGTGAAGTTGAGCCTGGCAAGGAGAGGGGTATGGGAGGAAGGTGTTTTAGTTTTGCTTTTGTTTCTCACCATCTCACTCTTTTTAACTGGCAATAAATTAACTTTCTCCAAGTCAAGTTTGTTTTGCTTGTGATAGTAACAGGTAAGTGATCTCCTTGTCTTTATCTCAACAAGCTTTTCCATCTTATTTTCTTCCTCTGGCTCATTGAGAATGTAGCATGAATGAGCAGCTGGTTGAGCACCTGGCAGTCACCCAAGATCAACCTGCTACAGGTCCTTAAGTACTTTTACAGATTGGGTTTCTGTAGGACACTTCATCACGGATCCTCCTTTTTCTATTAGCAGTAGATATTAACCCCCAAAAATGGCACTTTGTGCCTATTCCTGAGACATACCATATTCCTTCACTTATTAGATACTTCATTTTGGACCATATTCAGTATTTATCTTGATTCACACTATTTGACAGACATTTTTCCCATGTAGCTTTACCTTTAGTTATACATATGCTACACAGCTGCATCATCATTTAACAAGTTTGTTACACCTACTGCTTACTTCAAGGGAAGTGAGCATCTGAAATTCCATCCAGATTTAAGTCACTTCTGTAATTAGATACAGATGATCTATGGATATATACTATTTTTAGAAGGTGTTTTATTTGTACCAAATCCCCATTCCAAGTGTTTATGACGTGGTTATAACTAAGAAACAAAACCAGAAAAATCTCTTCTCATATTCCTTTTATCTATTCAAAATGTATTACACAGTAAGATAGGTCATTTAACACAATTACTACTAGAGCTGGGCCAATTAAATTTCTGCTGTATCTATTTTGCTTTCTGAAGAAGTCAAATGTTACAGTTTATTCAAAATACTACATGTAGATGTTACCAGACCAAAATAATATTGCTGATTAAACCATGAAAAGGGTAAAACAAACCTGTAATGCCCAATAGCCTACCTATTTTCTGGTACTGATCTGGAAAACAAAATGAGCTATTTCTCTGTCAAAATCCTCATCAGAATCACATATGTGCACACAAGAGAGGAAGGACTTATCCAGGATCATTAAGTTCATTTCCTTGATACCATGGGTGTCCCACCCAGGAATGCCTTTTAGAAATTTGCCAAAGTCCATCTTAAAAGCAGCTAGTTTTTCTTCTAATTTCCACTTGCATTTATTCCCGTCCACCTTATCACCACCTATTCTCATCATAATTTTACTTTACATAATCTTTTGTTTACCACTTCACATTCACAGAAAAATATAAAACCTTCATTTTGTTAAGCCAAGCCCTTACACTTTCTTCTTAAATGCCCTCCATTTTCCTCCTTATTTTAAGTGCAATTCTTTCCACTTGTTCAATTTTCATTTTTCTTTATCAAATACAAGTGACTAGAACCGCATGCAGGTAAGGCCTCTTCAGGGACCCTACAGTGATCATGGCCCTGCCCTATCTCTCCTGGATATATCTTGACTGATAGATTGGGAGTTTACCTACCTTCTTTATTTATAACAGCAATACTTTTCCAGTTAACCACTTCCTTCTCTAATTTAAACTGTCATTTATCAGGTGCTACTGTATCAAATTCTGTAATGAAATCCAAACAGATGAGATTTGATATATCATCTTAATTTAGAAAATCTGGTACCAAATCAAAGAAAGTAGCAACAGTAATTTTGTGCAATCTATCTTTCAAAAATCCCATTATAATCCACATCTTTAAGGTGCATTTCTGTCTGTAGGCTTGAAGACAATTGTGCTGTTTTACTGACGACCTGCAGTTTTCATGCTGACTTTTGCATGCTTCTCAAATATTTCTTTATTTTTAACTCTTTTGGCCTCTGGAAGATGTCTTGGCTTTGTTTAAAATATTTGCTACAGAAGCTACATAAGGTCTGAGAATTCTGAGATGAAGATTATCTCAAAAATCCCATATGAGAGTACTACCAACTAGAATTTCTAGCCTATTTACAGGAAGTGTAATTTACAAGCTCTCCTTCCATTACCCCTCTCACCTCAATGACAACAGTTTTATTGAGAAAGCACACAGTTAGTTCTGGGGTGCTAGACCTACAGTATCCTTTATCTTTACACATATAAGTCCTCATTTTTCTCTCTTTAATTTCTAAAGTCTCAATTTTGCCAATACATTTAGCAATTTACAAGAGTTCTCCAAATTCAACTTTCTGAGCTCTGGCGTTGTTTAGCCTAGAGAAAAAGAGGCTAAGGGGAGACCTTACCACTCTCTGCAACTACCTGAAAGGAGGTTGTAAGCAAAGTGAGGCCAGTCTCTTCTCCCAAGTAAGAAGTGAGAGGACAAGAACAAACAGCTTCACATTGTACCAGGGAAATTTAGATTGGATATTAGGAAAAATTTCTTCACTGAAAGTGTTGTCAAGCGCTGGAACAGATTGTCCATCATGGAGGTATTTAGAAGTCGTGTAGATGTGGCACTTGGGGACAGGGTTTAATGGTGGACTTGGCAGTGTTAAGTTTGTTGTTAGACTCCATGACCTGAAGGGTCTTTTCCAATCTAAATGATTCTATAGCTAAATATACTATGTATTTTCTGTTTGAATTGAAAAATCCACTACAATTCTTCCATGGAATTTAAACTAAATTTATTAACGATCACTTAACCCATAGTTATATAGATCTGACCTCCAGTCAGATCACAAGAGATTTCTTGAGATCCAACCCCCTGAGTTCAACCCCGATGTTCAAGCAGGGCCAGCTAGAGCAGCTTGTCCAGGACCACAGGGCCCTCTTACTCAATGAAAATAAAGTTAAAATAACACAATGTCTTATTGTTTCACTATCAGGCAGCAAAAATATCCTGGAATATAAGTCCTAATAAAAGATACTATAAAATCCACTGTATTAATAAAGTTGTTTACTAGCATTAGTCATAGCTAAAAAACTGTCCAGACCTTGAAATCTCTGGCCAAAGAGACTGCAAGAGCATAGTGAAAAGCACCTGTGCTGCACCTAAAAACCTATTGCTATGTTTGGGCTTTTGTAAAAGCACAGTCACTGCAAGTCATAGCCAAACTAACTTAGACTTCTTGTACTCTCTAGTTCAGCAACAGATAAGAACCGAATAAGGTGCAAATGCAGGTAAATACTCAGGCAGACAACCTGCTAGAGGTTGTAGTCACAGTAGTAAGTTTGATACAGACAAACCCAGATACAAGGACAAGACAGATTTGATAGCCAGTCTTAATGTGTATCTACCTGCCAGAGAGAGCAGAACTGATCAAACGGATGACTGCTTCTCAAGCTAGCATTACATTTGAAGCCATAACTGCTTTTTAGATACTCTTTCAAAAAGGTACAGGCTCCATCTAATCTTTCTTATTGTAAAGCAAGTCATACAGGCAGGGTTATTTCAGACAGCATCAAAAATTGTTTTTTGATTTGTATACTAGTAGTCAGAAATCACATAAAACCCAACCATTTCTTGTCATGTTATTGCATTAGTTCTCTAAACCTTCATTAAAAACAAAGTTTTGATTTTTCTGTTCTAAACAGAAGCTAGTTTGTATGTTCACCCACACGTGTCCCCGCCTGTAGAGATATACACACGTGCACACACCTTCCCTCCCCGCGAGCCCAGTGTCGCACCGAACAACAGAAACTGGGAGGGGAAAACCCCACAACTTTCTCCTGCTGCGGCGCTGGCTTTGCCAGGGTTAAGAGAGCACTCCTCATATAGTACATTTCTACTGCCGGTTCAGATAAATGGGTTTCATTTTATTGTTTACTTGTACTTGATAAGGTTCTTGGATTGATTCCGGTGGCTCACAATGCCTTCCAGGCACAGGATGTTTTTCTTACTACTGCATCCAATGCCTTTCGCAATGCAGTGGGTTTCTCTAAGAAAGGTAGGCATTGTGAAACTAAAATGTCAGCAAAATCAGTTTCTCCATTTCTGTAAAATGAAGGAAATTGTGTGAAATGAAATCAATTCTGTGCCAGCACAACCAGAAATAAAGAGAGCTGAAAGAAAATTATTATTTTTTCCCTCTTCTATCAGTCTTGGACAATACAAAGGCATTGTGGGATCCATGATTCATCTTGTCAACCTACAGCTGGAAAAGTATTTAAACATATTTAAAATCACAGAAGCTGCTCTTACAGTGCAGACAAGTATTTAACTGAATTAATTAGCAGCAGCAACTCAGGTTCCTCCTATTGAAAAAGTATTTCTCCATCTTCATCTCAAATACAGTTAATAATATCTAGTGAACTCCAAAATCACAGGATTTTGCATTGGGAAATACAGTGAATCTAATTATTTCAACAGAAGACTAAAATCAAGATATTTCTGCATCCCTTCCTCACCTTGGCACTGATTTGTACAGTCTCAAAATATCCATATATCTCTGTATACCTTCATTTTGTTTACCATGTGTAGTAAGACAGATTAACATCTATCTACTGAAGATAAATGTCAATAACATTCCTCACTAATAATAGACTATTTTAAGAATTTCATGGGTTTAATTCATTCAAAGCAGCCAGAGAACTGATTCATTATCTACATAGTCCAGTGATTATTTTGAACCTCCAAAACTGGGCTCATCTTCTTGGAGGACATGGAAATTCTTACTACAATAGCAATGCACAATATTTCTGCTTATGATCTTACCCAGAAAATGCAGAGGTCATTAAAATAACTCATGTTTTAAGATATTTTCCTGCTTTCTGTGTGAATTTGGAAAATACTTTACCTAAATGAGTTTTTCCCCTAGGCTTCAGCACTAGGGAATCAGCTTCGTTTTTTATACGTATACTCTGGTTAAAGTCTGCTAGGACTATTTTAAACTTCTCCTGACATTTTCTTGAATCTCATCCAGCTCTTTCCTCCATGTTAGTCTGCTGTAAATTGAAGCTTTGGGACTGGCTGCACAGAACTCCCCACTGCAATAGCAACCACATTACACCACCTGTCTCTCGTCCTGCCTGATGAAAAACACCCAAGGCCAAACCGCAGAAGCGGTCGACACCAACAGCAATACCTGTGAGCAGCAGCCATAGCTACCCTTACTAGAGCTTACCAATCTTGTAGTATAGAGAACTGAGCAAAACCTGTGTTATCTCCTCAGCTTCCACTGCTCAGCAGCCTCTATGCTCACATAACATTAAGGAGATGGTTGTTGAAGTCAGTAGTCTCATCTGTGAGCCATGACTCACGGTAACTGCTAAGAGGAGCGCTCAGGTAATCACAGCAAGTATGACAGGGACCACACATCACAACCTTTACTAATCTAAGAGTAGTGTTTCCTAGGACTAAACACACTGCCCACAGAGCTCATAAGCTGGTGAGTAGGAAATGTGGCTTCAAGTCTGCCTTTCTTCAGAAGCGACACCTCTCTTCCCGCAGGGTCCATAGAGGCCACTAGACCAGGTGAGGATTCATACCTCTGTGTCCTCTCTACGTGTATAGGATGGACAGTAGTAACTAGAGCTCATCAGATCAGATTGATACTAGTTTCTCTAGGCAAACTGTAATAACACCCTATGGGGAAAATGAAAGCCCTACTCAGAGTGCTGTTGTCACTAGGCCTAAAATCCCAGAACCAGGAGATACAAATTCAAAACTAGACAGAGCAGGGTATCAAATCCTAGTCTCTGACATATGGGACAATCACTTAAGTGGTATGACAAAAAGGTGAAGGATGTTTGGGTCAAGGGATTTATGTCAAGCGTGCTAGTTTAGAAATATTTTTGGAAAAAACTTCTTGGCTTACTGTAGAGCAATATGTTCGATACCATCTCCCTACATTCAGGACCAGTTCTCCTATGCTCATGAGGAATTTCACACCTGTGCCTGAGCTTTCCCTTCAAATTAGCTGCTCATCAACTCTATTACTAAACAAACATGAAGCAGCTGTAGCACTCAGACTATGATTAAAATTAAACCCTTCAAATCCAGCCTAGCTTAGAGAACCTCTGTACAGTTGTTCTCAATTGATTAACTCCAACTGGTTCACTACTAAAACTAATCTATTAATTTAACAGTCCGAAAAAAACCTTTACAAAAATTCACATAAAGGGATCCAAACAATTTTTGAAGTAAAATACAAAAAAGGAGGATGCCACTAAAATGCTTTAAGAAATATAACTAATTTATAGTTTTAAATTGCCTTTTTCTTTGCCTTAGAGCAGTTAAACCATGGATTATTTTATTGATTCAACATTCATTGTTTTGCTTTGCACAGCACTGGAAAAACAGAGTAATGATCTTATTGGTCTTCTAAGGGAGGTAACGGAAGCTGCTGGCAACTACAAACCAGTCAGTCTGCTATTAGCTGTGTGCACCACCTGTAGCAAAACACTGAGTGCTTACCAGAGGGCTGGGCTCCAGCTAGGCTACAGAATGGGGTTTCGATCTGAACTTTCCAGAATACATACTCCCTCTGCGCAGTCAATAAGATAAAGGAAAAGACAGATAGGGCTGATTCATAGGTCTGCATTATCCTGTTTAATCTTGATGTGATGCATAAAATTATAGAGCTAGAAAGTTCGCTACACAGTAGGCGAAGAAGTCTTTTGCATGAACTTACAAAACATTTCAGAAAACACTTCTTTGCATTTACAACTTCTCTTTAAGAGAAAATACAAATCTACATGAAGACATCGATGCTGCTAGCTGCAACTCATAAAAATGAGCTATACTAACCCAATTACACACTGTCCTTTTCCTTCTTTTGTTTAGGTTGAAAGGTTTTGCCTCGAGATGCACATCATTTTTCACCAGTATGAGTAACGGGCTGAATCCTCTCCATGTAACGTTCTAGTTAAGTTATCAGTATTTCACTGGAATATAAACAGTCCCATAAACGTGCCCTCGGTAGTGTTCTCATGGCTCCATTCTCCACCTGCTCCCTGACTTCAGCATTTTAAATTTGCCAGTATCTTCCCTGTAAGATGGAGCTGGGTGTGGATTCAATTTGACACTGTTTCCATCCCCACCTGCCCATCACATCCTATGGTACATGCAAAGCACACAACCTCTCAAAAAGAAACACACGATACCATTTAACAGTTATGAGACAATAGCCTGAGGCACTGCATGATCCCAGCGCTAGAGATCCGTCTCTGAGCCAGATAGACACATCACAGTCTCCAAAAACTGGCACACAATGAAGGAAACTGCCTTATTCAGTTCTCCAGATTGTAACAGATTTAACAGCCATGCCAAATTAATGTTCAAAAATAAAACAGATATGCCTGTAGCTCTTTCACGGGAGACGGGAAGAGATAAGACAAAACTTCTGTGGGCTGAGTGTGCTTCAAGGATGAATGAAGGCACTGTACACCATGCTGCCTGTGTAGGGAATCTTACTACCCATCAGGAGGAGAAAGGAGAAAGAAACCCCAAGGATCTGACCCTTCAGACATCACCCAACAGGACGGCTACATTTGATTTCTCATGCCAAGGGCAGACTAAAACTCCAGCAGTAGCCAAAATGATGTCACCAGTCCAGCCAGAATTATTCCCTAGACTCTGCAGGGAGACGCTTTGTGGAGGCCTAAGACAGTACTATGCATCCAGATAAAATGAGCACTGTCACCAACATCAAATGAGGCATTTGGAAAAAAAAAAACAAAAAAAACAAACACAGATGCCTCCAGCAGCTCTTCCACTTTCCACTAGCAAGGAACTCACAGGTGACCTTAGGAAACCAAATCACATCATCTCCACACAAGTTTCCTCTGATTTGCAGTTCCACGCTGACAGGCCCCTCCGGTACCAAGGCATAAGCTTAACTTACCCTGAAGCTCACCAGCTCCAGAGGAGAGCAGAGTAAGCTGCATTACTGGCACAGAGCCTGGGGAGTCTTTTCACATGCCTCCACGTGCAAGAAAGGAAAGAAGAGGTGGCACCTGCGAATATTCCTAGTATCTCTTATCAGCACCCACACTCCAAGCAGCAGACCTGAAGGAAAGACCTGGCATCTTCAAGTCCGAGGGGTGAGACAGTTGCTAGCTAAAGCAAGGAAGGAGGTCTCACACAGCATCCAGGAGCCTGACAGCATTTCCCATTTTCCCCTTTTTAGAGTCGTCGCTGTCATTTGGTGCACAAATGCTCTTTTGTATCCATGGGTACATGGAAGCTGGGTGTTAACACTGCTTCAAACCCTTGATTTTTAACAACTGTGTTGCCTTGGACTCACGTTGACTCCATAGGGTGCTTTTGTTTCTCATTGCCTTTAACGGCCAGGTCAGGATGTGGTCAGTGTTTATGTTTGTTTCTTCCTGTGAATAATCTGTCTCAGGCCATAACCCAAGCGAGACACAGGAGTACAGTCAGTCTGAACTGATGCTGAAGCTTTCCAGGCTGCTGCAGTAAACTGCCGTGAACAGCGTTTCAAACAATATTTGAAAATATTATGTGGTTGTGAGCCTTGACTACTATACACACTGCTACCATGAAAGGCTGTCCTTTACACACTCCATCAGACCCTGAGAAGAAGCCTGAGCTACACATAAACATCACCTTCTTTTTAATGTCCCAACACAGCAGAGGAGAACTGAAGGCCTATTAAGGGTGGCCTGGCTTGCAGGGATCATCTCTTGCCTCACACCAGACTACCAAAGCTATTTTTACGCTAAAAACCTGCTCTGCTTAAACAACATGAGTTTGTTTCCTGAATTTCATGCCATTCAGGAAAACAAACAAACCAACCCTCAAAAACATTGTGCTTTGCTTTTTTTTTTTTTACTCTAACTATTCAGCCAGCTGCACTTGCCATCCTCTTGTGTCCTGTTGCTGGGCGAGGGGGCCTCTGTCCTTGCTGGGACAGACTGTTTGCTTTGCTCAGAATTGAGGGAATCTTTCTGTCTTCAGGGTAAAACATGGTGCACAGCTATGGCGTGTATCGCCTGCATACCTGACCACAGATTGTCCACTGCTGTGGCTAAGGCCATGGGCAGTGGAGTATTTCTTTAACCAGACTACTTGTGGCTTTCCAGTAGATACTGAAGAAAAATGTACGTCCCATTCATGGATCTAGCAGAGCTAGACATTTTGTACTGCCTAGATACAGCAATTCTGGACAGCTCAGGCAGTGATGAAACCAGAGCTAGATCTTGGTCATCTGCAACAGAAACAATGGCAACATTGGACCTTATCAATGCTGAATTATTCCCCTAGAGCCCAACATACTCAGATCCAAGAACGATTCCTACCCACCACAAGACTAAACATCTGAAGCAGGTCTGGAAGAATTTCAGGTCTTGTGCTCTGGACCAGTTACAGCAGATCCTCACACGCATTCCTAGGGACTCCATCCCCCAAGCAGGCCAAAGAAAAGTATGGATATGGCTCAGAGCTCCATTAAGAAGTTAATTATATAAATGACATCCCATCTATTGCACATGCCAGAAATTCTGCCTAGATTTATTCCCTAGGATTCCACTCCAGCCATCTAGTATTCTGGGATGCACTCAAACACCTTAGCCAGTCCCACAGACTTCACCTTTTAAGATCTAAACCAGAATGTGCCTTGTCTCAACATAGTTTCGTGAAGCTGTGACAGCAAAAAAAAGGACTATTTTTATCTTTGGCAAATTAGATCTGGGGGTTTTCAGAAGCAGGAGAGACCCCTTCAGCAACATAAAGCTTAGCTGGGGAAAAAGTAGTTCACGCTGCACCTAGACCGTGAGAAAAGCACTAATGTACACTGAGGGATTGTTGTGGGGAAAATAGCCTAAAAACAGGTGATGCATACTGAAATGTTCCTTCTCCTTTTCTCTCCAGAGCAGAATATGGGAAGATCAGCAGTTTCAACTCCCACTCACTTACGTGCAGTGACAGGACAGAAGCCAACAGATGTTGCCAATTCAAAGCGCTCAACAATCATTAGGCTAAAAAACTCACAACCATAGCTTTAAAAGCAGTATTTAAAAAAAAAAAAACACACAATAGATGTGGTCTTCTTTTGTTCTGCCTTTCGATTTTTTTAAACCTTTACAATCAGGTTTTATGTCTCTTCTTCATAACCATGAGGGACAGGAATTCTGGACTGCATTGTATTTTGTCAGGGGAAGCTGACACTATTCATTCATTCAAGCTACTGAAGCTTTTTTTCAAAAAAAAAAAAAAAAAAGAGTCAAGCTACATTAGGATGGGGAATGCTGCCATCTCTGGCTGCCATATTTCAAAACAGTTTCCACATTCTGTGCTATGGGTTGCAAACTTTATTTTCTGATGTCAAGAAGCATAACTGTAAACTCAGAACCTGTTTTGTTCTGCTTGTGCTGCTTTTAGAAAGCATTACACAAAAAGCTATGGAAACTGGACTTAAGACACGTGATGAGCAAAACTGCAAACAGAAGTACAGTACGATACTGATGATAATTATGTCTAGCCCATATGTAGGGCTAAACTACAGCAGTTGCTCTTATCACCCAACTCCCCCTCCCCAGCAGGGACAGGAGTTCAGAAAAAGGAAAGGAGACTCACAGGTTAAAATGAAAACAAATTTAACAAAACAGCAAAACTAATACCACTGCCATTATGAAGTAATCAAAGTTATACTCAGCCCAGCAAACGCACCGTAGTTACAACACACAGGACAGCAATTCTCAAAAGCAGACGAGGAGCTGGATCAGGAGAAGTCCAAGCAGAAGAGCTCCCAACCTCACCAAACTCCCCCTTTTATAGTGAGCATGAGGTTTACGGGATGGAATACACCTGTAGCCAACTGGGGTCAGCTGCCCGGGCTGACTCCAAACTGCTAATGGCCTGCAGGCCATGGCTGCCCTGGGATTCTGTCCCAGTGAAACCAGAACAGTCATGATTAAGCTGAAGATCTGAAAGTTCTGTGTTTACTTTCATCTCTTTAACTACCTCTAAATCTAATAAATATTGCCATCATTTGGAGGCTCTTTGGGTGAAAAAACAAGTAGGACAGTCTGAGTCAGGCCTGCACAAATAGGCAGCAGTTAAGTGTATTTATTTCTCTTTTATATTTGGCCCAAGAAGGGGAAAAAAACCAAACCACAAGTGGAACCGGTCACCGACATTTTACCTCTTTACAAGAAGTGAGTGGACAGGAATAATGAACAGCTCAAAACTCTCTTCAGAGAAAAATCTTTTTCTGTCTTTGCGTAGACTATACCTATTCTATATGCAATAGTCTACAGGTCTCCCTTCCATCTCCACAATTGCCAAGTCCATATAAAAGCATTTTTTACAAGACATTCACTGAGACAGCATTAGGAAAAATTGCCTTTTTGTGGAATAGCATCTGCATTCAGGACAAATTACATAGAATCAGGAGCTATGGAGGATAAGAGAAGAAAATCACTTAGAACAGGCTCTTCAAATTCAAATGGGCAATGAAAAAACAATCATAGTGGGTAAATGCTCCAGTCCTGTTACAAAAAAAAAAATGCAGAAAGAAATTACATGGCAATCCTGAGGGAAAGGAAACATAATTTACAAAGAAAAAGTGTACAGTTTTATGGCCAGGAGGACAGCAGCACTGAAAATGAACAACTGCCACAGATTCATTCTCCTTTTAAGTCCTGCCAATTCATATCTCATTTAAATTATAAAGGACGTGGAGTAAGAAAAATATAAATGTATAGCCCAAAGGGAAGTCACAGACTTTTGCCAAGGGGGTGGGGGAGCTTACCCTTGGTAAGCAGCTTCTCAGGAGGAATGCTGTGAAGGTGAGTACACCCTTCCTAGATCATGCAAAACCACCTGTTTATTTCTTAGTAAGTACTTCTTCTGTGACAAAAAGGAAGAAACTTTTTTTGAAACACTCAATAAAAAAAAAAAAGCAAGCACTAGTCAGAAACTCTATTTAAATTAAACTTGATTATAGGCTAATAAAGAACAACCTCAACGGTGCTACATATACATGAAACAGAAAATCTTCCCCTATGGATCCTGTGGCTTTCCTAATGAGATAACCAAACTCAACCACATCTCACAAGGGAAACGATGCTCGCTGGAGACAAGAAGAAAGTGGGTCCCAGAGAGGGAAAAGTCTGTTTACGAACACATAGCACAAAGCAGGTAACTTGCCACAAAAATCCTGTCGTGTTTAATTTATAGCTGAGTCTGCATTTGCTGTACTCTACCAGTGAATAAGGGAAGAGGGTTTCAACTCCATTTGCATTGTACATGCTAGCTATTTGTCAGGAAACATTAAAAAAAAAAAAATCAAATACACTCAACTTACAGAATCCAATTTCCATCCCATAAAAAACTGAAATTACAGTCTATAGCAATAGGTTGCTCCTTAAACTCTGGAAGTAATGCAGTTTGATTTTTCACATTAATGTCCTATGATTTAGTAGGAGTTCTTCCTCACAGACTCCTTTCTGCCCAAGGGTTCTCTCCCATCTCTAGTAAGATGGGAGTTCGTATTGCAACCCTCCCTGCCATCAGGGAAGTTATAGATCTTTTTCCTGCTTACCTAACAACAGTTTCAGAACTCACCAGAGTTCAATCATTGTTGTAACCTCCTCCGGTCCATTAAATTGGAACAAAACCGGCCAGGTAAAAAAGTATTGATAAAGAAACAGGCTAATAGGCAGAGACACAAATGTGCTCATACACAAAGAAAAAACGTCCTTAGTACATCAGGATAAAATTCAGAGCACTTAGTGTAAAAAATGACATAATTTGAAAAAGTTCACATGGTAAGGCATTTGGGATGACAAGAGAAATCAGAAGGCCTGAGCTCAAGTAAACACCATACAGAGCTGGCATCTGTGCGAGATGGCCGTACCTCCACAGTTGCCTTTTCATTTCTCTTGCATTCCTTCAGCGTCCCACAGAAAGGGATTTTGGTGTGTGCTCTGTCCCCTACTGCCAAACTGTAGAGCAGAGGCCAAATAGCTGGTGAAGTAGATATGGAGAAGCTCTGACCAGCTATAAAAATAGCCACAAAAACTTCACAGAACGACCGCAAAGGAAAGTGAAGGAGTGACCAGGCAAGGCAGAAGAAGCTGAGAAGCCACAACCAACTCAGGGTCTCTGAACTAGGGATGGTGAGGACTACGGGGTCTGAGCAGGGCTCCATCCTGCTCCTGACAGGCTGAGAAACCTCTCTGATTTTCCAAATACTCTATACCACATACACAACTACTATACCATAAGCTGAGTGGCAGAAATGTCATTTTGAGAATATTTACTTACCTCTGCTAAAATTTTAACAATAAGGTAATTTCAGGTCACATTTAAAATTCAGAAGTTCAAATACAAGCATTTTCAGCATGCAGTATTAAAAATGTCAAGAATCAAAATAGCTTTTTATCTACATCTGTCATGTCACCGTGGTATGCACCATCATGTCCCGGGGATGCTCCAACACTCTCACACAACTGCTGCTGAGCATTATGAGAACCCACTGCAACATTCCACTGTATGTACTTTGTTCCACTGGGGACAAATTAAAATATAGTTGCTCTGATTCTAACTCACATCAGATTTCAGTTCTTCTGTAAATGAGTAAACAAAACTATATCCATCTCGGCTGTTACATCAGTCAGCAGCTTAGCTATTTCACAAGGGCACCATACTTATAAATGAAAGCAAAATAAAAGCATAGAAACTATCTGTCAACTCTGCTATCAAGAGAGCTAATTCAAGTTTCTCTGGTTTGGGGAGGTATTTTTGTGTTTCCTGACATAAATAAAGAAGACAGAAGAAAACTCCAGCGCCCAAGTTTTGATCCAGGGTCTTGTGACTGTAGGCGATAATTCTGGGCACTCAGCCTCAGCTCCCCACTTTCATCAGTCCCGAGTGTCTATAGAAAACATCGTCTGGAATGATCCCCTGCAAACTTGAATGATGAAAGTGCACATTTTGAAAATGACACCTCAGCCAATCTGCCCCATCTGCATGAGAGACGGCAAATGATTTCACTCTTCAGGCATTCCAAATAAAATGCACATGCGGCAAATTCCAAGCTGGCAGGAAAATCCAGTCATTAAAAAAGTGATTTGTTTTCTACATTTGCAAACACAAAAGCTCCATTTATTTCCATTGCCATAAAGCAAATGAGCTGTTATAGTTTTTTTAAACAATCATAGCCAGCACATTTTGGAAATGTTTTAATTTCAAAAATACTAACTAGCAAATTATAGTTTAGATAGCTTTTCTAAAGTGGCACCATTTTAGATACAGTATTCTGATTGATGGCATTGCTTTGCCCCGTGGGAAAACGTTTCAGTGTCTTCTGTACATACCATAGTGAAGCAGTTTGCTGCTGGGGTCACTAAATTAAAGAAGAAACCTAAACTATGTGAATTTTAAATAAAATCACATTCATTAACAAGAAGATACATTTTACATTATGGGAGCCTGAAAAAAGTCTACTTTTTTTTTTTAAATTAGGAAATTACGGTCTCCATCCTTCCATCTTTCCCTCTTTCTCTTCACAATGAGGAAAACAGTATAGCACATAAAGAAAATAGCAAACATCATTGATATAGCCCCATCCTAAGAAAGCTTTAGACAGAATGAGTTGCTTAATTGAACTCACTAGGACCATTCCCAACGCAAAAACGTAAGCATGTGGGTAATTCTTTCCAGGATCACGGTATGTGAGAGTGATCTGTAATGAAAATAAAACTACCCATTTTTTTCAAATTTCTTAATCCGCATTTATTTTTGTGGCTATAGCAACATCTGGTGGACAAATAGCAAAATATAAAGCCTGTGCACTTCCATTAAATGATATAAATACATGTATTTTAAAATACAAACTGGTTTTACTTGCTTCTGTTTGTTAAAAGTTAACAAGAAAACCCAACGATTTCATTTGGATAATCCTTCATAACTTTAAAGTTATAACATCTCTTAGAAAATGCTTTATGTTTTTAACTGGAAGTGGTCAATGCATCTTTGTCTTGTAACATAGTAAAATACTATCTTTTTCTCTCCCGTCCTCCCTCTCAGGCAAGTGCTTGTGTACTTTGAAGTGCTGGTCATGGTGCATCAACGTGCACTGGCCCACTGTGACCAGAGTAGACAAATACCCAACAAATGCTAAGGTTGCACAGTTAAGTAGTCAGAAAAGATCTATTATAAATAAAGTTCTAAAGCTAGAGTTAAGAAAATAATAAAGAATCCCTGTAGGTATGCTCTTCATAGCAACAAAGCCTAAAATGAAATCAAAATAAAACCCCAAAGCAACAATAACAAAAAAAACCCTGGAGGGCAATTCAGCATGCAAGAGTGAAGCTGAGTGATCAGCACACTGACAGGCATTCTTCTTGCCTCACTCATGTCCCCTCTGCTTTCTTCTAATTCCTACGTAATTGCTCTCTCATTTCTAATATTCCCTTTACAAAAACATCCGCCTTATAGGCATATCTGTTTAGAACCCGTAAAAAAAGTATTTAATGATGAGAGTCAAATACAATCATATTTGCTAAAATTGCTTGATGCCGAGGTTAGTCTGAATTAATTTCCAAAGGGCTGGTGACATGAGAATGTAGAACAAAATATGAATACACTGACTAAAATGTTTTAACAGGTAACGATCCCTTGTATCTACCATCAAAACCAGGGAAGCAAACGAATGAACAATCATTTCGTTATTAGTTGTAAAATTCTAAGACAGTATCAAAAGGTTTCTAAGATAAGTCAGGCAATGATCTCTAGAAATGTGAGAAAGGAAAACAGAATTTACTTCAAGGTGAGACTGAAATCAACAGGTGGATTGCCAGTAGTCTGGCTTGGTATTGCAACCTTGTATTTGGAAATCTGGTTCCTCTCTGGTCCTTCACATAGAGTAAGATGTGCAGGACCTTCGCAACTTAACTAGCTACAAGCCTTTGGTAACGCAGTATTTCCCTGACTGTGCAGAACTCAGAAATGGTCAGCAAGCTGTCCACCTTTGCTGGCAGCCTTCTCTACTGCCTATTGTTCCAGCTTTTACTGGAAGAACTAATTGCAAGATGCAAGTTCCTGGGACTGGTAAGTCAATAAATCAGTAAAGCCACATACTGTCTACTACAGCAACACACAGCTTCAAGCTATCCATCTCCCAAATACTGATCAAGGAGACGACTGGCTTTCACTGACAAACTGCAACAGGTGAAGACACTCACAGGAAAGCAGCATACCAGAGACACAAAAGAAGTATTCTGCATTTAGACCCACCAACAGCTTGATTCAGCTATTGTCTCTGCTGACAAGCCCATGCCTCCTACCAACCAACTCCTCCCCATAGCTCCAAAATAGGGGACTTGCAAAAAAATTCCTGAAAGTCTACTGCTCTTGCTTTCATTTTACGTGGCAAATGTAGTCACTCCAGCTTCGCAGAAAAAAATATGGGGCTAGGCATGTAGATATAAACTGAAAGCACTTTGGTGAGAAGTGGCAGGGTCCTGGATCCAACCAAAGTATTTGTGGAAGACACCTACAGTCATCCACAACCTTCAGGGTCATTCTCTGTGACACATGCGGTTTTATCACTTGTCCATTGATATCGGCCATTTTAAAGGCCTTGACATAACCACACACAAGACTCATTTCTTACTTGTAGAAGATACTTTGAGGTGCTGAGAAACCAAGAGGGAGCAATCCAATGCAAGCATCTCTGTATGTGTACGTGTAAGGCAAGATTTGACAGGGACGGTATCTTTCATTTGACTAGACAGTATAATTAGCAACCTTTTGCACAAAACGCACCACCCCCCACCGTTAGTATGAAATGGAAAGTGATTAGAAGACTAAAACAAATTACTACTCCAACTGGGAGTCTAATCACACCTGTAGTAGTAAGGCCATTCCCCAAAGCAGGAGGAGCAGCGGTACCTGCTGAGATGGCAGTAAGTTAACTGTGTGAGAGAGAGGTGGTGATACTGATAAATGACTTCCCCCTCTTCTTTAGCTTCTCTCCCTTCCTTTAAGCTTCCCCCTCCCTCAAGTCCAGCTGCCTTGTAACAATAAAACCAGTAGACCATAAAGAGCAGAATGACCTTAAAGATAAAGAAGACATATGCTGAACCATCAGGAGAGCAGTTTTGCCTGGTTCTGACTACTTCAAGCTGTTTTACTCAGCAAAGGTCGAAAGTTTACTAGTGAGGAAGACTATCCGCCTTCATCCAACGACCACCAGAGGGGACCCAGCAACCACTGAAGCGTTACACAGAGTGCGCGTGGGGAAGTGGGACGAGATGCAAACTATCTACTGAATAGTCTGATGAGTTTCTGGAAATATAATAAATATGCATGTTTTGTAACTGTAAAAGCAAATAAGTTTTAGTCCCCGGTGTGCATATTTGGCAGAGGGATCCCCTATGCACCCAGCGCCGCAATAAAGAATATCAACTTAACAGCCTTATTGACTATTGAGTGAAATTCCTTCGTTTCAATACCCTGAGGGGAACACCTGAAGTCGATCTTACTCTGAAATACCAAACAGCTAACAGGATGGGGAGATCTCTCACAAAATTCATTCTGCCGCTAGTTTGGTGCATCTGGTTGACTTACAAGCTTTGTTTCTTCAACTTGTCTTCAGAGGCTTCCCTTAGAGCTTTAGCTGCTGCGCCAGCACGGCCTGGTGCCCGGCCTTCGTGTAACCCTGCCCTGGCCAGTACCACCACCATCGTGCCCGACTCCCCTGGAAGGCAGAGGGCACAGGCCCGAGGGCTCTGCTGGGCGTCCATCAGACGTGCCCCTCAACCTCCTGCGTGCCGGAGGAAGCCAGAGGCTCCTCCTTCCTCAGGGCCAGGCACCCACAGTCCTGCGAGGCGACGGAGCGACCGCTGGGCCAAGGCAGCCTTGGAAGGGGAAGGAGCAGGGGCGTCTTCTCCTAAAAGTAATTTTAATTTTTTCTCGGTTTATTTTTCCCCTCAAATACCGCGCCCAGCTCGCACCATGTGCAAGGAGCGAAGGCGGGACGAGCGCGAGCCCCGCCCAGAGGCGGGCAGCGGGCACCGGGCACTGGGCACTTGCTCCGCAAACACCGGAACGAGGGCGGATGAAGATTGTCCCTCGGGTTCTCCCGTCCGTTCGGCGGTGCGTAGCCGGGTGTGTCCTTCCGTGCTTGCCGTAGCCCGATATGGCGGAGTATTCCTGCGTCAAATCCACCAAGCTCGTCCTCAAAGGGGCCAAAGAGAAAAGGTGAGGGACGGGTTGCTCGCCGCCGCCTGTCCCGCCGTGCCGCCAGCTCGGCGGTGCCCGGGCCGTGGAGC